>OY740771.1:12057728-12657728 GCA_963513935.1 Aphrophora alni
GAATATTACAAAAATAACTTAGGTGTATTGTTGAGGAAACGGCATTGCCAACTTCAAAACTCGGCAAACGAAAAATACTCTCCGTGTACATACACTGTCAATCATCTTCATGAATAATTACTTCCTTTTTCGACTTTAAAACGTTGTTTTGTTGTTTATTTATGTTATTTTACATGTAAGAAATAATCTAACCTACATATGGGACGTTTCCTGTATATTATAAATCAATTCAAATAAACTTAACCTAAATTTCGTTTTGTTCGGTTGCCGTTCGGAGTGAGCAAAGTAGTGGGCAAAGTGAAACTGTTGAGAAATCAGCTGTTTTACAAACTAATTTAAATGAACAAAATGCCACTTTGTCAACAACTGTAGACAAACAAAATTTGACACCTTTTTTTTCTAATTAAAATTATTTTATTTCTAAATCTACATTGGAATAAAAGTACTGAAACTTAGTACTGTTACTAAGTTGTAACAGAAAAACTAGATTGTGCTCTTGACCTCGCGCATGTGCATTGAAATAATTGCTCGAAGCCAATTGTGAAATTCAGGCTCTAGACTCTTGTCAAGATTCAACCATACAGTTGATCCACTTATTCAAGCAAGAAGCATGATGGAGAGTTGTTGTTATAGAGTGTTTGTCGATTTTTAACCTTAATAAGGCACTAGGAATTTCACGTAAATAATGGGCGATTCCCTTGACGGAGTTGACGTTTCTCAATCGGAGGAGGAACAAATAGCAGCAATTGTGGAGTTATCTAAATTTATAGAACATTTGTGAAAAGTTATTTGGTCAACTTTAAACCTGCAAGATGCCGACGACGCCCAACCTACCCTGAAAGCCGAGTTAGAAGAAGTTATATTAAGGTATATATATTATTAGAGAGAGAGAGAGAGAGAGAGAGAGAGAGAGAGGGAGAGAGAGGGAGGGAAAGGGAGGGAGGGAGAGAGAGAGAGAGGGAGGGAAAGGGAGGGAGAGGGAGGGAGGGAGAGAGAGAGAGCGAGGGAGAGAGAGAGAGGGAGAGGGAGAGAGAGGGAGGGAAAGGGAGGGAGAGAGAGAGAGAGAGAGAGAGAGAGAGAGAGAGAGAGAGAGAGAGAGAGAGAGAGAGAGGGAAAGGGAGGGAGGGAGAGAGAGAGAGGGAGGGAAAGGGAGGGAGAGGGAGGGAGGGAGAGAGAGAGCGAGGGAGAGAGAGAGGGAGAGGGAGAGAGAGGGAGGGAAAGGGAGGGAGGGAGAGAGAGAGAGAGAGAGAGCGAGGGAGAGAGAGAGAGAGGGAGAGAGAGGGAGGGAGGGAGAGAGAGAAAGAGAGAGATCTCTAACACAAAAGTAATTGAAAGTGTAAATCCAACTATAAATGTTTTGATTGCCATCCCTGTACTCACTATAGTGAGCCTGTGAGAGAAATTACAGATTAGGAATAATTGACAAATAACAAAAATGAATCTTGACAGCCATCATAAAAACTTGAATTAAATTTACTCTTTTATGTTACAAGCTTAGGTTTAGTCTATAATACATGCTTAGGCTTCATTTTAACATATCTTTTAGAATATGTTCTTAAAATAAAATTTGCAATATGTTAAGAAGAGCTTAAAATATTTTTTAACCCCTGTATAAGTAACATTTTCGGGAGAGATAGTGAGAAATATTATATTTGTGTGTGTGAGAAAGCTAATGCAATGTTTTTTACTGTTCATTTCAGTCTGTTATTTATCTCACACATCATAATTTGCAATTTCTATTCCTAAATACTTAAAGTTCTTTAAATTTGTGTCTTCTATTTTCACAACTATACAAATGCATATTATTTGTTTAAACTCTTATTACTACTGCTAATTTTTAATCCATAATTTTTCATTGCATTATTTCAAATATCTCATTGTTGTTATATATTATTTATTTATAAATATTATACAATAACTAATTAGTTTTTACGTCGTAATTTTACTGTCTAAATCATACACTTTTAAGATATAAATCTAGGCTCTGTTTCTTGTTATTGGATCAACTTGTTTGTTTGTAAGAGCACTAAACTGTTGGACAAAATATTTACTTAATTGGACCATGGTTTTATTATTTATTAATTTTTTTGGTCATCATTGCCTTATACAAAAAGGAAGAAAAGAACATTAAATAAAGACACCTGTCCCTCGAATACTTAGAGTCTTTAGATTCAGCTAGGTCTCTCAGTATTGCCGAACCCATACTCACTTTAGTAAGCTTCTGTGGGTACCATGGTTTTATTTAGGTTTTAATAGCAAGAATGACCACTTCCTGGAGCTCTGAAAATCTGCATATCTTATCAATGACTAAAAGAATTGATGCAGATTATATTAATTTATTTTTATAATCGTCAATAAGAAACTTGTATTGATCTCATTTGTACAAAAGATATCATATTTTATAAACTTTATATTTTTTTAAGTTTTAGATCGAGAGTTATCCCGGAACAATGTGTTCTTGAGGATACAAGATGGCAGTCATTATTAAAATGTAAGTGAACTATGGATTTATTATTTTATTCAATTAAAAAACAATTATGAGTAAAAAAATACCTAACTCTTTCTAAAAAGTGAACTAACGATAAATGTAACATTCTAGACAGAAATGGGAATGAAAACTAACTTTTTCAGTTCATTAACTTTAAATTTCTATTGTTTCTGCTAGTAGACATTGAGGAAGTCTGTCTAATGGTTTGGCTTCTTTAATAATGTAAAAAATAAGTTAATAAAATTTTAGTATATTTTTGGTAATTGATTAAAATAGCTATGAATTATGAGAAACCCGCAAATTTGACTAATTTTGTGTATAATTAATGTTTGTAAATTGTTGTTTTACTGAAATATGTTATTAAATCAACTTACCAGTTTTATTTAGTTACTTCTTTGAAGAAGAATCCAACCACTATTTTTCAGTTATTTGTTTCTATAGTTTTTGTACTGTCATTATAAAATCAGTCTATTTCATTGGAAAAAAATCATCATTCTTCGTTATTCTTCTTTGGCAATTTTGTTTTTATTGTAGTCAAATTTGAAGACAAAATAAATAATCATTTTGCTATAGAAGAAAAATTTAATGTGTATTGTAAATTATTGAAATCGTCATAAAAGTTTTCTTTTCTTTCAGTTTTTGTAGTTTTTCAAATATTTTGTAGAAATATATCAATTTGTTTTATAGTGGAGAATGCGCTTGAGAAAAAGAAAACATGTGCAAGTGTCTTCTTGGATGTGGCAAATGCCTTTGACAGAGTTTGGCATGAGGGACTGATGTGGAAACTACAAAGAGATTTACCAAGGCAATACTACACAATACTGAAGTCGTACTTAACTGATAGACACTTTCGAGTGAAGTACGAAGGTGAATACTCTGGACTGAAGAGAATTTCGGCAGGGGTTCCACAGGGCAGTGTGTTGGGCCCAGTCCTATACCTGTTGTACACAAGGGATCTTCCTACACCAGAAGAATCAATAATTGGTACATTTGCAGATGATACTGCGATTCTAGCAACCGATAAAATACCTGAGGAAGCAGTAACAAAGCTCCAGAGGGCCACCGATGAGGTGTGTAAATGGACCAAAAAATGGCGAATTGGTCTTAACGAAGCAAAGTCAGTCAATGTTAACTTCACAAACAGCAAGTCCAATCATCGGGTCCCAATTTTAATAAATTCTGTTCCAGTTCCCTATGCTAATTCGGCTAAGTACCTGGGAATGACACTGGATGTAAAACTCAAATGGAAAGAGCATGTCAAAAAGAAAAAACAAGAACTAAACTTGAAGTTCAGGAAAATGTATTGGCTGCTTGGAAGACAATCACAACTGTCAATACACAACAAGCTATTGATTTATAAGCAGGTCTTAAGACCAGTGTGGATCTACGGAATTCAGCTATGGGGCTGCACTAGAAAGACAAATGCAAATATCATCCAAGTGTTTCAAAATAAAGTGCTTAGATGTATAGTGGATGCACCCTGGTACATCAGGAACGATAATTTGCATAGGGACCTGCAGATAGACCTAGTCAGTGATGAAATAAAAAAACAGGCAAGGAAGCATAAACAACGCATCATTCAACATGAACACCATGAGATACAGGGACTGTTGGATGTCACTCGGGTGGAGAGAAGACTGAAGAGGACCAAGCCTACAGATCTGATGAACTAAAGTGATAGGGAAATAACCATTGGGTCATATCCCTTACAAGTGTAAAAAGTATGAAGTGTAAATTGCTAGATGGGTACATACTCAGTTGTAATATTGAATTAATAAAAAAAAAAAAAAAAAATTGTTTTATTCTTGAGATTATAGACAATCTTGTGTGCATCTTTAACCTGTACCCTTCCTGTACTTTCACATCCTCAATCCTTACACACAAGCTGTAGCATGTCACCTATCTGGCCGTCTGTAAGTATTAGTAGAAAATTTAATAAATTATCATTTTTGTTTTTGTGGTTCAAGATAAAACCATTGCAGTCTATCATCTATATATAGGGAGTTTCAATATACAGGGTGATTCTCTATTAAATTACTTCTTTAGACAATATTTGTTAACTATTGTTATTTTTTTTTAATTTTGAGTTAACATTTTATAACTATTTTGTTTATGTGTTTTCAGGGAGCATGATGTTGAACGCCTCCTCATGGTGTGCTCTGGACTTAGACAGAACGTTCAACACAACTGTTGTTTCACATTTACAATAAGGTAAGTTCAGATAAGAAATTTAATTTTACATATAAAGCTTCTTCTTTTTCAGGGATATGGATGAAATAAAACCTGAACAAAGTTGACTCAGAATAATTAGGCAGACATTTTTTTTACAAGTCATAATACCCAATGAGACTATACTGTACAATTATATACTTTTTTTTAATGTTTAGAATCATATCCAAAAGTTTGGCAGACTAATTCTAAAAGACCCTGAATAGGAATTTGTTGATATCAACTTAACAAGTTTCATGTCACTCCTGTATAACCGTTAACAAAACTTTGTGAGGCTTCAACATACAGACTTTGTGCTTTTAAATTGAAGAACATTTTAATAGAGACACAACTATAATAATTGTTATAAATTTTCACATGGACCTGCATAAAAAACAAACAAATTTATTGCTCCCAAATATTTTAAGTTTGGAGTTATGAACCATGTATGGAAGGATGAGAAAATAATATATCTTTTATTTGACGTAAGTCATTTCATTAACATTTTGGTACAATGTGTTGGTAATAATGTTTTGTAGACAATCAATTCTTAGAATTGTAAATTTTGGATTATGTTACTCTCATTTAAGCCATGGGATTATTATGTGGGACAATTTCACTAAACAAATGACCCAAAGAGTCATTCGCCTACAGTAAAACCACTAAGAATTATGGATATTTTGAGCCATCAAGATTCTTGCAGAGGTGTAATTAAAAAACTGTGTATTCTAACTTATGTACATTTTACTGGTATTACTGACCTTCATTGGGCAACTCATTAAGTTAAAAGAGGGAATGCTTTCAGACACTTGAAATTTGGCCTAGCAACAATGGATTAATTTGTTTATCAAATAAACATACATATTTGTAATCAGAATAACTTCTAGTTTTATTTGATAGCCACATATAATATTTCCCCAACAAAATTTCAACTCCTTAGTTTTTGTCCTTTAACTGCTACAATGTAATTTTTTTGTTAGTGCTATATTTTTTGTATATGTGGGATAATAAGAAAAATATAAATGCAAAATTTGAAATATATAGGATTTGTCGTCTTGTCTCTGGTAGACTGGTTGCGACTTACAGATAGACAGACGGACAGACACATGTGTGAAATTATAAAAATTATGTGCGGACCATAACAAATGAGATTTCTGTGTCAGTATACACAAACATTTTAGGTAAGTTAGCTGGCATTCTAGTATTTTGGGTAGAATGTAACATAACTGTGTGTTTGTGTGTGTGTGTGTGTGTGTGTGTGTGTGTGTGTGTACAAGAATTAAGGTGAGATCAAATAACACACAACATATTACGTTGTTGGTTAAATTTAAATATGAAATGTTCAAAACATGTTTACTGATAGAAGGCATATGACTCTAGTGTCACTTGTTTATGTCTGGATTCATCGTATGCTTCGCTTAACTTGACTCTTCTGTAGGAGTTGAGTGGGGATATAGTATAACCAGTTTATATTTAGAAGTGCAATCCAAACATAACACTATTCCTCAAACGTTTATAAGAATAACTTGAGTGGGATTTTAGCGTTCTTGTGTTATTTATTAGATAATATTTCTGCTAAGATAAATGTGATCATCTTATTTTATTTCGTATATAAACAAATTGAAGCAGTTTTACTACGGTAAATTATTTAAGTGTTTCTCCAGTGATCAATAATTTTTTGATCTGAAACGGATTTGTAGTTCATTTAACAGGTATTTTTGTTTATAGTGTATTCATTGTTCGTGTGTTTAATTGTTTGATAACAAATTTATAGATATTAAAGAAAGTAGTATCATCTTGTATGTTATTTTTTATACATATTAGAATAAAATAAGATTATGTATTATATAATATGAATCATTATATATTATTCCAACTTTATTAAATAAAAGTATTTTAAAAATAAGTATTTATTTTCTGTGTACATTTTACAAGAACATAGTACAATACAAAACTAAAAGAAAAAACACTGCTTCAAAATACGTCTGAAGAAAATAATTATATAAAAATAAAAATTATAAACTCTTTGTTAAAAAAATAAAATACACAAATTCAAAACAAAAATCACTATACAAACTATACAAAATAAATGTAGGTACCTTATATACGCCTATTATGCATGTTTTGAGACAACCCATCCCTAATTCCCCCCCTCTTATGTATTGAACACATGGTCAAAAACAGTTTAATGAAATTAAACTTAATATAGACACAAAAACAAAGTATATATTGAAGAATAGACAGTGGTAAATAAACAACTGTCAATGTAGTAAACATATTATGTGTTGATAAATATATAAAAAATCTTAAAAACTGAACATAAAAAAGTTTGTTTTTGGTATAGGTTCATAAGACAACATTCACTTTTAGTTTTAAATTTTGGTGTACATCTTGGATCTGCCATTTTGAAATTAGGTTTAAATTTTTTAATAAGAATAGGCTCTTGTGATACAAATTTTTACATTGATTTTTTTATTCGGAGTTCAGTGGTATAATTCGTTTTTTAAATATCTCATTTCCTTAAAAAGTTATCAACTAATACAACTACAGAATATTTTAAACCCCAATTTACAGGTGAACAAAGGTGTTGGTACCTTAAACATAATACTGTAGTTTTGAACTTGTGATTTAAAAAAAAAAATTCTGTCTTAATTATTAAAAAACTAAAAGAGACATAAAAGTGCTTTTTGCAGGAAACACTAACTATTCTTGTGAAATATAAGTGACCCTCCCTCTAATCTCCACCCCTTACCTAAAAATGTTAAATGACAACCTATCCTTTGTGACAGTTTTAATAAAGTACATAAAAAAGTAAATTTTTGATGTAAAACGTAATCAAACTAATTAAGATACAGTTTATTAAAAATACCCAGTATACAATGTGTTAGTAAAAGTCCACCTCGTCCCCATCTTAACATATGTATGAACTTAAATAGACCCAAACCCTTTGGGGAATGTTAACAAGGTCACCTGAAGTTTCTTTTATGATAGTTTATAATTTTGTACCTCTCTAAAGGGGGCAATTTTGGGGTACTTAAAATTTTCAAATGCTAACCCTCAACTTGTGATATGTTAAAATAAAGGCCTTAAAAAGACAAAAATTAATGAACCTTGCGAAATATATTTTGCATGAACATAACCAAAATGGTGCACATTATGTATTTGAGACTTTTAAATTATAAAACCGCTAAATATATGAAATCGGACGATTAAACAGTTTTTAAAATATTCGCTAGATTAAACTGAGAGAAGCATTCAATCATAAAAGCTCTTAAAATCTTAGTTCTAAAAATATATTTTAATTTTAAACTTTAATTAATTCATAGAAGTCAGGAAATCAAACTATTACTGGATAATTTCGTCTATTACACCTTAAAGTAATGTTTTATACTCATAAATACCTTCAGAGGTCCACTATTATATTGAGTTCATGCTTGCCAATCTCGAGGGAGTTGAGCTAGATCCCTCTCATCTTTCCTGTCTTGTATCTCTTGACTAAATCTTGTTCTCTTCTGGCTTTGAAGCTATTAAGGCATTCAAGGGTTAAGAGTCTTTATTTTATACTATGTTTTTGTAAGGTGATGATGACCAAAATGTTTTCACCTTCAAAGAACAATAAAAACAATTCTATTCACAAATATCACTAGATTTCTATGAAATATAAATGATACAAAAACATCTTTGGATGTTTCTGAAGATTTTTGACCTATAGTTCATCAATTTATATCTATATTTTGATAAGGAAGTAAGAATTGCAAAGGCTGCTGGTGTTACTCTTGTCCTATTAACGTACATTCTTAATTAAGGAAAACAAACAAAAATCTTGGTATCTGTATATATTTATAATTTACTTAATTTTAGAACCAATATATTAATAATTTTACTTATTAATGTAAGCAAACTAAATTTTTTTTCTATGGGTATTTAGAGATGGACATGTCTGAGTTGAATCCAGAATTGCTTTGTACTGATCGCTTTAGATCTGCCGATTACAAAGAACTGACAGTTGAGTTAACAAGATCTGATGAAACGAATCCAAGATATACAATTATTGTGACAGATAAACAAAAAATAAAAGATAAAGCTGCTATGACTTTTGCAGCCCTTATTGTTCCACAAGGCAGGTAAAGTAATTTAATACATTGATTCGATAAACATATAGTTTTCAGTGGTTCTATCTACAGTGAGTACAAGCTTGGTAAATCTAGTTTTGTAGCATCATATTTCTTAAATTCATTATACCAGGTATCTCATGAATAGGTTGGTAATTTTGAATTAATATCCCAGACATATGGAATACTCTATAAACTTGACACTTTACAGTTATATGTTACATAGATAAGTAAAAAGGTACCCTTGAGTTTCATTTTTTTATTGTCAATCAGAACAGAATGGTGAAATTAACAAAATAATGGTACATTTTCACCAAAATGATTTTATTTGCATAGCCATTACAAATTATAGATTTGCAGATAATGTTAAATAAAATGTTTCTAAATATTTTAAACTTAATTTTAATAAATTTCTACATTTTTTTTTAGAAATTGTGAATGGTTGTTTGGTGTTGCACAAGGGCGCATAAACCTTGTCGAGAGTTCAGGATTTGATCGCTTAGCTATCATACACCTTCATAGAAACCAAGAATATGATACATTAGAAGATGTTGAGCAAGAAATATATGGCACTTTAGTGAAACTAGCTCCAGCTGTTCTCAAAGTACATCTACGAAGAAAAAGGGTGAGCATTTTATTATTAACTTTGTAGCAGGTAAAGCAGTGTGTAAACAGACCACCATGGATCCTTTCTATATTCATGCTAAAACATATTTACCTCTTATTTAACCTCACCATGTCTGGTTTGTCCATGACATGATAATCCTTATATACCAATACTACAGGATGAGGCAAAAGTTTTCATACAAATTGTGATAAATGTGTTTATTTTTTACATAGATGAATTTTAATATCTGCAACAGCTATTTATGCTATGCTGTTTATTTTCATATTCTATTAATTTATACAGTACAAGTATGTATGGTAGCGGGTTATTCAGAATCAGTGTGTTTTTACCTCAATAAAAGTGTAGCCAGTAGAAATGGCATTAACACAAGAAGAGTGAATTGACATATACTTCTCCGTGGTACCACTGTGGTATCTTCCACGTAAGATGGAACCAGTCAAAGAAGCATTTTCCATATTAAGAAATTAGTGGCACCTTCATAAGTTACAGATGCTGGACGATTTCAACAGAAGATGATTCTGATCAGAGGGTACAGTTCTGCAAGTGAGCTCAGGAAATGTTCAAGATTGACACATGTCTTGCTTCAACCATTCTTTTCTCAGATGAAGCAAAATTTTATGTTTACAGAGAAGTTAATTAACAAATCCACATTGAATGATAGGCAGTAAAATGCAATGTACAGGGAAAGTCATGTTGTGTTGTGGGATTTAGAGGAGAAGGATTATCAGGCCTTTTTTTCTTGGATGGTAAGCTTAATATAAACCAGTACCTGAATACTGATGTTTTCATGTCAATTTTCAATGAGAATGGAGACTTCTTTCCAGCAGAACGGCTCACTGCCTCACTACATCATAAAGGTGCTCCAATATCTCACCAAGCATTCTTTGACTTTTGGATTGGTCGGTGAGGCCAAATAAAGTGCCTACAAGATTATCAGAACTCACACTTATGAACTTTTATCTGGGGAGTTGTAAAAGTCATAGTGTACTAGGAGATAATTTGTGATGTTAACTAACTGAAGGAAAGGATTATACGGAGGCCTAAAGATGTGTTGTTAAGTGTTCAATATGAATAGAAAAAGCACTTGTCACTTTGTTTTGATTTGTCAGGGAGCCATGTTGAACATTAGCTGTAATGTATAAATGAATACATGACGTGTAAATACCATATTTTCATAATTTGAATGGAGACGTTGGCCTTATCGTATATCTCCAAACATCTGCTACTGTATTTGCTTAAGCCCAAATAATTCCTTCAATAAATGGAATTGCCTCATTCTCCACATTGTTAAAAATTGGTCATCCCTCGTAACTATGATATTTTTATGTCCGGTTAGAAAAGAATTTCCTGGTACCAGATCAATCACCACTGTAGGTGCAGCCTGATATGTGGCCTTCTAATTTGACTCTAAATGTTTTATTGGTTTACACTAAATATTTGTATTATTCATGATGAGTAAACTGTTATTAAATTAATGAGAATCGAACAATCAATCACACAACCTTCCACACAGAAAAACACAATTAATGAGAATCAAACAATCAATCACACAACCTTCCACACAGAAAAACACAATTAATGAGAATCAAACAATCAATCACACAACCTTCCACACAGAAAAACACAATTTACCCCAGAGTTTATATTGTTTTTAAACTTGTTCATAACCATTATGATGACAACATTCAACGGACATCTTATAGTTTTTTTTTTTCTTCTTAAGATATTTATTTTGAATTGTACATTAACTTTGGTCTAATATTAACCAGAAATTAGTTACATGACTTTATTTAAAAAGATAAGTTGCAATTACCATAGTAGGGGGAACAATCTTTACCGAAATAACATGGAAAAGTATGGGGTATAACATAGTTACCTAAAACTAAAACTGCTTCCATTATATATTTTATAAGCAAACCAAATGAGAAACATATAGAATGGTAATTAATGTTCACGTTGTATGTTCATTCCATTCCATTTTACTCATTAAAATAAATGACATTAAATTTTTCCAGAAGATACCATTTTTATCAGTGGGAGAAGACTTGGGAAGATGTAGACAAATAGCACGAGGTGAAAGTGAAATGTCAGGAGAATATGTCATTGAAGAAACTGAAGGAAAGAATAAAGAACTCTTTCGTAGACTTATCTTTACGGCTACTCCAAACTGTATCCAGTCAGAATCTAAACTAATCAAAGGTGAAGTCAATAATCATTTTAAAAGATTAAGTTGTTTGACTGATTTGAGAATTATAAATATTCATTTTATTGTTATTGCTTAAGATAAACTACTACTTTTTAAAGTATATTTATATTGATAAGCATATTTACCTTTTTATCTTTTACGGTTATGTACCAATTTATCTAATGTATTATTTGATTAACCATGAATATACTGTGTATAAATCTGTTTACAAAACTCCATGATTGCCAGTAACAAATTTATTTACAAAGACAAGGATATACAGACTGTTATTGTACAAAAAAAAAAAAGATAGACACAGTAGACTAATTCTCAAAATGCCCTTCTTTTTTTTCAATCCCTTATTGAAACGGAATAGTATAATTAATTGTAATGAATAAAATATGTTAATTTCTTCCTCAATATTTAATTTTTAACTTACCTTTTTATTTTTTCGAATGTTGTGGATATCTTTTCTTGATGTTTAGTTTACATGTCTGAATACAACAATTATGAAGTATGGATTGATAGGTCGCATTTGACAGAAAAATAAATAAAATTGTCGAACCGTTTGAGTGTTGTATGTTTTTACTCATTATTTAACATAGGTTGATATGTTGAGTAAGTATGTTAGCCTTAGTTGGTTGTTACATAGGTTTGTTTTAATTACAATACATGAAACTAATGAAATGTCAAATAAGAATTCAAGGTGTGTTGTCGGATCCTCTAGATATTAAAAATGGTGTTAGACAAGGCACTAGTGTACCTGCTGTGTAAGATGGCATTTGAAAAAGTAATAAGGAATGTAAAGATTGATAAAAGACAGAGTATATTCTATAAATATATACAAACACTTGCATACAGAGATGATATTAATGTTATCGGATGATCACAAGTAGGTAGTCTAATACAGTAGGCTAATGACATATCCCTCTGGGACCTTGAAATTAATAAAGTCAGATGAAAGAGCATTGGGCATATTTGTGAGAAAGATCATCAGATGGATCCTTGGTGGTCAGTGGGGATGGCTTTATAATGGTGAGTTGTATAGGTTGTACAATGAACCTGACTTGTGTAAACATATACAAACTAGAAGACTACACTGGGCTGGACATGTGATACATATTGATGACAAACGAATAACCAGAAGAATATTTGTTGTCAGGCCTGAAAAATGGGAAGACAGTATAGACTGGGATATTGTAAGCCTGGAGGAAAAGAGTTTGAGAATTGTGGCTTTGAACAGAGATGAATGGAACATATTTTTAAAGAAGGCCAGAGCTTTCATTGGGCTGTAGAACCAATGATGATGATGATGACAGAAACTAAACAAATTTAAATCTTCCATCACATGAAAATTGTTCACTTTGTACTCTTAGTGATTCCAGGGTTGAGTTACAGACATAAGGAGATTTCATGGAGGCTCTTCAAATAAAATGCAGAGGAAGTTATTCTGATGTAAAAATTATTAAGAACAGGCCACTAGTTAAAATGCAGTATAAAATATATTGCTTATTATTGTCCAATGATTAGTATATAAAAGTTGAATTTTGTACATACATATGAAAATGTATGTATTTTGTTACAAAGAAAAACAATAATATCCAAGAAAAAGAAAACATTGGCATCAAAGTTATTTCCTTCATCATTCAAGTTTATTTTCATTCATAAGTCTAGTTAGCTGTTGTACTTTTGCCAACAAAACATCCCAGATTGCTTAGTATAAGTATAAAATCACATTTATCACAGTTGCTTAATGTTTGTTAAACAAAGTTAGCTCAGGTCTTGTATATATGAGTCACACCTGCTCATTCGACAACATTCATAAATAACCCTTTCCATTTTAATTTTGGCACAGCTTCTTAATTACTAACAATTAAATTGTGTTTACTTCTAGCGTGTTATTTTTGTTTTCAATTTTGCTCTTTTATTCATTGTAATTGTTCAACTATATCATCATCTTCTAATGAGCTCATTTTGTTTTATTTTTATTTATTTTCATTTTAATTATTTTAAGTAATTTCAAAATGATTTATGTTCTATACTAGATTCATTAGGGAATTGAAATATTTTTATCAATTAACTCATTATCTTTTTTGATTTTATATAATATGTTAATTGAAAATAGATAGACAGGGTGATTAAAAATTGAATTATTTTGGGAGCAGAATTTAGAGTTAAAAATAAGAAAAACCTTTTTGTTTTCTATCTGTCGGGCATTTTCTGTTTTTAATTTTATATATTGTGCAGTGTAGATATTGAGTGAAGATTTGGTATATGCACTATTTATGTAACTTTTTACCAGTATATCAGAAAACTAAGACCTTATTTTGTACATTTTTTAAATGGCGGACATTTAAATTTATTGATATTGATTATACGTGTAAAAACACAAAGTGACCGACAGATGGAAAACGAAGTGTTTCCAGACTTATAATTTATATAAACTTTTTTCTTATCTTTAGTTCTAGAATCAGTTCCTGAAATATTGCCGTTCAATTTTGAATTACTCTGTATAAAAATCATTTGGTTTAATCAACATGAATATTAAATATTGCATTCTCGATGGCTTCTATTTCAATGCACACTGTCACTTTGGCAATGTAGAGAGGTTCAAGAAATGTTTTACAGTTTGAAACCGACTAATAATGGGAATGTTGCTTACTGGTGAAGCCTAGATTTAAAAATAGATCATAAAAGGTTTTTTGTGAGTTGTTTGTTTTGATTCATTATTTACAATAACTATCTTTATTCAGAGTATTTAGAGTTTAAAATTTGCTGATCATTGGATGGTTGTGTAGGTGGTGTATAAATTCAATTACACACTGGGTTCAGAAAAATCAAATGATATGGTTGGTATACCAGAGTATAAAACAAGAGCTACTTTCAATTGCTTCTATTATTTTGGTGTCATTTTGTACAGTTTTTACAATTTTTGCTCTAAAACCCTTTATTTTATAACTCCCTCAGGGGGCTCACTTTATTGAGTACAGATTTGAATTTTGAAGAACCTTTACTGTACCTTCACTTTTTTATGTTATCTTGGGTTAGATTCCTCTCTCATCTCTTCTATCAGGTCTCTCTTGACTAACTCTTGTTCTCTTTTGACCCTGATGCTAGAGTATTCGAGGGCTAGAGGTCTATATGTTATCTTCTTTTCTTTATAAGGTGATGATGATTAAGAGGTTGTTTGCTTTTAAACAACAGGTTTAAAATTGCATACTATTTTCTGATGGATATTTTTTAATATTTTTGCAGTGAAAACAAAAGGGAAATCAAAGAACGTAATTGACTATAGTTACTTAGCATGTGAGCATCACAAATATATGGCTTTGGCAGTTACTATGGTGGATAAAATAAAGGAACCCCTAAATATTCTTATTATTGGATTGGGAGGAGGGGCTTTATCAATGTATTTACACATGTGTTTTAAGCAGGTAAATATATAAATTAGTTTCTATAGTCAATGAATCATACAGTCAAAATAAAAATGTGAAACATGGTAGATTTATAGATCATGAATTTCTGATGGTAAATATAAAATTATAAATTTAATAATATATTAATTGTAATAATATTATAACATTTGATCTGAAATAAATAATCTAAATGACATGAAAAAATTAATAATCATAAATCTTTTCTATTTAAAAAAAAATATCATCATGAAAGTTTGAGATAATGAGTTGAATTTTAATGTTTTGAAATTTAAATATTTCTTAAATAGGCCCATAGCTTTTATAGCACACATTTTTATAGATATCTCAAAATACACTTTGGAATGATTTTAATATTTCCTTTTTCTTCTTTTTTTTGACATGTTGAATCTTTGGAAATTCTTAAGACTCGGTTTGGTTTATCTTGGTGCTTAGAATATATTTTGATAGTTCTAAATACCTTTCTAAATATCTTTTTATAATACACAATAAATACATATTTAGATTATTTTTATCTTAATATATTGAATGAATACAGATAACAAGTAAGTACTTCAAATAATCGAACAGTGTTTCTCTAACTGCTCTTTTACTGTGTTAATCTAATTCGTACTAACAATAAAAATTTACTAAGACTGGACAATCTTTTAAAAATAATGTACACCAAAATAGATGACTGACAATCTATTAGGACAACTAAATTATATTTAGAAAACAAAACATTGTCTAAGAGTGATGTTATTCTATTTTAGGCTGGTACATTTGTCCTCTCTTAGAATGAGTATTGAGTTGCTATTATTAAAACTTAAAGATATTCATAGACCTAGTTGAGGCCAAAAAATGTGTTTAAAAAATTTACGACAGGTGTTTTTGGAAGAGAGAATTTGGCTTATTATCAAAGCAACAAGTGAATACTTCTGACACACTTTGTTTGGTTTGAAACTCCTAAACTAAAATTAGCTACAGAATTACTAATGTGTGTAACACTTGCACAGATGCTGAGATAATATATTACAACGTCATGTACAAAACTAGTATTTTTATACAATTTAGTTTTCATAACTTCACCACATGATTCACTTTTTATTTACGTAAATTTGGTAATCATAAAAAATGTGAAGGTCCATTTTTTTGACGGATCAACTACCACTTAATCATTTGGTTCTCTATTATAGAAAATCACTTAAGGACGTCAAACACATTATTTATTTTCTAATTATTCTTGAGTTGTAATTTTCATTATATACTGTTTGACTGTAGTTTAGGTTATTAACCTTCATATTAAACAAAATTTATCTAAATCAGTTGACCCAATTTTGAGATGTACTACTTTTTTCCCAACAATACTTGTCTTCTAATAGCTGTTTTTTAGATTGTTTTTCTTGTTGTTTAAAGACAAAAAACTTGTCAGTTATCATTGCCTTATAAAAATAAGAAGACAAGTATAAAAATAGACTCCTATCACTTCAAAATTTTCACAATGTTAGGGTCAGAAGAGAATAAGAATTGGTTAGGGGAGACCTGATAGGAAAACATAATAGAGAGATCTAACCCAAGACTATGTTAAAAAATATATAGATTCAGCTAAAGTTCCATGGGTTTGCCAAACTCGTATTCACTATAGTAAAAACCCATGATTGGTAGATTCTTTATCAATAACTAAGAGGTGAGTTAATTTTTTAAAAATGTCTAATACTTTTATTACAAATTAATTACGATTGTTAAAATGCATGAAAGTAAAATATAGTTTAAATTTTAAAAGGTGTTTATTTTATTACAAATTTCAGGCAAATATAACAACTGTAGAGATAGACTCGGAGATTCTACAAATTGCAAAGAAATATTTTGGACTTAAAGAAAATGAAAAGTTGACAGTGGCTATTGCTGGTGGCATTGACTACTTGCACTCAGCTTCAAATAAAGGTGCAAATTTTTCATTAATATATTTGTATGTGTTTGTGTGTTTTAATTTAGGTAGATCTGCACATTCACTACATTTGAGTACGAACAAATTTTATTATTGTTAATACAAATCATTTTATTATAATAACTTTTAGGGATGTGATATATTAAACTTCAGTGTAAACTTAATTTGACATGTTAATGTTCATTACATAGAACTAACAGGTCTCATATCCTAGCTGTCATTTGCTTTATTTGTGCTGAAATCTAATTAGCTTCTTTTTGTCCTTATACTAGGTGTAACAATTTCTTCCTCTTTTGTTTGAATAAAGTTATTATTTTATTTCTTAGTGGGGGGGAGCGGCAAATTAATGTGTGATTTATTAATGAGTTTAATTGATTAATTGCAAACATTTTTTAATTAAATTTGCCACTATTTTCATTTTGGTATTTTATAAAATTGAAAATCATTTATATTAAGTTATGTTCTTATCATAGGCACTAACTTTTACCGGAATGGTTTTTTGTCTTCAAAAATACATAAAATATGGTTCCAGCATGATTTTACTTTTCCAATAGCAAGGGGGGAGCCTAAACTATTTTACAGTATGATGATGTTGATTTCATCACTGATGTGTCATAATATTGCCTATAAGGAAAAGAGGCAAGCTTAGTGAGACAACATACAGTGATATTAGGTAAATGTTTGTAATATAGTGAGTATGAGTGTAGCAATCTTGAGGAACCCTAGATGGATCTACCATTTTTTTCATGTAGTCTTGGGTTAGATCCCTCTATTTCATCTTTCATATCAGGTCTCTCTCGACCAACTCTTATTCTCTTCCAACTTTGATGCTATTAGAATATTCAAGGCTTAAGAGTCTGTTATTCTTCTATTTTTATTATGTTAAAAAAATCAGTTGAAAGAGTAAGTCTTTGTCATCCTTAGAAAGTCAGTTTTAAACGAATTTGTTCACAATTATTTTGTTATGAGCTAAAATATCCAAGTTGGATTTAGGTCTATAGTTGCTATGCTAAATCTTTTGTCTGCAAGTTTAATTAAGACTGAAACGAAGCTGATTTAGCGTTCATTAATTAATGCATAATACGTGTTTATCGCGTCACTGATAGGTCCTGGTAGGTTACAAAATATAAATCGGCTTTTGTCGGTTCACATTCACCTTAAGTTAATACTGTATATTGAAGTTAATACTATTGTAAAAATAAACATATTTTTATTTATTTTAAATGTAAACAAATTTTATTATTATAAAAATTCTGAATTAATGTGTTTAGTTCCTTTTTTATAATATTGTTTTTGTTCAATGCAGCAATAAATGTACAAAATATTGGATTCTTATGCTATTTTAGCTAGGGTGAACCTTTTGAGCCCGGGTTTGCGGCATTGTGTTCCACTCATAAAGGCCTTTAATGTGATGTACAACTTGACCTATGTTCTCATTTAAGATTTTCTACTTACTCCTTGTGAGCCGCCCCCCTGGAAAGGTTGCGATCCACTGAATACGCACTAAAATAGGGTTTGGTGTCTATTAACAATGTGCAAAGCTTTGTAGCTCTATCTCTGTAATGGTTAAAACATATTAAGCCGTCCCGGGATTTATTTAACATGCAGTACAGTAAGGTCCCGATTATCTGAGCCCCGACTAACCGAGTGTTTGTACACTGTACAGTACTGTAGCGAGTGTTATCCGAGTGTCCTCTTATCCACATTAGCTTGTATTATATTAGCCCTACTCTATATGATTAATTGTTAAATGTCTTGTAGTGTATGTATGTCTTATGATTTGAATGCAATTTTGTCACTCACAATGAAAAATAAATAAAGCTTACAAATAGTCAGAGAAACAGAAAGATGTTGCATTTTACATATGTAGAAATAGTGAATTTCATTTTAGTGTAAATATTTCACTTATTTATTTAAATTTATCGGATAAGTTTTGTGGTTGTTTCCCATTCCTTGTGTTGGTATACAGTATGAATAAGTTTTGTGGATCTGTGTATTCCTAATCACAGATGTATTAATGTTGGTTGTTTTGCCAACTCTGCCTAATTCATTACCGCTGTATTTCGTACAGTATCTAATTTTAGTTTCTAACAGAAGCTTAAACTTCTAGACCCTTAATTTTATGTCTATTACTTTAGATAATGAGAGTTAAGTCAAGACTTGATACATTGTGAATTATGTGTATAGACAGATGTTGGAAAATGTCCAAATAAACTATGCCAAACATTTTTTTCACTTTCAATATGAGAGCTGAATTCTTCACGTTAAATAGGCTTAGTCATAAAGAAGATACATTTGTTCTATTTCCTGAATTCTATAATGATTTGTTATTTTTTACTTATACTTTTGGCTTTTTAGGTGATAAATATCAAGCAATCTTGTTTGATGTAGACAGTAAAGATTCAAGTTTGGGTGTCAGTTGTCCACCGATTAGTTTTTTACAATATGATCTACTTGCGACTGTTGCTGAATGTTTAGATGATACAGGTAAGAATGATTTTATATATATCATAGTATATTATTTAGATTTATCTTAAATAAAAATAAAATAATTAAGAAAAAAGATATTCAGAAAAGTATTTGACAAAAAATATCATTAGAACCCATTTTTTAATACTTCCTATATTAAGTTCAGTGTATTGTGACTGTCAGAAGATTGTTTAATAAATTATATAAAAAAACCATATGTTTGGCTTTTGGGAGATTTTTGTGCACACTTACAATATGAAACTTGATATTCTTGTTCATTTCACTTTTTTTTTTAACAAATTCGCCAACAAATTAATATTGTCTCCAACTGATGGGCGCCCAACAAATTTTGGAGTTGTATCTACAGCACAACTAACTGAATAGATTTGTATAAAACCTTTCACTGTACTCTTTCTTAACAGTCTACTTGTGCATTACGAAACAAAATTTTTGAACTTTTACTTTTTTGTATTTAAGAAATTAACGCTATTGGTTTAAATTAGAGTTGAAGATTTTAATCATTCGACATTATTAAATAATGTTAAATCCAAGTGGATCAAATTAAACCAGTTTATAACAAAGATTTTCATTATTATAACAGCAGAGGAGCAAACGGTTTACGGTATCATCCTCATAAACGAAATGTTTACAGGAAGTTTTCTCTCACAGGCTGGTGTAGCATATATTAACATACTGTATAAGATTCAGAGAAAAAAATTTAAGAAGTTAAAAAATCATTTATTGTCCAAATTCTCACTAGGTAAGTGAATTTAGTAGCTATTTATGTCATGCTTAAATTTTTCAATCGCTTAGTTCAGTCTATTTTTAGTAATACAGTTTTATTCGGTTTGCAATTATTTTGGTAAATTCAGTTAGATTTTTAATTTATTATTGTATTGTTTTATGTTAAGTTTATTTGAAATCACTAATTTATAGTGCAGATTTAGCATTGAATTAATGTAATTTTATTGATGAAAAGTGACTATAGCTATATAAATGTAGTTTGTTTTAGGTTGTAATAAATAAAATGAAGAGTATAGCATATACTAATTAACTGTATATTTTAGGGATATTTATTTTAAACTTGGCAACCCGGATGGACAATATTCGAGTACAAACCTGGGATATAGTAAGAATGTTATTTAAACATGTAACTTCCATAAAGACTGAACAAGATCTAAATGAACTTCTCTTCTGCTGGAAGACAGAACCTACGATGTCTTATGATAAAGCTGCCATACAGTTAAATTCTAACGTCAAGATAAACAAATTACGTACAGATGATATTATTAATGTGTCAAAATTATTATCGATGGTTTGTCATAAATAAGATATATTTGTTGTTTTTTTTACTATATATGAAATTTTTTTGGAAGCTTTTCTTTTATGCATTTTTGCTGCCCACAATTATTTTATAAAATTAGATGATTTATAATTTTCATAGTCTTGCTTACATTCATATATAGTCTGCCAAGTTTTCCATATTCCTTGCTTTTATATTTAAATGATGAACTTACGCCAAGACCACTCTCTTGGTTAATATATCAATTTTTTATAACAGTGTTTCAGTACATTATACCATCATCATTTGAACAGAAAACCTGTTACTCTTATTCTTTATTACCTGTTAACCTTATAGCTTTATTGCTTTATTTCATCCTTGAATATGGAGTTTCAACAAGAAATATCTGCTGTTACATTAAAATTAAATATTATTAGTTTTTTATTTATTTTTGAACAGTTACAAACATTAACATTATCACACACTTACTCATATATAAATGGTGTCCCAAAAGTTTTCCCTCTTCCCTCTAAATTGTGAATTGTAAAAGTGAATTGAAAAACAAACATGTTTTTGGGAATGTTTATGGGACAAAGAAGCTAACTTTTGGCATATAGGGCAAATTTTTCATAACATTAAAAATTGGGTTTTTTTTTTTTTTTCAATTTTAACCCCTATCGAGTAATATATCATTTAAATAAAGAATAATAAGTAGAGAAAAATATTTAAATATGAAGTCATTATGATACGCTCTCTAAAATGGCTGCTGATAGAAAATTTCAAAACTAGTAGATAGATAACTTACCCAAACTGATCATACAGTGTAATACCTGCAGCTTCTAAATATAATACCCATGTTTCTTAGGTCTTTTAGGAAAGAGTTAGTTCCACTTTTAGTTGGTACCATTACATGTAGAATTGAAATCTCCAAATTTTTATCTAATTTAGTGTATTATGAATAACACACGAAACACATTGATATAAACAAAAAAAAACTGTTTTAAATGGTCACCATTTTGACATTTTCAATTTGAATTTCAATAGGGTTCTATAGTCTACAAGCACAATATATTGTCCCCTATATTAAATTTCATGTTCCTATAAAATTTTTGTGGCCATTATCGTGTATACATAATGTCGACTATGACAGTGATAACAACGATGAGAATGATGACATTGATGACAGATGCACAGCATGTTTAATGCTTTTTCAGTCCTGATCCCATGCAACGCGAAGATCAATAATAAAGCAGGTCGAACTTTTTGACGATTACCAAACAACTACTTACCCTATACTATTAATATTTGTTTTAAAAGAATTTTATTCATGAAGATAGCCTAATTTGAGAACTACAAGTAATAATGTAGTATATTATTAATTAGGAAGGTAGTTCTCAAATGGAACTTAAAGAAAATATATTATATAGCTTCTCTATGGAAAACTCATTTAACATAAAACAATACTCTAAATTCAATTTAGTTCATTTAGCCTAATTCACAATGTGAATTATAATGTGAAATTGATGCCACTAGTTAATTTATTAACCTAATCTAACCTTAATTCTTGTTGCCAAGTCTTTACAAATTTTGTTTTTTCTGTATTGGTACAATGCTGTTTTACTGCTCACTGGCTTCAGACAAAATACACTTAAACTTTAATCATAACATTTGTAATTCGTAAATGGCAAACCAACGATATAATATTATTTTCTACTTAAATTGGGTTTTGTAGTAGATTACTGTTTTTTTATGTTAGCTGGATATTCACTGAGGTACAACACAACTTGTTTAACTAAATTTCCATTTGAGTCAAAATTTATATAGAGACAGGACTTTTGCGACACCTGATATAATTACGTATAAATTACACTATAATATAACGACAAATATAATTACAGTTAACTTTATTAATACTAGAATATAAACAGTTTGAAATTATTTAGAAATAATAGTTTAAATAAAAATGCACTGTTATTAGGATAAATTACAAAAGTAAAAAGAATTTTTGTTTTTAAACTGTTTTTTATAAAATGTAATGTTATATTTTTGTAAATTTTAAAAGAATAATGTAATTATTATTTTTTAAACTTTTTTACACAATTAATGTTATTATTTTTAGTTAATAAAACATATCCTGATAAGTCCTTATGTTTATAAAATAAATAAATGTAATGTGTTATCTATTTGTAAGATTATGAAATGATATATTTTTTATAGAAAAAATGATGAGTTTTTCGATTTATCCTTTACGTCTATATACAGTGAGTTCTATGTTTATTAGTCTTTAGTTCTAAGTTGTTTACACTTTGGAACTGCAAGTAATAAATAGCTATTTATTAATTGCACACAAACAAGAGAAAAATGTTGATGCACGAGGCTTGCCGAGTGCGTCAATTTTATCGAGTTTAAAAAAAGACACTTTGCTCACGAATTGCACATTATACTTTGTCTACAGTTGTTATTTTGTGACAAATAAAAAATATACTTCAGCAGTAACACAATTTAATAAAATATTAATTTAATACAATAGTGTTCAACCTCACGTCAAAACTGAGGTTATTTATGAATATTACAAATAACTTAGGTGTATTGTTGAGGAAACGGGATTGCCAACTTCAAAACTCGGCAAACGAAAAATACTCTCCGTGTACATACACTGTCAATCATCTAATAATTACTTCCTTTTTTCAACTTTAAAACGTTGTTTTGTTGTTTATATACGTTATTTTACATGTAAGAATTAATTTAACCTACATACGGGACATTTCCTGTATATTATAAATCAATTCAAATAAATTTAACCTAAATTTTGTTTTGTTCGGTTGCCATTCGGAGTGAGCAAAGTAGTGGGCAAAGTGAAACTGTTGAGAAATCAGCTGTTTTGCAAACTAATTTAAATGAACAAAATGTCACTTTGTCAACAACTGTAGACAAATTTAGTTTTCTCCTACTGATGATATGAAACTACAATATTCCTGCTCAAAACCGTTGTCAGTAGTACTGAACACACTGGACCACAAGAAATGGTTAGAGGGAAGGAGGCCAAAGGTGGAACAGGAGCGGACCTGGAAATTAAAAATTATATCTATATACCACTATTTATTACTTAAACTTAAAAGGAGTTTGGGAAAGAAGCTACTAATTAAGAACAATTTAATATTACCGTCTTTACTAGTTCAATCCAGTTGTAACTGGTTGCATACATTGGTATAATTGGGGAGGGAGCTACAACAATGAAATTTAAAAATAGTTTTGTAACACCTTATTAAATTTTTTGTTGTTGTTTAAAAGGATAAACCCTCTCAGTCACATTATGAAAAAAATACCACTAGTCCTCTAATACTCTAATAACTTCAGAAACAAAATAAGAGTTGGTCAAGAGAGACTTGATAGGACAAATGAAAAAGAAGGTTTTAACTCTGACTACATGAAAAAAGGTGTAGATCTAGTCGAGGTCCCATGGGGCTGCCACACCTATACTCATTATAGTGAGCCTTTTTATGCACCTATTTGAAAATGTCATTTAATGTAGAAAACAGTACTGACTGAAATTTGAGGACATGTTTTGAGTATTTGTATTAGTTTTTGTGGGTGCATGTGCATCCTTTATTATGCAAACTCATGTGTGAGGGTGTGTGTTTGTTGTGTTTTTCATTATTATTTTATGGCGAAAAACCTTCCTGCCATCATTGACTTAAAAAGAGCATGAAACAGAAACCCCTACTGTAATAGTACCAGAGAGTGAAATTTTGTGTTCATATTATTTTTTATCAATACCCTTTCGATGTGGCTTATTTTAAAATAAAACAATTCATCTTAAAGTATATCAGGCAAGATTTTATCATAACTTATGAATATCGTATCACTACAAAAGATTTAATTTGATATGTCTTTCAAGAATAAATGTGTTTTACTTTATATGATGATAGTGTGCTTCATATTCATGTCAATCAAAAGCTTGATAAGAATTAACTTCAATGTGTCACAAAACTACACATTTTCTTTTCATATAATTTGATAGTGTTCGTCCCTACACTTTAATTTATCTATAATGTTTCTTTCAGTTGAATCATGTTGACTGAAAATCTGGTAAATAAAATGCAGTCTACTCATTGGAGTGGTCATACATTTGTATAGAGAAAGAGGTTTAAAAAATACTACAGATTTAATATAACTATGAATTTATAGATATGGCTTCCTTACTCAAAGAATATTACCAGTCATCTTCAATACATGGTTTACATTATGTCAGTGCAACAGAAAGACCATTACTGGAGAGGTAAACTTTTTTTTTTTTAATTTGACTTTATCTGTCAAGTAATGTTATAACAAACACATATTATAGTAAAATAAGTTTGATTTACATAATTCTGTGAGACTTGCTTTATTATAATAAATATTATTTAACTTACATCAAACAGTCATTGTTTAGTAAATTCTTTTATTCTGTCATTATATCTGTTTCAGTATTTCTTTACCATCATCATATGACAAACACAATTACACATAATATTCATAGCACAAAAATAAATAAACATAATTAATATGTTGGTACTATAGTACATTACGCCGCACGGGCGTAATTCTTATTTGATTTTTTACAGATTAATTGCTTTTATGAGAAGCCCCTTTTCTGGGCGCTAACTTACCCCGAATGAACGTAAGAATTTAATAAGCGAGTAAGGTAGAGGATTTGTCTCTTCGTAGCCTATATCCTAACTCCCCTATCAATTTCTTAAAATTACCGTACACTATTTTATACAAGTAATACAAATATTTTGAAAATTCTTATTCTAAAAATTTGTCACAAGATAATTTTAATTCTCTATATCTATCTTACCTTTACTTATGTTTCCTTAGACTCTATCTCAAAGGTGTGCCTTTTGGAGCTCTTGTTATCTCATCAATTCAAAATTTTACTTTACTTTAATTTTAAACTGTAAATTATTTTTAAGTTTCAGAAAATCTTTTTCCAAGGATAACATAATTTACATACAATGGCACACAATAACTCATTTTATGCTGCTATATCTCCAGTTCAATTACGTGTGGTAAGAAGTGACTTCCAGTAAGTGATTGGCTTGCCAGGAAGTCTAAATCGATGCAGGAGTGAGAGTCAGGTGCTATCTATCACTTAACTTAAGTTTTACTTTTATTCAATATAAGTTTAACCCTTATCCCTCTGAGGATGGTGACTATGTCACTGAAATATATGTCAATATAGTGTAATAATGTAACTTAATTATTAAAACAGTCCAAGAAAAAAATTCCAATTTTTTGGTTTGCGGATTCTTTGTTTTGTTTATTCTTCTTCTCTTCCAAAGCTCTACAAGTCTTGGTGAGATTTGGGTTTCTAAACTTTTTACCTCCAGTCTCCTCTCTCCGCAGCAACTTCTCTCCATCTTTGATAACTTTTACCCTCTGACAGTTTTGAACACCCTTAGGTCTCACTCCAAGATCTGTATCCATCTTCTTTGTGTCCTCACACCATCCATTCTTCCCAACAAGCTCTGTCTCAGCAACCTCTCCAGACACATTTACCCCACATATCCAAACCAACTCAATCTCTTCGCCTTCACAAATTGGATGCTGTCTACTTACACATTCCTCAGAGTTCTCCACTCTTTGCACTCATTCACTAGCCCATTGATTTTCTTTCAAAGATACATTGGCATTGTCAGCTGGAAGCTCAATATGTCACCACAGGCATAATAAATTTTCACTTTAGTTGTCCGTGTGAGCAGGTTTAACTTCATCCGTTTTAAGTTGGCACAATAAGTTTCCAACAACAATTCTCTTGTTGATTTGTTTAGATATGTTATTTTAATAATTTAGATCCACACCAAGATATGCAACAATATCTACACTTCTTGATTTTCTTCTTAGGTTTTAATATTAATTTTGGTTTTTAAAATGGATTCAAATTAAAAATATTTATTGGATGTTTTCATCTTGTCTGGGACCTACAAGTTAACTTTTGGTTACATATGTATATGAAAAAAAAAAGTCAGCAAATGAGTAGGTCACAAAATAAATTAAAAAATGATCATCTGAGTATGGTATATCATGTTATCCATATTTTAAGTTCCTGAAAAGAAAAAAAATCAGATTCCTAATTGAAACGGTTTACTGTCTTAAAACTATCTTAACACTTAAAATGCAATAGTTAATTAAATTAATGTATCCCTCTAAACTGTTACTTAAAAACTTTTTTCAGGTAATAGTTCATTCTCCAGACAACTGCCCAGAAGTGTCTCAGAGTTTGATGATTACGAAGAAAACTTACAATTTGTATCAAATCGCTGTCACCCTTTCAACAACTCATGCTGATAGTTCATTATATAGATTAGATGAATCAATCCGTGGATATAGTTTCAGACATGAAATAATAGAAAAGGACATTGATACATTACTGACCAACTGCCCACTGTTTTGTCGAATGAATGCAATTATATTTTACTGCCAACATGTTCCATATTATTTTGTTAACATTTCAGATAAGAGTCTACTCTATATAATATTGATTTATACAGCTTGCTATTATACCAAAACTAATCTGGTTTAGGTTTATTTCAGTTTTTGAAGGTTAATTTACAAAATTTTATTTTCGAGTCATTTGTGATCACGTTTGAATTTTTTAAAACAATTGAGTTTTGAATATTTGCCATTGTTCAGGTAACAGTTTTTGTGTTCAGGGTTTAGGCTTATTGTTGTCAATAAATATTAAATTTTTAAAGTTGTTTTAATATTTCCTTAACTATTATTTTCAATAATTGGTAATTTTATTTCATTAGTAGATATGAACAGTAAGTTTAGATTTAGTTTAGAAGCAAGACCCTCCGATGATCATAACCATGTTATCGAAATGTACATCAGAGCAGTTAGTGGAAAAAATAAAATAAAATAAAGAACAATTAATCAAATAATTGTGTTTTATTTTAAAGTTTCCAGTGATTGTGGTTAGGGGTAAATTCGAATCATTATTATATAAGCTACAGTAAATCTTAATTAATAATATTGAACATGTATGGTTTTATTAACGTAAAATTTAAAAAGGAACAAACACTAACAATGAAAATTCACCACCGAGTTTATTAAAACAGAGCATTGACTTTTTCAATGTTGATTAGCCATTTTTATTTCTCTTTGAATAATAATTCTGTTTAACACATGACTTTATATCTGGTAACATGTTACATATTTTTGGTGCAATATATAAATTAAAATAAAGTAATAAAACAAGTTAGTTTTGCTTTTGAAATTGGAAAGTCCATCTGAGATATAATGACAATTTGTGAAATTTGGGTAGGTCAGTACTTTTCCTAAAGAAAAAATTAAGTACCTTATAAACATAAAAGTGTGGAAGAAAGTTTAAACATTTTAAAAAAGCATATTTTTACCTCTAGAATCTTTTACCGGATTATTCCTTTGCAATTTTGAATCACCTTTTATGTTTGTCTTTTTTATAATTCAATGTACAACACTTTATTTCTCAAGAGTACATAATAATGTACTATAGTAAATTAACAATTTCAATTAAGTTAACCTTTATAAAGTTACAATTTCAATCTATATACAGGCAGTAAATTAATAGTTTCTATGAAGATAAAACTAGGTAGTTGATTAACATACATCTAGGATATTAAGTAATTCCACGAACAGAGCAGTTGTGAATTGACAATTTCAATTAACATAAGGAAACAATTTAATAGTTTTTTTCTTCCTCTTCTTAACTGCACATGGCTTAGAGAATAACTTTTGTGAGATGATGATTTGGAACACAAAGTAAACCATTTCCATTATACTGATGAGACTGCAACCTAAATATAATCCTCCCACACCTCCTATGCCTACTGAAAAGTTGACAAATATGTTAATGTGAGTACATACATTGAAAACTAAACAATGCACAAACATTTTCATATACCCATATACAATATTAAATACTAATTAAGCTCAAGATAAAAGCTGCCATAAGACCAAAACTTAAAATTCAAATTTATTGAAAACTGTTTCTACCCGATTTGAATAAACGTACGCTTGAAAGACCATCATTGTTGGTTTATTGGATTTCATTTCCACAAAATACCAATTCAGTATATATCTCTTTAAGAAAGGGGAAACATAACCCAAAGGTGGATTTGAATAGGCTTGTGTAGATTTGTATATACCAAATTAGTTCCTGCTTTTAAAAAATACCCTTATTCAACACTGTGATCAGATAAAAATGGATAGATATGGTGATTAATTGAAATATTATTATTGAAACTTGTGAAATGGAAGTGTCCAACTAAGTAAATAAAGGTTTACATGATTAATAAATTCCTAATGTTTTATCAATTAATGAGAAATATTGATTCATTTAAAAGTAATCTAAAAGATTTTTATTTATTAATTAAAAAAGTTAATGAATATATTTTTTTAGGAACTAGTTTTCCTTTCAAGTACTTGATGAAAATTACAATAGAAAGCATTGTTGGCTGTTTTCCTTTGTTGTAGAATGTCCATGTTTAATATCTTTTAAGTGGTTTTCAAAAATGTTATATATATATATATATATATATATATATATATATATATATATATATATATATATATGTGTGTGTGTGTGTGTGTGTGTGTCCATTTAAGTGGTTTCAATCTTTTTGTTAAAATTATTTATACAGACAGGTTGTTTTTAGATTTCGGTAAAGTTTGTTAATCCAAAAAAAAAAAATCTTTAAAATTGCTGCTGATAAAAATAGTTTTTTGAGCAGAGTTTTAATAAATGCAACTAAAGAAAATTCTTAAATTATGTCAAAATATGGAGATCTTAATTTTGCATATTACTATAATAACCTCAAATTGTAAATCTGAAGTCAATATGTATAATTCACAAACCAAATACTTGTTAAAAATTGTAATTATGTATACAAATCATGTTTGAATACAATATGTGAATTTTGATATTGGCTATTTTTTGTTGTAACTACCACATATCAGTTATTTTTTTCCAACAAGGAAATATCTCTAACTTACTCCACACTGGACACCCTATATTATTTAAAAATTATGTTACCTTACTTCAATATTTTTAATTCAATTACCTTAATTAAAAAAAAAAAATGTAATATTTTGTTTATACTGTATAGCAAAATGAATTCAAAATAATAACTGAGTAAAGCTAGGTCTGATTTTAATTGACTGATTTGTATGTTTTTTATTTGTTGATTTGTGTGTTTGTTATGAAGTTACGTCCAAACATGTTTACTAATAGTTATAAAATATAGGAATCAATTCTTTTGCAACTATATACAATTTGTTTGAATTAAAATATTAAACACGAAGTGGTTTAGGTTGGCTTAGGTAGGGGGTGTGGGTGAAACTAGGAATCATTTTACACTAAATATACTATACTTTGATGGGTTCAACAAAATATGTTTACCACTTGATTCCAATTCATGGTGAATCATAAATACAAAAGCCAAATCACAAATGATGCAAGTCATCCATAAAGAATTCAATTTTATTATTTCTTTCTGTGATCAGTATTTTGTTCACTTGTACAGTTTTTATGGTACTATTTAGTCTTACTTTTTGGTGTATGATTGTTGTGCGATAGTTGCAGGATTCGGCTTACAAACAATCATTGGGAATTGCAGACAATGTCATTTAACTTATGAGACACTTTTTTTCATTTTGAATAGTTGGCAATAGACTCACTGTCATCACTCCTCCTCTAAACTCATGGCTAATAAAAGAAGTTTAAATAATTTGTATATATCTATAAAAATGTTTTGTAAACACTTACATAAATAAAAAACAAAATTATTTCATGAGGGTAAAATAGTTTAGAACTTCTACAATCTATATTATTTTTTGAGAATAAAACAATTCTTCTGTCTTTTAAACTTGAAAATTTATCGATATCTTTATAAAACGGCATATTTTATAATCACCCAGAAAATTTTATATATGTCACACAACCACTCAAACTCCATGACTAAAACTATGGAATTATACATTCTTTAATTGATTTTACATTGTAATTTACATAGAGGTATAGGTTTTTCATAACATAAAAAGCATTTTTTATCTTTGTTAGTCACATTGAAAATGACACATCTAATGAAATACATATTAGTTCTCATAAAGGAACGTGACGTTGTTGTAAAAACATTCACTATTCTCCACGTTAACTCGCTACAGATATTCTGTGAAGTAAGTTTTAGATTGATTTCACATGAAGCCAATGATGATTGGTTTTACATCAACACGGTACACCAGATCAGGTGTTGTGATGGCAACTACTGACACTGTTGACGCAGCAAGATTGAAACTAAATTTGAAAATAATACTAAACCTGCATTATTTGAATGATTAGTATTATTGTTTGACAAATATTTATTATTGATTACTTGCACTGCAGTTCAGTGTTTTTAGTGCATCAAATAAATTATTATAATTATATTAAAAAATTTCAATTGTTTTTAGTATGATTCAGGCCTGACTTCCATCACCTGTTGAACATTTTATGGTTTCGTCATCATCATCATCCACAGTGCTACAGTCAATATATTTCATGGTTTGTATATAATATGTAATTGCAACTGACTTACCTAAGAATTCTTGTGAAGTTAATTTTGCTTGTCTAGTGTAACCAATTGCATACTGCTGTTTGTAAAAGATATCCAGATAGGCATACTCAACCTCAAATATACTATTCTCTCTAAATAAAAAAGAAAGATATAGAAATTCTAAACCTTTCATGTGTAAAATATTATTAACAAGAAATATTATATGTTACGTATGGTTACATAGAAACTCTAAAGGTTCAAATTGGGATGAAGTACACAGACAATTATCATCTCACAAAATATTAATATCAACGGTATAAGATATCTAAAATTATTTAGAAGCTTCAGCACTTTAAAAAAAAGCCTATTATGGGCTAATTTACCCACATTGTATTTTTATTGTTTCAATCATGTAATTATTACTCACCCAGTATATGGTTAGTTTGGTAGTCACCAAACAATTTTAATTACAACTCACTAAATTGGATAACAATTTGCAGATATTAATCATTGAATTTAATGGTACCAACCCCACTCCTCTACAATGACAAATAGTAAAGTTATTGTAAAAAAATGTAATTTTTAATCGTGACCTCCCAATAAAATGTGACATTCATGCAAATATTCAAAATGTGACTGGTAGGGCCAAGTCATCAACACGAGAATAGTGAGTGGAGGCTCCTTCACATATGTACAGATTTGAGGCCCGCTGGGATGAGACATTGACACGATGAAAATAAATGAAGACTTTTTACTATATAAAGTCGCTACTACCTATCTGGCGTCAAGTGATATACACAATTTATAAGGTTCAGAAAAAAATGTGAAATAACAGTTTTAAACAAACTTACTCTACTGGGTAAGACCAATTGATCATCAATTCAATTTAACATTTCCTTCAAGGTCGAGGAAATCTACTTTTAGGCATCACATATAGGGGATTTGCTTCTATTAGTTTGTATGATGGATCCAGGTAAGTACCATGATGGCGCCCATCAACTTCTTTTTTGTAATGTGTTACAATAAATATATTTTGTTTTGAGGTTAAGTATAAGAAAGCATCTTATCGTTTTAACTTTGCTTCCAAAAAAAGTTTATTTATTATTATTATTCCTTTTGACTTTTCCTGGACAATTTTTGTCTCTATCCTCTGAAATTTTTACATCAAACTAACCCACATAATTCTGGATATTTTTAAATCTCCACTAATATTCCTGTTCTCCATATAGCTTCTCTTGCTCTTCATTCTGTGTTATCGTTCATACTCCACCTCCATTAACTTCTTATTAAATCTTTATCAGAATTTTTTTCCCATGTCTGCAACAGATTTTCCTATCATATTGTTTACAGCTCACATCAATGACCTATGGTGATCACAGGTCTTTCATCCATATTTTACAGTAACTATAATTTTTGGTCCTGCTCAGTGTTTTTGATTCGATTGTGCTGGTAGGGAAAAACATAATCTTTTATCTACTAATATTTCATTTTCTATCTTTTCAGCTAATAAATCGGTATACAGTGCCTAACTTTTTTAATTTTTCTTTCCAAGTCCCATATCACCCACATCTTATTCTCTTTGTTTTTGACAAAAACAAGCATTTTTCTTTTCACATTTACTCCCAAGCCTACATCCTTTGTAACTTGATTTGATCCATGTAAGTTTCTTCCACATCTTTTCTTTTCTATACATAGCCAAACTTACTTATTTTCGTTAGTGCTACAACTCTTGGGAAAAGATTATACTCAAACTATTTATGTAGCTTTCAGGAAATATAATAATAATAATAATTTCACACTATATAAGTTTAGTTTTTCACTTCTAAACTAATTCAGAGGTTTTAGTGAAGGAATTTACCACCAAAGTTAACTGAATGTGTGGTTATTGAAATAAACCACATAAGAACAAAATATAAATATAACAAAATGCAAAATGAAACATATCAAAACAAACATTCACATGCCCTGAAAAAATACTAACCTTTTGTCAACTCGTACTTTGTTCGTGTAGGACATTTCTGTGCATGATGGAACACAATTACAAGATATAGTGGGTGGAGTGCTCCATTTTGAGAATCCAGGCACATCTTCAGATAATTTAAGTGTTTTTAGTTGCACTAAAAGAAAATCAATTTTATAGATTAGTTTAAACAAATTTAATCTCAAAAATCTTGCTTGGCTTTTTATCCTTATATTATATTCATCTCTCTTTGATTCTTAAATAATATACTATGTAGATATTTCGAAATATATAGTTGATTACTTCAGTGAAAATTTAAAGTGTTATATTTTATTACGACTACTACTTTATTATTATTATTATTATTTACATTAATATAATATTTATGTTTTTCCGCATTTTCTTTTGTTGCATAAAATAAAAAATTTAATTAAGCGTAGTATAGGAAGTGAATTAAAAAAAATACATTGCAAGGCTAAAATAAAAATAAACAGTTTGTTGGAACAGATACTATAATATATGCAGGTTTTTATCTGTTCTACTAAGTAGTTATTTTATTTGAAAAATCCCAAAACAGGTTTTTAAATTTCATGAAAAAGTAACAATCATCACTATTTAAAGTTTTTCATAGGATCAATTGTTTAAGAACTATCAAAAGTGTCCACAATTAAATGATCCTATATATTACTTGAATATTAAATCTTTTGTTTATAACGTAAAAACCATGACTAATGCCAGGATTAGCAAGGAAGATTTTGTGGAGAGTGTATCTGGGAAGTATACCATGCACAATGAAACTAATGCAAACAAAAAATCGTGGGACATTTTACAAGTATATGCAGTTAAGTAATTAAAAAGTATGCTTAATCACAAGAGGATATACCAAGGCTCTTGTGAAAAGTTCCAGGAAGAAGGATATATAATAGTAATAGAAGTTGGCCAGTACAATTTCAAGGAATCCCAAAATTTAATATCTGGGATCCATATTAAACAATCAAAATAAAATGAGAGATGAAATTCATAACAGAATCATTTGTGGTAAAAGAATCTACTATGCTTACCAAAAGCTACTAAAATCAAAGTTTCTTAATAAAAGTACAAAACTATTATTGTACAAGATGTTTATTCATTTAGTTGTCACTTATGTAAAATCCTGGACACTTTTATGCAGCGATATCAATGCACTGAAAGGAAAATCTTAAGAAGAATAGCTGAACCAGTTAAGGCAGGTGAAGTGTGGTGGATCAGAAAAAAAAATTAAGAATTAGGCGATCTTATTGAAGAGAGGACATAGTACGGTTTATTAGATCCATGCGAATTAGTTGTTTGGGCCATCTCTATCAGATGCAAGAGCACGGATTAGTAAACATTTTGCTGAATGGACAAATAAAAGGAAGGAGAGGCAGATGATCTGCGTGGAATGGGTGTCAAGAATTAGAAAAGGTTGAGTGACATTAAAATTGAATTGATATGAATTGTCAGGGAGCTAAGACTAGAGAAGGATTGTCACACTGGAGGACAAGGTAAAGTTTACTTACTGTTAATCCTGTTGAGACAAATTAAATGTTGAATACCACAAACTGTTGCTCCATCTAAACAGATTGAAAAATTGTAATGAAATTATTTAAATATTTATAAATATAATATTATATATTATTATTTATAAATATATCCACAGTGAACCGTGGACGTGCAGTTAAATATACTCATAGCTATTTATGTTAAATATGTTTACAGTTAATTCATTTAATAATAACATAATGAGAAAGTAGATTTAACAAAGGTATTTAATTTTTTTTTTAATAAGTAGACATTTTGTTAAAGGTCTAGTTATATTAAATGGTAAAGATACTTACAAATAAAACATTCTGGGTAATTGAATAGAACATACAAAAGAATAAGCTCATGATTTGTATAGAAGTTCTCTTAGGTCAATACCTGTAGGAGCCAAAAAAATATAGTGTTGATTCAGCATCATGAGGTTTGTTTAAGAATGCTCTAATTACGGTGATCTTGATTTGCTGAACCACACATTAATTGGCTGAAAGCAGTTTATTTATTTATTTTTTAAGGCAAAAAACCTCTCGGTGATCATCGCCTAAAAAAGACCTCTTAAAAACTTTAGGGGTATAATGGACCTCTAGCCCTCAAATACTCTATTACCTTCAGGGTTGAAAGAAAACAAGAGATGGTCACAAGAGACCTGATAGTAAAGGTGAAAGAAAGGGATGTAACCAAACACAAGATGGAAAAAGGTGCAGATTCCTTGGGATTGTGTTATACTTGTATTCACTATAGTGAGTCACTCAGGGAGACAACTCCTAAATTGGAAAATTTGGTGTACCTATTGTTCTTAAAGAGTGTTTCTCAACATATATTCAACTATTTTATTCAGTTGAATGGTTAAGTTTATTCTGGATGTTTCATTCATAACAAATACATTATGTTATCATCTAAAATAAAATTAGCTCAATTAACCATTTCATTAGCCATCTTTTTGTTTATTTTAAACAGAAATGACCACTGAATTTTGATTGATCAATTACCGTTGGAATCAGTTACACAACTGTTGGGTAGAAACATTGATTTTACATTCTAAATAGATTGCTCATCTCCATACTATTTGTTGAAGCTCAGAAATTAGAGGCTCTTGTGCTGCCATCTAACGGCCTGCTTTTAACTTCAAACAGAATGCCACATTATATACTACAACTTCTTCCACGCTAGTATATTCTCGACCTAAACTCACAAAACTACAACTACTCAACCCATATATTGAGCCTCATGTTATCACATACAATGGGACTTTCCCTATATAAATTCAAAGGAAGATTCTATCACTCTGATGTCACCTACCTATTAGTGGATCTAACAAGTACTGCTGAATTCAGTCAATATAATTACAAAAAAAAAAAAGTTTACAAACCTTTAAATTCTGTAAAGAAATATGGAGTACAGTTGCAGATCTTGTAGATATGTTCAAGCCTACACTGGATGTAGCAATTCTCTTCTGTAGTATTGTATGTAGTCATGTCGAGTTGGCAACCTCTTGCGTCTTCGTCCAATCCTTTTAAAGATATGTCAGCTTCAGTTTTTTCAACAGTAACTTCAAAACGAATAACCTTGTCTTTACCTTCATTAACTTGGAAGATATTCACTACAGGAGGGTAATCTGATGGATGGTGAACCATAACCTGAAAAAGAAGATAAGAAATAGTAATCAGAAATAGTAATAATAATAATAATAATAATAATATATTTATTCCCCAAAGAAAAGTCTAGAATCAACAGTATCTAAACCTTATTATTAAATGACATTACAATATATATACAAACTAAATATTTTTCTTCCAGACAGTATCTCATAGTTCTGGGACCATCTGTATGTGTTGACAAATAATTTTGAAAAATACATAAATAAATCATTGAACCTAGCTGTAATTAACAAAACCACTGACTAAAATAGAATAAAATTTAGACAGAGAACTATACAAATATTCACTTGAAGATATAAATATACAATTAAAAATATTTTTATAATGAATTTTAAAATAATTTGATACAAATTTTATAATTATTTATTTCTTAAACCTGTGTCTGCAACAAACTTATAACATATTTATATTCTATATGGAAATAAAAGAAAAAATTACAGAAATAAAAATAAATTCTGAACATATCCAAGAGTATTATACAAACTCTTCATTTAATTAAAAATCAGTAATTAAACTCAATAATAATATGTCCAAGTAAAGTATGTACACAATAATGACTAAGAGCATGCCAGTTGTTGCCATTTAGAAAGTCCTTGAGAAGATACCAACTGAAACTTCTCTTCCCCAGGAGTCTGAGTCTAAAATCGGCCAGAATTGGGTTGACGGCTTGAAACGGTTTGGGTTTTTTCACCAAAATCGTTCCAAAAACAAAAATTTTAGTAAAACAAAATTTTAGTTAAAACCTAATAAATTGTTGTTGTTGTTGTTTCCAATGGCAGACTATGTGAGAATCAACCCATGAGTCTCCTGGCATCCCAGTACAATTTAGGAAAATTCTTCGAAATCTGGTGGTCAGAACCAAGCCTGGGGCACCTCAAAAGATGTTCCCTATTCATGGGAGGCAAAGTTACTCGCGTCCGCAGCAAACCTTAAGCTGCACGTGCCTCCTGGGTGGTGCTAAATGAGTAACAGCATTGGTACAACTGACATCCCAAGACAAAAACATAATAAATATCAAGATTACATAAATAAATGGTAATATCAATAAATAATTAATAATGCGTACAGAAAAAATTAGTTTAATATGAAGAAAAGTAGAATTATAAAAGTTTTGTCAATTTCATTAAAAAATGAAATGTTCAAAGCAAGGGAAGTGGGATGGGGCTAGCTAACATGAGCCAACAGGTCGACCGAGAACAATAGCTCGGTTGATCATGTGACATTACAGGTCCAGACTGGACTAAATAATCTGATTCTACTTGTTACAAAAATTATTCACATGCAATCTCCTATGTTAAATTTTAAATTGTTTAAATTTTGAATATAAAAGCATATTATGATAAAGAATAACTAGTTAGCAAAGGAAATACAAGAAAATATTTATTAAACCGAATAGTTTAATAGTTATTGCAAAAAACACGTGCATGTCGCTGGCCCGGCCATGTCGGAATTTGTAAAAACTAATTATGCCAAGATTTAGTACCTATTTCGTACTATTTAGTACCTCCAATCAAAAAATTAGTACCTCTTCCCTAACCGAGTAATCAAATTTTTTAAGGTGCCGGGCCAGCGACATGGCCCCCCGGCCATGATCGAAATTGAACTCAAAAATCACACCAAGATTTAGTACCTATTTCGTACTACTTTTTACTTCCAATAAAAAAATGTGTACCTCAAAAGGTAACCGAGATACAGCCCGTTAAAGGTAAAGGTCAATGACCTCTCTGCCCGGCCATGTCGGAATTTGAAAAAACTAATTATGCCAAGATTTAGTACCTATTTCTTACTATTTAGTACCTCCAATCAAAAAATTAGTACCTCTTCCCTAACCGAGTAATCAAATTTTTTAAGGTGCCGGGCCAGCGACATGGCTTTCCGGCCATGATCGAATTTGAACTCAAAAATCACACCAAGATTTATTTAACTTGGTGATCAAGTTAAATAATATCACCAACAATACCTGTAAGATACCATATATTTTTTTATATGTTTTTCTAATTCTACAAAGGATTTGTTTATTGTTTGTGTTCTTATAAACATATTATAGTAATATGTTTTGTATCTCAGTTACCTTTTAGGTACTAATGTTTTCATTGCAGGTATGAAATAGTACGTAATTGGTACTAAATAATGGCATAATTATTTTTCTCAAATTCAACCATGGCCGGGCCAGCGACATGCACGCAGGGGTCGTTGACCCCCACCTTTAACAGGCTGTATCTCGGTTACCTTTGAGGTACAAATTTTTTTATTGGAAATACAAATTAGTACGAAATAGGTACTAAATCTTGGTGTGATTTTTTAGTTCAAATTCGATCATGGCCGGGGAGCCATGTCGCTGGCCCGGCACCTTAAAAAATTTGATTACTCGGTTAGGGAAGAGGTACTAATTTTTTGATTGGAGGTACTAAATAGTACGAAATAGGTACTAAATCTTGACATAATTAGTTTTTACAAATTCCGACATGGCCGGGCCAGCGACATGCACGTGCAAAAAACATGCATAGACAAAAAATTAAAATTTTGTCTAGATAATAAGTTAAAATTTTTATAATGGAAATAGGTTAAGGATATGTGACATAATATAATGATACCAAAATAAGTACATATATAATTAATTGGGGGGGGGGGGTTGACCATCGAAAAATAGACAAAGTTCAACAATGAATAACTTATCAGAAAATGAAAATAAATGAAAAACGTAAAGAATTCCTTCATTTCTAAGGCAGAGGCTACAAAAACCACAAAGAAGAATTAAGAAATTCCGAACCGATCAAAAGTTGGTCAAAGAAAAAGATCATGAAAAACGAAAAAGGGTACATCTTAGAAAGTTATCATCCTACAACTTTAAATCAAAGTTGTATGGAATCCAGAAGTCAAGAGGAACAAAATGACATTTGCAGATTTCCAGAATTTCTGTTAGAACCAGAGATATGGGAATTTCCAAGAAAGTTTACAAATTAAATTCCAGAAAATCAGACATTACAGGAATCAACCTGCAGTAACCCCTAACACACAATAGGGGAGGAGTCAAGTGTTTGGATTTTGCAAAAGCAGTGCTGGCAACCTATGAACAAATAAACTAAATAACAATTATTTAATCAACAACTAATTAAAGTAAAACAAACATTAAAATAACCAAAAGGGTTATAATAAAAACTAACTAAAGTGAAATCTTGAAGAAATAAACCAAATTAATCAACTTTAAATGTCATAAATCAAAGAGAAATGTTCATAGAAATTGGTACCAGTGGAACAGGGAATAAGTTTTGGAGGTCCATTTCAAAAGAATTTTTCTTCACTCTCTATCAAGCTCCTAGTAGGAGAACAACTCTTGATCCAGCTCCAGGAGGAGAGTCATCTACAATCATCTTTATGTGATCAGCACTATACCGATAATTTTATTGGAAGTGACCAGGCATTTCAAATGGTATAGCAAGATACAACAAACAGCCACCCTGATTCAAACTTGGACTTTATCTTTAAACTTTTCGAGTTTAAAGTTTTCATCTTTAAACTTCATCTTTAAACTACAAGATCTTCAATCTGCAACCATTCAACTTAACAACAGCACAACCGATTTCAACTTAAGGCTAAACATCCCTGAAAAAGTTGTGTTTCTGGCCCGCTAGATAGCTGCACCTCTGCGGCAAAATTGCATTACTGATAATTTGCGTAATTATTGTCCGATTTTTGTTTTGTAAGTTATTTTGTAAATAATATCAATAAAATATTTACGCTACGAAGGTGAAACTTTTTTAGATTTTTTTATAAAAAAGTTGTTGAGCAAAAATATTATTATTATTATCATTATTTTTAATCGCAGGTAGTCATTTTTTAAATAATAATTTTAAATGAATTTTGCCGTTTTCAGATATGAAATCGGTCAAATGGTCCTATCGGAATCGTGTTTTAAATATACTATCATTATTTCTCTCACGCCCCGCGCCCCCCTTCCGCGTGGCGCACCGCCATACTGCCCAGCCGCTCTGACGCGCGGCCCCTCCTGTAGTGATGTGGTGCTAATTAGCAAAACAGCTAATTCCAAGCAGCTAACGAACGTTAGCAGTTGCAGAGCACTCCTAACAACTAGAAATAGCTGCTTAACAATTAGCAGAACTTATACTAGCTGATGGCAGCACCTTTCATAAACTTAGAGTTCAGTCCGTTTGTCCATTTCAATTTCTTAGATGTGGTTGTATACTTGTTGCTTCTTTGCGTTATTTGAATGTGTGCAATATATATTATAAATTACATAAGTTATTCGCCATTCTAAATAATTACTCCATTTAAAGAGTTCTACCTTTTATATGAAATGTAAAAACTATTAATCTGTTTTGACTACGTCGAAAAGTGTTTGTATATCAGATATAAATTTGTCTCAGATTTTTAAATAATATATATCACTAGTTTTAAAGAGGAAAATTATCTTTATTAAAAATTTTGTTACATAATTTATGTATGAATTAATCAATAACGAATGGTTACGTAGTAATTTATGTAGGAGACTAATTTATATTGGAAACTTTGGTTACAAACTGAAATGAAATAAAAGATGTATTACAAATCCATAATATGGAATAGTTTTGGGTTTTTGGAATAGTAATATATTACTGTTCATATTCTTCCCAGAAACAATGTACAGTTTTATTAAAAATATTAATTGTTTTAGAGTAAATTCAACATTACATTTTACTTAGTACAACTTATTATAAAATTGCATTAATTTTAATTCAACCCATCCTACTTGTACTCCTTATTATAAACATATATCATGTTTATATATGTTTATTTATACACATAAATATAGTCTATAGTTCAATAATATACTGGATTCTTTTTATTGTTTGTTTTTAGTTATTATGGGGTTGTTATGCAACAAGGCATGGTTAATCATGTATAACTTGTGTTAACAACTGTCGATGGAATTTAATTGTGAATTCAAAAATGTTTTGATATTTCAAATCCGTTCAGTAGTTTTCGAGATACAAATGATTTAATAAAGGCGTGTCATCGCATTTCAATAAAATGCAAACGCTAATGTACGCGGGTTTATTAAATTGTGTATATTTTGGGAATTGTTGAACGGATAAAATTGTATGTTCGAGTATCGCGGTGTCTTGATTCTTAATTTTAAAATGCTCTAAAATGGTGGATGTAAAACGAAACACAATAATTACAAAGAATTCACACAAATATTGTTAGTGAGTTTTTCAGGATTATTTTCATTTAACATTCATTTGAAGCGTCCTTGTATCAACCAGGCGTTTTTGTTATACATTATTAGTTTTGTTTCCGAAGTAATAATTTAAAACTTGACTTATCAAAAAGTTTGTAAATTTGTTAGTAATGTTATTTTCATTTACTACAATTTACTTTATTAATTACAATTTATTTAACAAATATGAAACATAATTTAATTTAATCAATCACTTAACGAATAACAACAAATATAAACATAATGACATGCAATAAGATGTAAACGTGGGACAAATAATACATCCCCGTAAATCACTCTCTCACATCCTCGCAAAGCTTCTCTCTAACAAAATAATCATATCCCCAGAAAAGCTTGTCTCTTACATGCCCACAAGTTTCTGTCTCTCGTAACCGTTACATCCCCACAAAACACATATTTTTTTCAAAAATCAAAATCAAAATTTTCGAGAGATAACGTATTAGGAGTAATACTTATTTATTAAGCAATACATTTTTTAAAAATCAGACTTCTACCTTTTATATTTACCGAGATCCCACAAGGTATCTCCAGGACGTATATCCCCAGAAGGGTACATGCGATGGACAGAGAGAGAGAGAGAGAGAGAGAGAGAGAGAGAGAGAGAGAGAGAGAGAGAGAGAGAGAGAGAGAGAGAGAGAGAGAGAGAGAGAGAGAGAGAGAGATTAAACACAAGTAAACTTAACAATACTTTAATAAAATTTTTAAATTAATGAACACAAATTAAACTATATAATATTTGTATATTTATATTTGACCTGACTTATACAAAAGACTAACAAAGTCCAGACAGATACTGTTATTGTGCGAAGCGGACACTTCCACGAATTGATACTTGATAGATTCCACGAATCTAGCTTTAGACGATAACAGATCAAATGACTTTCTATTTAATATACGAAACATTTTTACAAGGATCTATGTTCCATCGTTTAGGCTATTTGGCCCTTGATATTTCGCCATTGAATCCCTCAAGAGGAATCTGTTTTTTTAGATTTGGTTGTTCCTGGGTAATCCATGAAGAACATAAAAGTTTAACAAAATATAGTTCCCAATAAAAATTATAAACAGACGACGAAACAAATCCCTAAGAAGAATCACGGTAACTAATAACCGAGAGCACATGAGTGGAAGGGCGGGAAAGTAGTCATCCAGCACAAAGATTGTAAGACGAGCGACGTGGTGGGGGGGGGGTGCCACAGTGAGTCACCTCGGCCCTGCAAGTGTTTCGTGTCTCCCGCGCCCTCATACCCCTAAGAGGAATTATTTGAAATGTATAAAACATGATACCGATTTAACCACTCGGGCGATTTTAAATATTAAAAGTGTAAAATTAATTAAAAATTATTGTCTACAAAATGACTACCTGCGATTTGCATATTTCTTTTTTTAACATGAAGATCTTATTATTATTTTTTTAACCAATAACTTAATTAAAATTAGGCTTACGTAGCGTAAATTGTAATATTATTCTGTTTACAAATCAGTTTTTCAAATAAAAATCGGACGAAAATTCCACCAATAAACATTAATACAAAATGACTCCATTTTGGTGCTGCGCCGTGGTGGCAGAATTTGTACCTAATCCTGGGATGTTTAGCCTTAACTGAGGACTGCTAGCTGACATCAACTAGACTTAAACCTTCAGCAGAACAACTGTAATCAGCATTGCCTAACAAGAGCCAAAAACAGCTATAAATATGTTTACAAGGTACCACACTTACAATCTTGAATAAATATTCGCTTTAAAATAAAAAATAAATTTAAAAACTTTCTGGGGAAAATCATAAAATTTAAATTCTTTTTTATTTTATATGCACTTTTTAAAGTCAATGTGTTTTTAATTTTAAAGTAAGTTTGATTTTAATATTTAGTAAAGATATATTCATTTTAATAATAATTAGAGAAATAATAGAGTCATTGATATTTATGTTGAATTTTTGTAATATGTTTTAAAGTTAAGAAAATTTATGATTTGAAATCTGGAATAACATAAAGAATTAAAAAAGGAAGTTTTAATTAAAATATAAATTTTATTTCTGGATAACATTTTGTTGTGTGGATTTTAAACTAACCCTATGTTATTTTCAGCTTAAAATTAAGTGTGTTTTTTAAAATAATGTGTGCTCTCATAAATTTCACAATTTAAATAGATTCTGCAAAATAACTTTTTCAAATGACACTCCCTGAGAACGAGTTTTAAAATTAAAGCAATAAGATAAAAAAGAGCTAGTTTTGATTTAATAATATAAGTAATAAAGGAATTTTATAGTGATTCCTAATATCTAAGAATAAATACTAAAGACAGTATTTTATTCTTGAGGCGTTTTTATTGTGGTGTTTGGCAGAATATGGACGTTAATAAATAATTTATCAAGCAGTTTCCCAAAGGTGGGACTTGAATAAAATTAAGGGTTTATTGGAATTGTATAGCATTAAGTTCAATTTCCCATTTACAGCCTTCTGTTGTGAAATAAAGTGTTAAAGCAAACATCAAACTGTTTCAGGCCATGAATTACAGAGCCTCTTCCTTCTTTAAATTGCAAAGAGGGCACAGTTTTTCCATTGACAAATGAGCATATTTATTCGGGTGCATTAGTTCTGTTTGAGCTTTAAAAAACCAACTTATAAAAGACTTCTTATAACTGTATATTATATATACCAAATTTAAAATTAATTGTTTATAAAGGTCATGAATTCTAAATGCATTTTTGAAGGAGTCCATATTTCACATTTAGATTTGAAGCAATTGTATCTAAAATAAGATCATTATTCATAGTCTCTGGCAAGAAATTTGAAAAATGCAGGTTGTTATCACCACACAAACGTGTTCAGCTTTTGTATCTAAATATTTTCCTATGTATTATTTCCGCGAGAAAGATTTTAGGGTATCTGTTGTATCTCTGAATATACTGCAGATGAAGCTTTAAAGTGTTCTGGAAAATTGAAAGTAAACATGTTTTCAAATAAATGCTATACATGTGCAAGTCTTTCGGCAGTTTAAAAATTGTCTTTAGGAAAAGAACTTCAACTTATTCAAGGGTCTCATAAAAATCACATCCCAATACCTGTGTCCCACAACATGCAATAGTTCTACGGATAGCATTAAATATATTCAATTTTCTTATAAAACTTAATTTGTTATTATGTACTAACTTGTGAGAGAATTCACTCAATTCTAGCTTTTGCAGCCGTCATTCTGATGTATTCACACAATGTCAACACAGGAGAGAGTTGTACTCCGAGATATTTATAAGTGTAGATTACTTATATCTATATATATTTTCTTTTATTAAACCACCATTTCTCTTACTAGCCCAGCTTTCTACCATTACAGAATACCCTAATTAAAAAATTTTTTAGGTTTACTGCTAAGAGATTTCATTGGACGTCAATTTCAAAGGCATCAATCATTTTTTGGAGCGACAATCTCTCCGATGCTAAAAGTTCAATATCATCAGTGTATGCTGGTGAACTTATTCTAGTATTTTTATATTAACACCAACCTCCATAGGTTCATCAGTGTCATTAATGAACAATGTAAACAAAATTGGACTCAACAGACAACCTTGTTTAACACCAGAACGTGTTTCATAATCCTCTGACATCCCCACACAATTCCATAATGCTGCATTTGTTCAATTATATGAATTTTCGATCACTCTTATTGGTTTTAACGATAAACCCAATGTATGCAGTTTATAAAATAATGCATATCTGTCAATTGTATCAAATGACAGCATAACAAAGAAAGCATAATATTTTACGCTTTTTGGATTCATTATCTTACAGATTTGGGTTGTGTACTTTACCGGAGCAGTGGTTAATTTTGCTAGCTCTCTCTTCTCTACTTACTACTATTACTATTACTATTATTGTTACAATAACCCAGTATATATAGTAAAAATAATTTTGGTAATCAATGAAAATTTCTACCACCGTTTTTTGACTGATTTTCACATTTCACGCTAACTATTATATTTTAATTACCTACAAGTATTAGCACCATATATACTTGGATATTATTTTAATATATACATACTGAATATCCTGTAACATCTAGTGATACAACTTCATCTTCTGGTTTTTGAAAGAACAGTTCAAGTCCTGTGATTTTCCCAGCAGAGTTCAACCGTATCCCTGTCAATGTACCATCATCATTCTTAAAGGGTGGCGTAATTACTGAACTGAAAATAAAAGTTAAGCATTCAAGATATTTTCCGGTAAAAAAAAAAATTTTAACAACCAATTTATGTGTGCTTTTTTTTTAAGTGAAACTGCTTTACTCACAGTAGCTTGAATTGGATTCATATGTCAGAATGTCTAATGAAACGCTGCAACCCCTTACTTGCGACAGTCGGTGTGACTAGATGTCTCGGTGACTGTTTCAATAACCAGTCGTTAGTCAAATGATATCGCTATGTTTATTGTTACATTTCTGAATAACATATACTAATTATTGGTTATAATACATTTCTAAGTGTATTTAAATATTTTGTGCATATTATATACATACATATTTGTAAATAAATGTTGAGCTTGACTTTTGTGTTTAAAATGTCTCATATCAATCATGATAAAAACATTTGCTATCTTCATTGTTACATTTCTAATTGCCTTACACTAATTATTGGTTATAATATAAGTTTTTGTCATTAGTCAAGTGATATTGCTATCTTCATTGTTACATTTCTAATTGCCTTACACTAATTATTGGTTATAATATAAGTTTTTGTCATTAGTCAAGTGATATTGCTATCTTCATTGTTACATTTCTAATTGCCTTACACTAATTATTGGTTATAATATAAGTTTTTGTCATTAGTCAAGTGATATTGCTATCTTCATTGTTACATTTCTAATTGCCTTACACTAATTATTGGTTATAATATAAGTTTTTGTCATTAGTCAAGTGATATTGCTATCTTCATTGTTACATTTCTAATTGCCTTACACTAATTATTGGTTATAATATAAGTTTTTGTCATTAGTCAAGTGATATTGCTATCTTCATTGTTACATTTCTAATTGCCTTACACTAATTATTGGTTATAATATAAGTTTTTGTCATTAGTCAAGTGATATTGCTATCTTCATTGTTACATTTCTAATTGCCTTACACTAATTATTGGTTATAATATAAGTTTTTGTCATTAGTCAAGTGATATTGCTATCTTCATTGTTACATTTCTAATTGCCTTACACTAATTATTGGTTATAATATAAGTTTTTGTCATTAGTCAAGTGATATTGCTATCTTCATTGTTACATTTCTAATTGCCTTACACTAATTATTGGTTATAATATAAGTTTTTGTCATTAGTCAAGTGATATTGCTATCTTCATTGTTACATTTCTAATTGCCTTACACTAATTATTGGTTATAATATAAGTTTTTGTCATTAGTCAAGTGATATTGCTATCTTCATTGTTACATTTCTAATTGCCTTACACTAATTATTGGTTATAATATAAGTTTTTGTCATTAGTCAAGTGATATTGCTATCTTCATTGTTACATTTCTAATTGCCTTACACTAATTATTGGTTATAATATAAGTTTTTGTCATTAGTCAAGTGATATTGCTATCTTCATTGTTACATTTCTAATTGCCTTACACTAATTATTGGTTATAATATAAGTTTTTGTCATTAGTCAAGTGATATTGCTATCTTCATTGTTACATTTCTAATTGCCTTACACTAATTATTGGTTATAATATAAGTTTTTGTCATTAGTCAAGTGATATTGCTATCTTCATTGTTACATTTCTAATTGCCTTACACTAATTATTGGTTATAATATAAGTTTTTGTCATTAGTCAAGTGATATTGCTATCTTCATTGTTACATTTCTAATTGCCTTACACTAATTATTGGTTATAATATAAGTTTTTGTCATTAGTCAAGTGATATTGCTATCTTCATTGTTACATTTCTAATTGCCTTACACTAATTATTGGTTATAATATAAGTTTTTGTCATTAGTCAAGTGATATTGCTATCTTCATTGTTACATTTCTAATTGCCTTACACTAATTATTGGTTATAATATAAGTTTTTGTCATTAGTCAAGTGATATTGCTATCTTCATTGTTACATTTCTAATTGCCTTACACTAATTATTGGTTATAATATAAGTTTTTGTCATTAGTCAAGTGATATTGCTATCTTCATTGTTACATTTCTAATTGCCTTACACTAATTATTGGTTATAATATAAGTTTTTGTCATTAGTCAAGTGATATTGCTATCTTCATTGTTACATTTCTAATTGCCTTACACTAATTATTGGTTATAATATAAGTTTTTGTCATTAGTCAAGTGATATTGCTATCTTCATTGTTACATTTCTAATTGCCTTACACTAATTATTGGTTATAATATAAGTTTTTGTCATTAGTCAAGTGATATTGCTATCTTCATTGTTACATTTCTAATTGCCTTACACTAATTATTGGTTATAATATAAGTTTTTGTCATTAGTCAAGTGATATTGCTATCTTCATTGTTACATTTCTAATTGCCTTACACTAATTATTGGTTATAATATAAGTTTTTGTCATTAGTCAAGTGATATTGCTATCTTCATTGTTACATTTCTAATTGCCTTACACTAATTATTGGTTATAATATAAGTTTTTGTCATTAGTCAAGTGATATTGCTATCTTCATTGTTACATTTCTAATTGCCTTACACTAATTATTGGTTATAATATAAGTTTTTGTCATTAGTCAAGTGATATTGCTATCTTCATTGTTACATTTCTAATTGCCTTACACTAATTATTGGTTATAATATAAGTTTTTGTCATTAGTCAAGTGATATTGCTATCTTCATTGTTACATTTCTAATTGCCTTACACTAATTATTGGTTATAATATAAGTTTTTGTCATTAGTCAAGTGATATTGCTATCTTCATTGTTACATTTCTAATTGCCTTACACTAATTATTGGTTATAATATAAGTTTTTGTCATTAGTCAAGTGATATTGCTATCTTCATTGTTACATTTCTAATTGCCTTACACTAATTATTGGTTATAATATAAGTTTTTGTCATTAGTCAAGTGATATTGCTATCTTCATTGTTACATTTCTAATTGCCTTACACTAATTATTGGTTATAATATAAGTTTTTGTCATTAGTCAAGTGATATTGCTATCTTCATTGTTACATTTCTAATTGCCTTACACTAATTATTGGTTATAATATAAGTTTTTGTCATTAGTCAAGTGATATTGCTATCTTCATTGTTACATTTCTAATTGCCTTACACTAATTATTGGTTATAATATAAGTTTTTGTCATTAGTCAAGTGATATTGCTATCTTCATTGTTACATTTCTAATTGCCTTACACTAATTATTGGTTATAATATAAGTTTTTGTCATTAGTCAAGTGATATTGCTATCTTCATTGTTACATTTCTAATTGCCTTACACTAATTATTGGTTATAATATAAGTTTTTGTCATTAGTCAAGTGATATTGCTATCTTCATTGTTACATTTCTAATTGCCTTACACTAATTATTGGTTATAATATAAGTTTTTGTCATTAGTCAAGTGATATTGCTATCTTCATTGTTACATTTCTAATTGCCTTACACTAATTATTGGTTATAATATAAGTTTTTGTCATTAGTCAAGTGATATTGCTATCTTCATTGTTACATTTCTAATTGCCTTACACTAATTATTGGTTATAATATAAGTTTTTGTCATTAGTCAAGTGATATTGCTATCTTCATTGTTACATTTCTAATTGCCTTACACTAATTATTGGTTATAATATAAGTTTTTGTCATTAGTCAAGTGATATTGCTATCTTCATTGTTACATTTCTAATTGCCTTACACTAATTATTGGTTATAATATAAGTTTTTGTCATTAGTCAAGTGATATTGCTATCTTCATTGTTACATTTCTAATTGCCTTACACTAATTATTGGTTATAATATAAGTTTTTGTCATTAGTCAAGTGATATTGCTATCTTCATTGTTACATTTCTAATTGCCTTACACTAATTATTGGTTATAATATAAGTTTTTGTCATTAGTCAAGTGATATTGCTATCTTCATTGTTACATTTCTAATTGCCTTACACTAATTATTGGTTATAATATAAGTTTTTGTCATTAGTCAAGTGATATTGCTATCTTCATTGTTACATTTCTAATTGCCTTACACTAATTATTGGTTATAATATAAGTTTTTGTCATTAGTCAAGTGATATTGCTATCTTCATTGTTACATTTCTAATTGCCTTACACTAATTATTGGTTATAATATAAGTTTTTGTCATTAGTCAAGTGATATTGCTATCTTCATTGTTACATTTCTAATTGCCTTACACTAATTATTGGTTATAATATAAGTTTTTGTCATTAGTCAAGTGATATTGCTATCTTCATTGTTACATTTCTAATTGCCTTACACTAATTATTGGTTATAATATAAGTTTTTGTCATTAGTCAAGTGATATTGCTATCTTCATTGTTACATTTCTAATTGCCTTACACTAATTATTGGTTATAATATAAGTTTTTGTCATTAGTCAAGTGATATTGCTATCTTCATTGTTACATTTCTAATTGCCTTACACTAATTATTGGTTATAATATAAGTTTTTGTCATTAGTCAAGTGATATTGCTATCTTTCATTGTTACATTTCTAATTGCCTTACACTAATTATTGGTTATAATATAAGTTTTTGTCATTAGTCAAGTGATATTGCTATCTTCATTGTTACATTTCTAATTGCCTTACACTAATTATTGGTTATAATATAAGTTTTTGTCATTAGTCAAGTGATATTGCTATCTTCATTGTTACATTTCTAATTGCCTTACACTAATTATTGGTTATAATATAAGTTTTTGTCATTAGTCAAGTGATATTGCTATCTTCATTGTTACATTTCTAATTGCCTTACACTAATTATTGGTTATAATATAAGTTTTTGTCATTAGTCAAGTGATATTGCTATCTTCATTGTTACATTTCTAATTGCCTTACACTAATTATTGGTTATAATATAAGTTTTTGTCATTAGTCAAGTGATATTGCTATCTTCATTGTTACATTTCTAATTGCCTTACACTAATTATTGGTTATAATATAAGTTTTTGTCATTAGTCAAGTGATATTGCTATCTTCATTGTTACATTTCTAATTGCCTTACACTAATTATTGGTTATAATATAAGTTTTTGTCATTAGTCAAGTGAATATTGCTATTCTTCATTGTTACATTTCTAATTGCCTTACACTAATTATTTGGTTATAATATAAGTTTTTGTCATCATTTATTCTTTTTATTCTTGTCAAGTGATATTGCTATCTTCATTGTTACATTTCTAATTGCCTTACACTAATTATGGTTAAAGTTTTGTTATAATATAAGTTTTAGGTCAATAGTACAAGGCCTTACACTAATTATTGGTTATAATATAAGTTTTTGTCATTAGTCAAGTGATATTGCTATCTTCATTGTTACATTTCTAATTGCCTTACACTAATTATTGGTTATAATATAAGTTTTTGTCATTAGTCAAGTGATATTGCTATCTTCATTGTTACATTTCTAATTGCCTTACACTAATTATTGGTTATAATATAAGTTTTTGTCATTAGTCAAGTGATATTGCTATCTTCATTGTTACATTTCTAATTGCCTTACACTAATTATTGGTTATAATACGCTTCTATCTATATTTCAGTATTTTGTGCATATTATATATGTACATTTTCATGTTAGTAATGTCTCATATTAATCGTGCTAAAAACATTCGCTAAATTCTTTACTACATATCTGAATACCGTATTATAGTCATTGGTTATAATATAAGTTTTTGTCATTAGTCAAGTGATATTGCTATCTTCATTGTTACATTTCTAATTGCCTTACACTAATTATTGGTTATAATACGCTTCTATCTATATTTCAGTATTTTGTGCATATTATATATGTACATTTTCATGTTAGTAATGTCTCATATTAATCGTGCTAAAAACATTCGCTAAATTCTTTACTACATATCTGAATACCGTATTATAGTCATTGGTTATAATATAAGTTTTTGTCATTAGTCAAGTGATATTGCTATCTTCATTGTTACATTTCTAATTGCCTTACACTAATTATTGGTTATAATATAAGTTTTTGTCATTAGTCAAGTGATATTGCTATCTTCATTGTTACATTTCTAATTGCCTTACACTAATTATTGGTTATAATATAAGTTTTTGTCATTAGTCAAGTGATATTGCTATCTTCATTGTTACATTTCTAATTGCCTTACACTAATTATTGGTTATAATATAAGTTTTTGTCATTAGTCAAGTGATATTGCTATCTTCATTGTTACATTTCTAATTGCCTTACACTAATTATTGGTTATAATATAAGTTTTTGTCATTAGTCAAGTGATATTGCTATCTTCATTGTTACATTTCTAATTGCCTTACACTAATTATTGGTTATAATATAAGTTTTTGTCATTAGTCAAGTGATATTGCTATCTTCATTGTTACATTTCTAATTGCCTTACACTAATTATTGGTTATAATATAAGTTTTTGTCATTAGTCAAGTGATATTGCTATCTTCATTGTTACATTTCTAATTGCCTTACACTAATTATTGGTTATAATATAAGTTTTTGTCATTAGTCAAGTGATATTGCTATCTTCATTGTTACATTTCTAATTGCCTTACACTAATTATTGGTTATAATACGCTTCTATCTATATTTCAGTATTTTGTGCATATTATATATGTACATTTTCATGTTAGTAATGTCTCATATTAATCGTGCTAAAAACATTCGCTAAATTCTTTACTACATATCTGAATACCGTATTATAGTCATTGGTTATAATATAAGTTTTTGTCATTAGTCAAGTGATATTGCTATCTTCATTGTTACATTTCTAATTGCCTTACACTAATTATTGGTTATAATATAAGTTTTTGTCATTAGTCAAGTGATATTGCTATCTTCATTGTTACATTTCTAATTGCCTTACACTAATTATTGGTTATAATACGCTTCTATCTATATTTCAGTATTTTGTGCATATTATATATGTACATTTTCATGTTAGTAATGTCTCATATTAATCGTGCTAAAAACATTCGCTAAATTCTTTACTACATATCTGAATACCGTATTATAGTCATTGGTTATAATATAAGTTTTTGTCATTAGTCAAGTGATATTGCTATCTTCATTGTTACATTTCTAATTGCCTTACACTAATTATTGGTTATAATATAAGTTTTTGTCATTAGTCAAGTGATATTGCTATCTTCATTGTTACATTTCTAATTGCCTTACACTAATTATTGGTTATAATACGCTTCTATCTATATTTCAGTATTTTGTGCATATTATATATGTACATTTTCATGTTAGTAATGTCTCATATTAATCGTGCTAAAAACATTCGCTAAATTCTTTACTACATATCTGAATACCGTATTATAGTCATTGGTTATAATATAAGTTTTTGTCATTAGTCAAGTGATATTGCTATCTTCATTGTTACATTTCTAATTGCCTTACACTAATTATTGGTTATAATATAAGTTTTTGTCATTAGTCAAGTGATATTGCTATCTTCATTGTTACATTTCTAATTGCCTTACACTAATTATTGGTTATAATATAAGTTTTTGTCATTAGTCAAGTGATATTGCTATCTTCATTGTTACATTTCTAATTGCCTTACACTAATTATTGGTTATAATATAAGTTTTTGTCATTAGTCAAGTGATATTGCTATCTTCATTGTTACATTTCTAATTGCCTTACACTAATTATTGGTTATAATATAAGTTTTTGTCATTAGTCAAGTGATATTGCTATCTTCATTGTTACATTTCTAATTGCCTTACACTAATTATTGGTTATAATATAAGTTTTTGTCATTAGTCAAGTGATATTGCTATCTTCATTGTTACATTTCTAATTGCCTTACACTAATTATTGGTTATAATATAAGTTTTTGTCATTAGTCAAGTGATATTGCTATCTTCATTGTTACATTTCTAATTGCCTTACACTAATTATTGGTTATAATATAAGTTTTTGTCATTAGTCAAGTGATATTGCTATCTTCATTGTTACATTTCTAATTGCCTTACACTAATTATTGGTTATAATATAAGTTTTTGTCATTAGTCAAGTGATATTGCTATCTTCATTGTTACATTTCTAATTGCCTTACACTAATTATTGGTTATAATATAAGTTTTTGTCATTAGTCAAGTGATATTGCTATCTTCATTGTTACATTTCTAATTGCCTTACACTAATTATTGGTTATAATATAAGTTTTTGTCATTAGTCAAGTGATATTGCTATCTTCATTGTTACATTTCTAATTGCCTTACACTAATTATTGGTTATAATATAAGTTTTTGTCATTAGTCAAGTGATATTGCTATCTTCATTGTTACATTTCTAATTGCCTTACACTAATTATTGGTTATAATATAAGTTTTTGTCATTAGTCAAGTGATATTGCTATCTTCATTGTTACATTTCTAATTGCCTTACACTAATTATTGGTTATAATATAAGTTTTTGTCATTAGTCAAGTGATATTGCTATCTTCATTGTTACATTTCTAATTGCCTTACACTAATTATTGGTTATAATATAAGTTTTTGTCATTAGTCAAGTGATATTGCTATCTTCATTGTTACATTTCTAATTGCCTTACACTAATTATTGGTTATAATATAAGTTTTTGTCATTAGTCAAGTGATATTGCTATCTTCATTGTTACATTTCTAATTGCCTTACACTAATTATTGGTTATAATATAAGTTTTTGTCATTAGTCAAGTGATATTGCTATCTTCATTGTTACATTTCTAATTGCCTTACACTAATTATTGGTTATAATATAAGTTTTTGTCATTAGTCAAGTGATATTGCTATCTTCATTGTTACATTTCTAATTGCCTTACACTAATTATTGGTTATAATATAAGTTTTTGTCATTAGTCAAGTGATATTGCTATCTTCATTGTTACATTTCTAATTGCCTTACACTAATTATTGGTTATAATATAAGTTTTTGTCATTAGTCAAGTGATATTGCTATCTTCATTGTTACATTTCTAATTGCCTTACACTAATTATTGGTTATAATATAAGTTTTTGTCATTAGTCAAGTGATATTGCTATCTTCATTGTTACATTTCTAATTGCCTTACACTAATTATTGGTTATAATATAAGTTTTTGTCATTAGTCAAGTGATATTGCTATCTTCATTGTTACATTTCTAATTGCCTTACACTAATTATTGGTTATAATATAAGTTTTTGTCATTAGTCAAGTGATATTGCTATCTTCATTGTTACATTTCTAATTGCCTTACACTAATTATTGGTTATAATACGCTTCTATCTATATTTCAGTATTTTGTGCATATTATATATGTACATTTTCATGTTAGTAATGTCTCATATTAATCGTGCTAAAAACATTCGCTAAATTCTTTACTACATATCTGAATACCGTATTATAGTCATTGGTTATAATATAAGTTTTTGTCATTAGTCAAGTGATATTGCTATCTTCATTGTTACATTTCTAATTGCCTTACACTAATTATTGGTTATAATACGCTTCTATCTATATTTCAGTATTTTGTGCATATTATATATGTACATTTTCATGTTAGTAATGTCTCATATTAATCGTGCTAAAAACATTCGCTAAATTCTTTACTACATATCTGAATACCGTATTATAGTCATTGGTTATAATATAAGTTTTTGTCATTAGTCAAGTGATATTGCTATCTTCATTGTTACATTTCTAATTGCCTTACACTAATTATTGGTTATAATATAAGTTTTTGTCATTAGTCAAGTGATATTGCTATCTTCATTGTTACATTTCTAATTGCCTTACACTAATTATTGGTTATAATATAAGTTTTTGTCATTAGTCAAGTGATATTGCTATCTTCATTGTTACATTTCTAATTGCCTTACACTAATTATTGGTTATAATATAAGTTTTTGTCATTAGTCAAGTGATATTGCTATCTTCATTGTTACATTTCTAATTGCCTTACACTAATTATTGGTTATAATATAAGTTTTTGTCATTAGTCAAGTGATATTGCTATCTTCATTGTTACATTTCTAATTGCCTTACACTAATTATTGGTTATAATATAAGTTTTTGTCATTAGTCAAGTGATATTGCTATCTTCATTGTTACATTTCTAATTGCCTTACACTAATTATTGGTTATAATATAAGTTTTTGTCATTAGTCAAGTGATATTGCTATCTTCATTGTTACATTTCTAATTGCCTTACACTAATTATTGGTTATAATATAAGTTTTTGTCATTAGTCAAGTGATATTGCTATCTTCATTGTTACATTTCTAATTGCCTTACACTAATTATTGGTTATAATATAAGTTTTTGTCATTAGTCAAGTGATATTGCTATCTTCATTGTTACATTTCTAATTGCCTTACACTAATTATTGGTTATAATATAAGTTTTTGTCATTAGTCAAGTGATATTGCTATCTTCATTGTTACATTTCTAATTGCCTTACACTAATTATTGGTTATAATATAAGTTTTTGTCATTAGTCAAGTGATATTGCTATCTTCATTGTTACATTTCTAATTGCCTTACACTAATTATTGGTTATAATATAAGTTTTTGTCATTAGTCAAGTGATATTGCTATCTTCATTGTTACATTTCTAATTGCCTTACACTAATTATTGGTTATAATATAAGTTTTTGTCATTAGTCAAGTGATATTGCTATCTTCATTGTTACATTTCTAATTGCCTTACACTAATTATTGGTTATAATATAAGTTTTTGTCATTAGTCAAGTGATATTGCTATCTTCATTGTTACATTTCTAATTGCCTTACACTAATTATTGGTTATAATATAAGTTTTTGTCATTAGTCAAGTGATATTGCTATCTTCATTGTTACATTTCTAATTGCCTTACACTAATTATTGGTTATAATATAAGTTTTTGTCATTAGTCAAGTGATATTGCTATCTTCATTGTTACATTTCTAATTGCCTTACACTAATTATTGGTTATAATATAAGTTTTTGTCATTAGTCAAGTGATATTGCTATCTTCATTGTTACATTTCTAATTGCCTTACACTAATTATTGGTTATAATATAAGTTTTCGTCATTAGTCAAGTGATATTGCTATCTTCATTGTTACATTTCTAATTGCCTTACACTAATTATTGGTTATAATATAAGTTTTTGTCATTAGTCAAGTGATATTGCTATCTTCATTGTTACATTTCTAATTGCCTTACACTAATTATTGGTTATAATACGCTTCTATCTATATTTCAGTATTTTGTGCATATTATATATGTACATTTTCATGTTAGTAATGTCTCATATTAATCGTGCTAAAAACATTCGCTAAATTCTTTACTACATATCTGAATACCGTATTATAGTCATTGGTTATAATATAAGTTTTTGTCATTAGTCAAGTGATATTGCTATCTTCATTGTTACATTTCTAATTGCCTTACACTAATTATTGGTTATAATACGCTTCTATCTATATTTCAGTATTTTGTGCATATTATATATGTACATTTTCATGTTAGTAATGTCTCATATTAATCGTGCTAAAAACATTCGCTAAATTCTTTACTACATATCTGAATACCGTATTATAGTCATTGGTTATAATATAAGTTTTTGTCATTAGTCAAGTGATATTGCTATCTTCATTGTTACATTTCTAATTGCCTTACACTAATTATTGGTTATAATATAAGTTTTTGTCATTAGTCAAGTGATATTGCTATCTTCATTGTTACATTTCTAATTGCCTTACACTAATTATTGGTTATAATATAAGTTTTTGTCATTAGTCAAGTGATATTGCTATCTTCATTGTTACATTTCTAATTGCCTTACACTAATTATTGGTTATAATATAAGTTTTTGTCATTAGTCAAGTGATATTGCTATCTTCATTGTTACATTTCTAATTGCCTTACACTAATTATTGGTTATAATATAAGTTTTTGTCATTAGTCAAGTGATATTGCTATCTTCATTGTTACATTTCTAATTGCCTTACACTAATTATTGGTTATAATATAAGTTTTTGTCATTAGTCAAGTGATATTGCTATCTTCATTGTTACATTTCTAATTGCCTTACACTAATTATTGGTTATAATATAAGTTTTTGTCATTAGTCAAGTGATATTGCTATCTTCATTGTTACATTTCTAATTGCCTTACACTAATTATTGGTTATAATATAAGTTTTTGTCATTAGTCAAGTGATATTGCTATCTTCATTGTTACATTTCTAATTGCCTTACACTAATTATTGGTTATAATATAAGTTTTTGTCATTAGTCAAGTGATATTGCTATCTTCATTGTTACATTTCTAATTGCCTTACACTAATTATTGGTTATAATATAAGTTTTTGTCATTAGTCAAGTGATATTGCTATCTTCATTGTTACATTTCTAATTGCCTTACACTAATTATTGGTTATAATATAAGTTTTTGTCATTAGTCAAGTGATATTGCTATCTTCATTGTTACATTTCTAATTGCCTTACACTAATTATTGGTTATAATATAAGTTTTTGTCATTAGTCAAGTGATATTGCTATCTTCATTGTTACATTTCTAATTGCCTTACACTAATTATTGGTTATAATATAAGTTTTTGTCATTAGTCAAGTGATATTGCTATCTTCATTGTTACATTTCTAATTGCCTTACACTAATTATTGGTTATAATATAAGTTTTTGTCATTAGTCAAGTGATATTGCTATCTTCATTGTTACATTTCTAATTGCCTTACACTAATTATTGGTTATAATACGCTTCTATCTATATTTCAGTATTTTGTGCATATTATATATGTACATTTTCATGTTAGTAATGTCTCATATTAATCGTGCTAAAAACATTCGCTAAATTCTTTACTACATATCTGAATACCGTATTATAGTCATTGGTTATAATATAAGTTTTTGTCATTAGTCAAGTGATATTGCTATCTTCATTGTTACATTTCTAATTGCCTTACACTAATTATTGGTTATAATACGCTTCTATCTATATTTCAGTATTTTGTGCATATTATATATGTACATTTTCATGTTAGTAATGTCTCATATTAATCGTGCTAAAAACATTCGCTAAATTCTTTACTACATATCTGAATACCGTATTATAGTCATTGGTTATAATATAAGTTTTTGTCATTAGTCAAGTGATATTGCTATCTTCATTGTTACATTTCTAATTGCCTTACACTAATTATTGGTTATAATATAAGTTTTTGTCATTAGTCAAGTGATATTGCTATCTTCATTGTTACATTTCTAATTGCCTTACACTAATTATTGGTTATAATATAAGTTTTTGTCATTAGTCAAGTGATATTGCTATCTTCATTGTTACATTTCTAATTGCCTTACACTAATTATTGGTTATAATATAAGTTTTTGTCATTAGTCAAGTGATATTGCTATCTTCATTGTTACATTTCTAATTGCCTTACACTAATTATTGGTTATAATATAAGTTTTTGTCATTAGTCAAGTGATATTGCTATCTTCATTGTTACATTTCTAATTGCCTTACACTAATTATTGGTTATAATATAAGTTTTTGTCATTAGTCAAGTGATATTGCTATCTTCATTGTTACATTTCTAATTGCCTTACACTAATTATTGGTTATAATATAAGTTTTTGTCATTAGTCAAGTGATATTGCTATCTTCATTGTTACATTTCTAATTGCCTTACACTAATTATTGGTTATAATATAAGTTTTTGTCATTAGTCAAGTGATATTGCTATCTTCATTGTTACATTTCTAATTGCCTTACACTAATTATTGGTTATAATATAAGTTTTTGTCATTAGTCAAGTGATATTGCTATCTTCATTGTTACATTTCTAATTGCCTTACACTAATTATTGGTTATAATATAAGTTTTTGTCATTAGTCAAGTGATATTGCTATCTTCATTGTTACATTTCTAATTGCCTTACACTAATTATTGGTTATAATATAAGTTTTTGTCATTAGTCAAGTGATATTGCTATCTTCATTGTTACATTTCTAATTGCCTTACACTAATTATTGGTTATAATACGCTTCTATCTATATTTCAGTATTTTGTGCATATTATATATGTACATTTTCATGTTAGTAATGTCTCATATTAATCGTGCTAAAAACATTCGCTAAATTCTTTACTACATATCTGAATACCGTATTATAGTCATTGGTTATAATATAAGTTTTCGTCATTAGTCAAGTGATATTGCTATCTTCATTGTTACATTTCTAATTGCCTTACACTAATTATTGGTTATAATATAAGTTTTTGTCATTAGTCAAGTGATATTGCTATCTTCATTGTTACATTTCTAATTGCCTTACACTAATTATTGGTTATAATACACTTCTATCTGTATTTCAGTATTTTGTGCCTATTATATACACATATTTTCATGTTAGTAATGTCTCATATTAATCGTGCTAAAAACATTCGCTAAATTCTTTACTACATATCTGCATACCGTATTATAGTCATTGGTTATAATATAAGTTTTCGTCATTAGTCAAGTGATATTGCTATCTTCATTGTTACATTTCTAATTGCCTTACACTAATTATTGGTTATAATACACTTCTATCTGTATTTCAGTATTTTGTGCCTATTATATACACATATTTTCATGTTAGTAATGTCTCATATTAATCGTGCTAAAAACATTCGCTAAATTCTTTACTACATATCTGAATACCGTATTATAGTCATTGGTTATAATATAAGTTTTTGTCATTAGTCAAGTGATATTGCTATCTTCATTGTTACATTTCTAATTGCCTTACACTAATTATTGGTTATAATATAAGTTTTTGTCATTAGTCAAGTGATATTGCTATCTTCATTGTTACATTTCTAATTGCCTTACACTAATTATTGGTTATAATACACTTCTATCTGTATTTCAGTATTTTGTGCCTATTATATACACATATTTTCATGTTAGTAATGTCTCATATTAATCGTGCTAAAAACATTCGCTAAATTCTTTACTACATATCTGAATACCGTATTATAGTCATTGGTTATAATATAAGTTTTTGTCATTAGTCAAGTGATATTGCTATCTTCATTGTTACATTTCTAATTGCCTTACACTAATTATTGGTTATAATATAAGTTTTTGTCATTAGTCAAGTGATATTGCTATCTTCATTGTTACATTTCTAATTGCCTTACACTAATTATTGGTTATAATATAAGTTTTTGTCATTAGTCAAGTGATATTGCTATCTTCATTGTTACATTTCTAATTGCCTTACACTAATTATTGGTTATAATATAAGTTTTTGTCATTAGTCAAGTGATATTGCTATCTTCATTGTTACATTTCTAATTGCCTTACACTAATTATTGGTTATAATATAAGTTTTTGTCATTAGTCAAGTGATATTGCTATCTTCATTGTTACATTTCTAATTGCCTTACACTAATTATTGGTTATAATATAAGTTTTTGTCATTAGTCAAGTGATATTGCTATCTTCATTGTTACATTTCTAATTGCCTTACACTAATTATTGGTTATAATATAAGTTTTTGTCATTAGTCAAGTGATATTGCTATCTTCATTGTTACATTTCTAATTGCCTTACACTAATTATTGGTTATAATATAAGTTTTTGTCATTAGTCAAGTGATATTGCTATCTTCATTGTTACATTTCTAATTGCCTTACACTAATTATTGGTTATAATATAAGTTTTTGTCATTAGTCAAGTGATATTGCTATCTTCATTGTTACATTTCTAATTGCCTTACACTAATTATTGGTTATAATATAAGTTTTTGTCATTAGTCAAGTGATATTGCTATCTTCATTGTTACATTTCTAATTGCCTTACACTAATTATTGGTTATAATATAAGTTTTTGTCATTAGTCAAGTGATATTGCTATCTTCATTGTTACATTTCTAATTGCCTTACACTAATTATTGGTTATAATACACTTCTATCTGTATTTCAGTATTTTGTGCCTATTATATACACATATTTTCATGTTAGTAATGTCTCATATTAATCGTGCTAAAAACATTCGCTAAATTCTTTACTACATATCTGAATACCGTATTATAGTCATTGGTTATAATATAAGTTTTTGTCATTAGTCAAGTGATATTGCTATCTTCATTGCTAAGTCATTTCTAATTGCCTTACACTAATTATTGGTTATAATATAAGTTTTTGTCATTAGTCAAGTGATATTGCTATCTTCATTGTTACATTTCTAATTGCCTTACACTAATTATTGGTTATAATATAAGTTTTTGTCATTAGTCAAGTGATATTGCTATCTTCATTGTTACATTTCTAATTGCCTTACACTAATTATTGGTTATAATACACTTCTATCTGTATTTCAGTATTTTGTGCCTATTATATACACATATTTTCATGTTAGTAATGTCTCATATTAATCGTGCTAAAAACATTCGCTAAATTCTTTACTACATATCTGAATACCGTATTATAGTCATTGGTTATAATATAAGTTTTTGTCATTAGTCAAGTGATATTGCTATCTTCATTGCTAAGTCATTTCTAATTGCCTTACACTAATTATTGGTTATAATATAAGTTTTTGTCATTAGTCAAGTGATATTGCTATCTTCATTGTTACATTTCTAATTGCCTTACACTAATTATTGGTTATAATATAAGTTTTTGTCATTAGTCAAGTGATATTGCTATCTTCATTGTTACATTTCTAATTGCCTTACACTAATTATTGGTTATAATATAAGTTTTTGTCATTAGTCAAGTGATATTGCTATCTTCATTGTTACATTTCTAATTGCCTTACACTAATTATTGGTTATAATACACTTCTATCTGTATTTCAGTATTTTGTGCCTATTATATACACATATTTTCATGTTAGTAATGTCTCATATTAATCGTGCTAAAAACATTCGCTAAATTCTTTACTACATATCTGCATACCGTATTATAGTCATTGGTTATAATATAAGTTTTCGTCATTAGTCAAGTGATATTGATATGTTTATTGTTACATTTCTGAATAACATATAGTAATTATTGGTTATAATACATTTCTATCTGTATTTCAATATTTTGTGCAAATTATTTACATACATATTGGTGTTTGTAATGTCTCATATTAATCATGCTAAAAGCATTCACTGTGTTTATTGTTATATATGTCAATATACATTATAATTCATTATTCATATATTCATTCAATACCGTATAATAGTTATTCATTATAATACACTTCTTTCTGTATTTCAATATTTTGTGCAAATTATATACGTACATATTCGTTTTTATAATGTCTTATATTAATCGTATTAAAAACATTCGCTGCTTTCTTTGTTCCATTTCTGAATACTGTATAGTAGTTATTGGTTATAATGCATTTCTATCTGTATTTAAATATTTTGGGGATATTATATATACGTATTTATTTGTGTTTATAATGTCTTATATTAATCGTATTAAAAACATTCGCTGCTTTCTTTGTTCCATTTCTGAATACTGTATAGTAGTTATTGGTTATAATGCATTTCTATCTGTATTTAAATATTTTGGGGATATTATATATACGTATTTATTTGTGTTTGTAATGTCTCATATTAATCGTGGTAAAAACATAAGCTACATTTTTTAATACCTCTTAATAGTTATTGGTTATAATACATTTCTTTTGGTTATAAAAATTATATTTCAATATTTTGTGATTATATATTTGTACATATTTGTGTTTGTAATGTTTCATATTGATTGTAGTAAAAACATTTGGGTTAATTACTACACTTCCAAGTGGTGCATAGTCTACACTAGTTATTTGTTAGTCATAATAATGTACTTCTATTTGTGTTATAACATTACTTTGTGCATATTGTGTTTGAGTATTGAACTTTCTTTTAATATCAATCGTTGAAATTGTTTATATATTATGATTGAACTCTCAAATCGTTGTATATTGTGTTGTCACAAGGATAAAAGGTTTTTTCATTGTTGTAGAACACTAAACATACTTACCTCGCATGAATCATTAAAGAAGGATGGACTGAGACACTATGTATTTTTTTCTCTTTTTATTCAGCTAACGCAGTTTCCACTTAACGGCCACTCTATCTCTAACCTTATTAAATCTTTAAACTACAAAATGGTTGCTGATGTAGTAACAGCTGTTATAATCTAATAATCTGGATACAAACAGCTGTTAATATATAATTACCTATTACTATTTCTAATGGCGGTCTTACTATTGAAGGAATAGCAGTATCCACTTTCAGTATTTTGTCTTCTGAAAAGATCAGAGCAGTCGTATTTATTACCTCTCCAGTAACATTTTTCTATGATTTCATCAATGCTTGGTCCAACCTGAAACAGTTGGTTTTAGAAGTAAGTTTGGTAGACGGGGATATTGTGGGTACAGTAGATGAAGCTTTCCTCATGAATTGGTTTTATTAACATTAATTTGTTTTTAAGTTAGATTTTCTGGTTATGATTTGGTTTTATTGATGTTGATTTTATTTTAAAACTTATTTTAGCTTTAGTATTAATTGATTTTGTAATTTCCTTTCAGTTTGAAATTACAAACTACTTACATAATTCTTTAAGTGTCTGTTCGTAGCACTCTAATTTCACTTCACACACTCCATTTACTTTTCTGTGATGATAATTTAAAAAAATTTACTATTTTACGTTTTCACTTAAAACTTTATCTAGTAATGTTTTTAGGCTAATGTTGCCTTTGAAATGCAATAATAATTTTTATTTATGAATTTGTTTAATTTCAAAATATTAATATATTTTATTTTTGGAAGAACCCATTTATTACGTCGAGTTGATTTGATGTCTCGAAATTAATTGAGTGAATTTTCAAGACGTCTCTCCCTCTCTTCCCTTTTAACGAGGTTAATAATTGCCAACAAACACTGTTGTAACTGTCATTACTTAATATATCATGTGCTTGTTTCTGATTGGGCTTTTTTTCTCCATGAAATATTTTGTAATTCTTTAAATAGATCAAAGTTGATATAGGCGACTTCTCAGGGTTTTTATGTGTAGTTTGACAACAACACTTATACTTCTTAACTGATTTTCATCTCAATGTTAATGATTTATGGGAATCGTTATAGAGATATTTGTTTTTTCACTAAATCTCTGAGAACCTTTTTATTATTTTTTTTTCCTATGGCTATTCTAGGTTTATCACATGACAACAGAGATTGATACATATTCTTGAAACTTTGTGTATTTTTATACAGAGTGTTCATGAAGTATGGAATATGTAAAAATTCTTTAAAATAGCTGAACATAAAAAGTTAATTTTTGGTGTATGTTTATAACACAAAATTTATTTCTAGTTTTCATAGTTTTAATTTCGCCGGACATCTTGGATCCGTCATCGTGAAATCAGGTTTAGTTGTTTAATAGGAATGGGGTCATGTGACACAGGATTTTATTGTTTTTTATTCTGAGTTCAGTGGTGATATCCTTATTAACTAATACAACTACAGAACATTCAAAACCATAATTTTTAAGTGGACAAATAAGTTACTTTACCATTAAACATGTACACGAGATAGTTTTTCCTGACCTTGTTCCTCCTTGATTACTTCCTATTTGGATATTTAAAAAGTAAGATGTATTTTAACCAACTATAAAATAGAATATAAAGAGAAATTAATTTTATTACTTATCAGACAATTAATTTCTAAAATAATTGGTGAATTTTATAACCGTCTAGGACTGTGCCAAATAGCTCAAAGGCAACAATTTGAGCATCTTTGAAAATTAAAAGTTCAAAAGTACAGCATTGTACTTAAATTGTTAGTTACTTTTGAAAGAATCAACATTACATTTAAGAGTTAATTATTTGGCAACATGCTTTGCTGCCATGGAGAGAATCATAGGTAGTGTTAATAGCTGGTATGATGATGCTGTCCATAGCAGTGAAACATGTTGTCATGCATAATTAAATTGAAAGGAACTAATCTTGACCATTTTACATATAGATTTTGTATCGGTCATGCAAAGAGGTGGATCCATTTGAATCAAATTTGATACATGGGTTTAATTTGGTTGTATCATAAGGTATGTTTTTAATTTTTTTTAATAACTCCAAATATTTGGAACATGTTGAAAGAGAATTTAATTATATTATTAATATGATTTAATCGGGCATTTGTTATCATTTGTGTATATAAAAACTAAAAAAGAATGTTTTGAGATTATAAACCTACAGTATGAAAGTGAAAAACATTAACATAGCCTTCAGCCATGTTGAAAACAAACTAAATCTTTAAACTAAGAAAGAACCCTAACGGGAGTTGATTTATACTCTCGAAATGTGGTGTATAAGTTTTTCTACACACAAATAATGGCAAATGTCCGATTAAACCATATAAATAATATGAACAATTCATCACAAACAAATAACTTTAAAACCAATAGTTGATTATATTGCATGTCAATTATATAAAAATTGGACAAAGATTTGGTTCAAATCTATCTCCCTAAGAGCTCAAATAAAATGTACTGGTCGACCTCTGAAGGATGCTCAGTAGATTAAAAGGTGAAATCGAATCATGGAATCATGGATTTAAAAGGTATAAATCTAAAAATATTTGTTCATAAAATTTTAGTTAATTGGAAGATTTATATCCTCGTTAATGTACCAAGCTCAAGACAAAAAGCAATTACTTTTCGTTAAAGAGGGAGGAAACCCTAACAGACGGAGGCTGTATTCTAGTTTTTCAATTTGCAATAGGGTGTTCAAACGCTTTAAAACTTGGTTATAAAAATAATTTAAGCCTTTAAACAAAATGATTAGGTTTAACAATTATAGTAGTTTACGACTACACCTCTCAGACACCATTTTTGGAAAATTCAAGGCTTAAAATCAGGCCACAAGTCAAGAAATCAATCTCATAAAATGTACAATTGTTAAAGAAAAATAAAATGTAAATTATAGCATAACATCAGCAATACTACAGAATAGATTTTGTTGATACATAACAAAAGTAAATAACCCATGTGACAGTTTTAAAGATTTGTAATTAAGAAATCTTAAAATCTAAAATTAGAAAGGAGAGGGGAAATATTGAAGAAATAGAAGAGTTCAGGTACAGTCTTTAAGGTGTATCCTGGACTTTCATAATACTTGTTAGGGGAAGTTGCAGGCAGGAGAAGAAGAGATGTCATAATAATTTGTGTTGAACGTAATATGGTGACTAGCTAGAAAGAAGTGAACATTTCGTATTGTCAGTTTGTATTAAAAAAATCCTTTACATATTCACTAAAATCAACGACACAAGGTAACAAATCACAATTTAGTTCTAAAACATAAATGTTGGTGTTTTTGTATTGCACGATATTTTCACATAATTAAATCAAATTGTTAATTATGTATAATTAACCGGGATTTCATTATTATTAAATTCAAAATTCAATCGTCAGTATTATTTTAGAATTGTTGATTATTAAACAGTAATAATTCATTGTTTTTACTTCTACAAATAACGGTGTAAAATATTTCAAATAACGACTCTATTCTAATTTACCTCATGAAAAATATCAGGTATGTCATCATTCTTCAAAATATACGGTGTAGTGTTGATATGTTCTAGGTACAATTGTGGTTGGTTATATCGCAAATATCCAAGTAATGATAAAGCTACCACTGAAGATTCAAAACTCTTCAATAAACTGTTATTCACAGAACTTCCAAACTTCCTAAAAATAATACATTGTAATAAAATACTGGACATAAGTTTTCACACTTACACAAAATCACAAATATAGAAAGCCATAATGTGTTAACATAGATTTTTCTTGTATTATCATATTTTCTTTTTCTGTTATACCAATCAATTTGGAGTAGAAAGTTTAAAAACGTAAAAATTTGGTGGCAGTTCATTTTTTCAAAACATAATTATTTCAAAAATTTAAAAATCATATTTGTTTAAAAATTTAAAATGTGTTGAAATTGAAGGCGAAAAACTGGTTAAAGTGGTGAGTATTTGGTTATTTAACTTGGCCAGTATACGGTAAAATTGGTAAACAAATTGACTCCTCTTTTGACTGATTGAAAATCACGCAAAGCGGTTTTTTGACATATGATATGTGTCACATGATGTCACTTATAATATACTACATGTTACACTATTTTTCCCTTGGTGAAATAGCTGCTTGTTGCTTACCGATAAATTAATCTATCTAATTTGCTTTTCCTGACTTTAATGTTAGGACAAATTGTAACAGCAGGGAAATCAATCTTGAGCAGTTCAATGCGAGGATCTTCGACAATTACTTTTAGCGGTCCTTTTCTTAGAGTCTTCCAGTCATCAAATATTCCAATACCGACCAACACAGTCGATGTCAGAAGCAGTGCAAGCCATAGAAACCTGCAAGTAGTAAACAGTTCATGTGATTAACTGAAAACACTTCATATCTGAAACTCAGCTCCATCATACAATGTAGTACAAGAAGATTCTTTAGATGTAATGTCCGAAAAGTGATTTCATGGGCCTTGTAGGAAATGTTAAATCGTAAGATATACCTAGTAGTGTAAGTTTGTTTATAATAGTTATTATACAAGTTTCCTAAACGTCGGAATTGTTTAGGATACATAACTAGTGTCTAATCGTATGTTACTGGCAATATATAAAATCTAGGCATGCTATAGAATACCTAAGCATTCTATACATTATATTAAATGTTGAGCTTGACTTATGAGAAAAATTATACAGTATAACAAACACAGAACACAATTCTCACAATAAATACGCCTAAGTACTAGACACGTTTCAACGACAAGGTCGTCCTCTTCAGTGATACACGAGCTACACCAATCAAACTATAACTGAGCTATAACTATAATGAGTTATAGTTTGATTGGTGTAGCTCGTGTATCACTTAAGAGGACGACCTTGTCGTTGAAACGCGTCTGATACTTAGGCATATTTATTGTGAGAATTGTGTTCTGTGTTTGTTGAACTGTATTTTAAACATTGAGTAAGAATTTTTGGCAAATTATTAAATAAAGTAATTTTGTTAGATATTTACTCACGGTTATTCAGGCAAAGTATTATATGAACAGATTTGCTCAGAAAATTATTTATTACTTATTTACAATAAAAAAATGTGAAATGAAGAATATGTGTTTATATGTATTTACTGAAATAAATAAACCCAACCTAACCTAACCTGAAAACCATAGAAAACCCGGTATTCCAAACTCTACCTGAATTTTAGCGGGTATTCTATAGAATGCCTAGACAAAGTAGGAAATATGGTTGATTTCATACTTTGCCTTCACAACTTTAGGCAATTTATATAGTGCCTAGACAATGTAAATGCCTGATTTAACACATTGCCAGTAACACAAATATTATAAAAGTTTCCACTCTCTTTGCTCGTATCACAAACACTTTCCTCTCTCTTTTACATCTCTTATTCATTTTTATTGGATCTCTGATTTTGCCAATTATTCTTGAAATTGTTCACGATATTGCAGACATCCAGGGTTTGCTGAATAGAATGATATTACAAATTTATTATTTTATGTACATTTGCTGAATATATCAAATTATGTATTAACATTTTTTGTTACGTTATATCTAATAGACAGGAAGTGTTGTGTTAGAAATTAGGATAGTTTTAGTTAGAATATAGATAAATAATAAAAAATTTAAAAAAATGTTATATTAAAGTCAGAATTGAGACCAACTGTTGTGAAAGACAAAAGTGTAATAGTAATTATGATGAAATGCTTACCTTGCAAATGCAGTCAATGACACAAACAAGAGGGATGTATATAAGCTCTCGGACAAAAGGAGACTGGGTCTTTGGATCACAGGAGGAATTACTGTCCGAGGGGGTTTTGAAGATAGCCATACTTGGCGAAGGAGATAGAGAGAGATAGAGAGAGAGAGAGAGAGAGAGAGAGAGAGAGAGAGAGAGAGAGAGAGAGAGAGAGAGAGAGAGAGAGAGAGAGAGAGAGAGAGAGAGAGAGAGAGAGAGAGAGAGAGAGAGAGAGAGAGAGGGGGGGGGAGGGAGTGAGAGAGAGGGAGAGAGAGAGAGAGAGGGAGGGAGAGAGAGAGAGTTTGCAATGTTGAAAGAATGGTGTGCAAATCATTGTGTATTGAGAAGCTTGTGATTGTTTTATACAAAAATAAATGGTAGAAACATAATAGTTGGAACCATTTTGGATTTATATTTTATATTATAGTTGATTTTATACATTTAAAGATCAGGAGAGATAAGATCAAAATTGTGAGGTTATAAGTATATATTTATTGTAATTGCGAAAAAAAAATTGTTTTGGAAAAAAAAATTAAATCGAAAGCTAATTTATTTCATCTTCACTACTGAAACACCGTTATAATTAGCATACCTGGAGAACCCAGTCCTAAAAATGTCTCGTCTAATATCTTATGCTTGTGTAGACGGCCATATACACAACGTTACCATGGCGACCAGTATAACAAAACCTAACATCTGACTAACTTAATAAATTACAGCTGCAAAGAAAACTTTCTTTACGCAAAAGAACAAAATAAAAACTACGCCTCCCGCCTCCTTAAGGACACACTTTGAGCTGGACACTAACATTGCAATCCTGTACAAGGTCTGAGGTAAGATCTATCTTTGATAAGGTAAGGTTTCAATAATCAAATTTCAAAAAACAAGATACTTTCTCTGCTGATAATGGCAGGGACAGAATAGGCCTATACAAACAAGTTTATTTATATTTACTATCAATTGCGTGTAATTTTATTTATTTTTATGTTCAACTTATGATGTATCTGTGTGCATCACTGGGTATGTATTTAATCGTGCGCATGTCTTGTAAACTATTGATTCTATGAAAATCTTTTAAATGCTGTGTTACTTTTTATGAAGATTTAAAAACATGTTATCAAAATTTGGAAAATTCGTCACCTTTTCCAATAAGGAACTTTAAAATTCCTTATTGACAACCTAAGAACAGATTAAAAACTAATTAAAATGTACTGTAATTATAAGCAGATTCTTATCTGTTTTATAAATTATTTTGCTCTTGAATTGATATTTACACTCCCTAGACTATGCTAATTATTTTTTTTATTTGATACAGCGGAGGAAAATCGGCCCCCCTCAAAAATACACAAAACTTCCAACTTTCGAAAGTTCAAACTCTTTTAACTTCTAGAAGTTAGGGTTTATCAAAAAATACTCAAGAAAAAAATTAGTCTAAAATCTGAAAACACAAAAAGGAATTTTAAAGTTAGCTATAGCCTATACCAGATGGTTACAAATCAACAGGCTAATTTGTATTGCTAACATTAACCATTTAGTGATCAATTTAAGTGAAACATATTTGTTTTTGATTTACCATTGGAGACATTACCGCTGTACTGAAATTCAACATAACCTTCAGACTTCAGACTTACAAGTTTCTGTAATCATCAGGTAAAGTCCGATTGATTTCAGCAGAAACTGAGAAGAATTGTTGGTCAGAACTGAGAAATTTACTTCTCCAGTTTATAATGAGTCCGGTGTTACGGAATTAGTTTCTCTACCATTTGTTATAAATGAAAGTTATTTATATCAGATAGAGAGATTAATGATTAAATGAAATACATACACACATGCGCGCGCACACACACACACATACTGATTTTTATATATATATATATATATATATTAATCAGTGGTTCAGTTACATTGTGAAATATAAAATTCAAATAAGTCTACTTTCTTTAATAAAATTAATTTAAGAATACACTGTCGGTTTGCTCATCTCTATTTCTGTTAAGTACTGACTACTGTGTTTTTGACTGTATTGTTATCGAATCTGATCTGATGAATTCAATAGATAATTCCGACCAGTGCACTTGGTCAATGGACAAGCAGAGCTTCCGGCTATCACCGTTCAATTAGGACTGTCCTATGCCCATGGTCATGGTCAGTTTATATGCCTTACCAGGTTAACGAACTGAGTATTTTGTCTAGAGTCAGCTATTGCAACACTTTCTGATATATTTCACAACAATAGGCTGCCTTCTGTGTCTTGGGACTTGGAATTAAAATTATATTTCTTAGTTTATACAATTATTCCTAACAATTATTCCTAACAATTATTCCTAACAACTATTCCTAACAATTATTGATTACTGATGATGACATTTGTATATGACGAAACATGTAGCTGAGTTAGTGGTGAGTAGTTGCTTTGCTGATAGACTTTATATTTCAAAATGTCAATTAATAAAGCAGTTCAGTGATCATTAAACTGTAATAATTATAGGCCTACACAATTAAAATGTTATGAAACCTGTTTAACAACTGTTTTAAACAATCTTACACTACTGGATATAATCCTTCGATGTAATAATACAATTTAACATTTCCTATAAGATCCAAGATACCAATTTTTGGGCGAAGATCTGGTTGTACAGTATTACATTCTATGATAGGGCTGGGTAAGAGTATCATGATTTTTGTCACAAGTTTCTGTGTAATTTAATATAAGGTAGAATAAAACTCGAACACTAGATTTCACTAAAATTACGTTTTCTTAATCAAACGCGTTTCAACGGCAAAGTCGCCATCCTCAGTGATACATGAGCGACAACAACTAAACTATAACTATTTTATATTTATTATATATTTATTCTATCTAATATTATCTCACAAGTCAAGCTCAATATGTATTTATAAAATAAAATAGATTTCACATTAATCTATTTATATATATTTCAGACTGAAGTACGAAATGGAAGACATGGAAAAAATCAGCCATTTAATGCTCAAATTATACCAAACAATTGTGGAAAATAAACTGACTGATAAAATGAATATCAAGACAACTATATACTTTTTATTTTTTGCAATCTTCGTACCGTTGTTGATATTAGGACTCGTCCAAAATATCCGCGACGGTGACTTCGTTGTGGACGCCATATTTGATATGTTTATCGTAACGTGTTCCTTTGTAAACGCTTTTATAATATGTAGCTTGAAGAAGGAAAACATTTATAAATTGATCGATATATTATCAAAAGATCTGTTCATCTATTGTACACCGTTATCGAAGGAACAGTTGAAAATCAAACGGAATGCTATGAAAGATGCTAAATTGGTTTTAACTATAGTTTTGTTCGTAGTGGTTGTAGCTCTCACTACAAAATTATTACCATCATTGTTTTATCTCTTGAATAAACTATCCGAGGGTATTAAGGATGGCGAAAAAGTACATTTTCCGATACATTGCTACATACCAACATTTGTCGATACCGTATTTGAATACTTGATTGTTTATTGCTTTATGGTGATTTTATTGTTTATCGCGGGCGCCGTATATATCGTGGAAGCGATACTATTTCCGGTATCGATAATCTACGCACTTAAGGAAATTAAATTGTTGGTGGCCTCATTAAGAGAGCTTGATGAAAGAAGTGAATGCTTACAAAAGTTAGTGAAAATGTACTACGTAAAGAAGAGAACAAGTATAAACATAACTTCGTCTCTGGAGAATTATGTTCTCATCTGTATGAGAGATGTGATCCAGCATCACAATGAAATCATCAGGTAAACTTTCATGAATAGATAACTTTCTGTGTAGAATAATAGCTGTCATACTCAACGTTTACAATCATTGTCTTCAACCAGATGTTTTGACAATCAATTTGGCCACGCGTGTAAGTCCAATGCCATCGCAATAACGACAATAATATTCAAAGTAAATGATATTACAATCTATCCAATGCCTGAATCAGATAAATTAACATCTTATTATAGTTAATTACTAAAACAATTTGTGAGGGGGGGCGGGATATTTTTTGTTTAGTGTATTTCTGAATTTTGTTTCTTAGTTCTATTAATCTTTAATTAGTATTAAAGATATATTATTTTTGTTTAGGCGTTGGATAGATTGGAATATCATTTACTTTAAATATCATTGACGTTATTGTAGTGGCACTGGAGTTACACGCGTGGCCAAATTGATAACCAGAACATCTGGTTGAAGACATTTATATGGTAAACGTAATTTATATGAAAAATTGTAATACTATTGATCTTGAATTGTATATAATTGCTTATATTATAGTTTGAGGAGTGGACAATTGCTCCACTGCTGCTATCAAGTGCCAAGAATATTTGTGTACATGTAACAACTAATGATGATTACTAAGGCTGTGAAACGTCTTGAACAAATTTTATTGTAGTTTCTTTTATTTAGTGATTGAATATTTCAAGCAAATATTTCTAGCGGTAATGTTTCGTTCTACATTAGTCTACATCACGTACTACGCCTTTTAAAATGAATGGAAATTAGATACCGTGAGTGTAATAATTATTAAAAGATTTCACATCTAACTTGTTTTTCTGTGCAGCCTGGTGGACCTGCTCAACGATATATTTGGCTTCCTTCTCTTCACGTTAGCTCAAATAGTTTGTTTAATGACCAGTCTCAGTGCTCATAGATTAAGTGATGTAAGTATTCGTGTCATGTGTCATAGCTTTACTTCCTATTGTATAAACACTCTCAGTGAGTTTATCGTTTATATCAGAAATGATTATTTCAAATGTTTATGTGAAAATTAAACAATAAACCAGGCATTCTTTTGTTGCTGTGTATTTTGCTTTGCTACTTGGGTCGTGCTTTGCTATATCGGTTATGGTTTGCTATTCGTGTTATATTTTGCTACCTAGGTTTTACTTTTTACCACTACTTGTGTTACGTTTTACTACTTCGATTCATATATATATATATGTATATATATATATATATATATATATATATATATATATATATATATATAATTTTAAAAGCCTAATTAAATATGCATTTTATTTTCAACTTTTTTTTTTTTTAATCGAGGAAGGGGATTATTGTAATACGTAGAGTAATTGACATAGGTACTTCTATCTTACTACACAATCATGGAGCACAGGTTCAAGCCTAGTTAAAGGCGATGGATTTTTCAAAACATTACACTATTTCTAAGCCTTCGTGAGTTCAATAAACAGTAATAACGGTAAGCAAAGAATATAAAACTGCTATATATGATTAATGAAATGTTGAGTATTGACCATTGATAACACAAAGTTAATAGTTCATTTATTATTTTCAGGTTACAATTTCGTTTGAATGTGATTTTGTTAACTACTTGGGAGTAGGTCTATCTGCGTTCTTAACATTCTGGATGTACTCTTGGCTCGGTCAATCTCTAATAGACGAGGTATTTTAATTTCAGTTGTGATTCAATATTGTATTTTTTTGTTCATGAGGTCAACTAAAATATCTTGAATAGTAATGGAGGGTAATGAATTAATGACTAGGAAATTGCAAAACAAAATAATTGTACTGTATAGAGTCCATCAAATTGACAGTTGAACAAAATTTAAAAACAGAACTCTGTGCATATAAAATTATTTCAATTAGTTGCAACAGAAACAAAAATTATTCTATTTTTAAAAATCGTTAGCAACAGTTGCGATTTACAGTGGTGATTAGAAAGTCACACAAATAATTGTTGTTTTACCTGGGAAGTGTGATAAACCCCAACATGGCCTACTAGCTATGTTCATGCTGGAAACTAAAACAAAACACAACAAAGGCCTGAGCAAACAACATAAATAATTCTATATTTTAAATTGATTAGGAAACCCATAAATCAGAATTAAACAGCATGTTGTAACGAGAACCTATACTGGTCAACTAACTAATCAGGGGTGTATCCAACTTAATGGTTACCTAACAGTTTTAACGTGTGTTATGGACCAATTTGTACCCTTTTTTAAAAGTTCAATGCATGACCTTGTGATCACTTGTTGTGGAGATTTAACAGGAAAAATCTATCTTTATTTAAAGGAGATAAATGTTTTCCCTCAATTTTTAATTACGTTTGCAATAACGGAAGCCGGAATGACCTTATTTCTACAAACGTTTGACTGATAGCTTTAATTATGAGGCTTATATTATTTTCTTTTATATTAGTTTTTATCCCGGTGTACTGTTTTAGTCTCTTCTCAATTGAAGTAACACTTTTCAGACCAAATATGTACGACTTTAAATTAATTTCCCCCCTTTCATGTCACTCTAAACAGTTGTTGAGATGGATAACATTGCGGCAAAAAAGAAGGACTTATAACCTTTTGTATATTTTATCATTTTTTAAATTGTTTAATTCGTTTTCTAAAGATTGTATGCCTAACATTTATCAGATAGTTGTTGACACAACAAATCAAATTGACTTTACTCAATAGGTAGTAGATCTTATATATTTACTTTTACCTTTGTTTCCCAGGATGTAAAACTTAGACATGCGTTGTATAGTTGTACTTGGCTGAACAAATCCACGATATTCAGAAAGACTTTGATTATAATGATGGAGAGAACGAAACGCCCTTTGTGTATTCGTATTGGCAAGATTTATGTTTTGAATTTCAACACTTTTAGTAAGGTAAGTTTTATTAATAATTTACTTTTTGAATTAGATTAGGATAAGTAAGTATATATTATAAAGTAATATTTTTTACATTTTACACTCTGAATTCGTTGCAGCTCATATTAATTCACTAAAAAGAAAAACAACGTCTACAGTAAACATTTTATTTGGAAGCGATGTTTTAACAAATAATTATATTTTTAAGTTAATACTTTATGGAACTGAACAAAAAAGGCTAGGTCAATGCTTCAAGTATGAATCATTGTGATACAATCTTGTTGAGCACTGTGGTGAAATTCACAATAATGATTCGAAATTGCCCCTAACCACAATCACTAGAAACTTTAAAATAAAACACAATTATCTGATTAATTAGTAGATATGTTAGTTTAGATTTAGTTTATAAGCAAGACCCTCCGATGATGATAACCATGTTATCAAAATGTACATCAGGGCATTTAGTAGAATAATAAAGAACAATTAATCAGATAATTGTGTTTTATTTTAAAGTTTCTAGTGATTGTGGTTAGGGGCAAATTCGAATCATTATTATGAATCATTGGTCCAACCATTTTCGTTCAGTTACACAAAGCTTGTGTACATGAAAAGAACTAAAAATTATAATTTAGTCATTTTACAGGTCATTTCGTTCAAAATAAAATTTCTTCTCTGGAAATAATTTCTGTTTCTTTCTTTTATTGATTGAATAAATTGTCATTCAAATTGGACGAATCTTATTATTTCAGTTATTTAGAAAGTATTGTTTTATATATCGTTTAGAATTTATCTGATATTGCTATTTTTCGGGGGGGGGGGAATATAGTCATTACTATTAAGGACGCAACTAGAGTGAAATATAGATTGTTGTTGAACTGGTTTATATCCTTTATACTAATGACTAACAGGGGAAAGTACAATGAATACTCTAAGTCAGCAAAAGTGGTTAAACTTGCAGTTTCCAAGTCCATGACGTAACAAACAAAACGTGCCTGAAACTATTGGACTTGTCCGCTTCCATGGAGAGACTAACAGAGAGCATGATAATGGTTAAATAAAGTAAATACATAAAACAAAACAAAATGTGTATACTTAGAAACAACATAACCTTGACGGATATATTATTCACGTACTTTTGTTTCCATGTTGCAGATGATGAACGCCGCTTATTCCTACTTCAATTTGCTTCGTACAGTCAGACACAAAAAAACATATTAACACACACCTGACTCTTTTATATGGTATTCTACATTTATTCTCGGCTCGTACATACTAAATTAATTAAACTTCATTATTCTATAATTCCTAGCATCGTCTTAACTTCTGCTAACGCGGATGAACTCTATTTTCAAAAGCTATTTACATAATGCTTCATCCCTCATTCAAGTCGTCACATATGTGAAGTTACTTAGGTTTGGTTACGTTACAGACGGCTCCTTAGAAGGATAAATAATTATGTATTTACCTTTTAAAAAGGAGTTCACTTCTAGAAGTTAGAACGATTTCAGGAATGCAGAAAAGGTACACCAATTATTGTTTACTGTTTGCAACAGTTGCAAATTGTTTCAATAGTTATTGTTTATTGGCATTAGAAGATATTTATTGTTGGTAACAAGACAAATATTTTTAATATTATTAGATCAAATTATATCATTATAAATAACTTAAAATATATGATAGGTAACAATAAATTAGTTTAAAACAGTGAATAGCTTAGAACGTATAATGTTATTGGTTGAGGTTTAGAAGTTTTGTTTATAATATGTTATTAATTAGTGTTTACTTGTGCATTGCTGATGATGACGACGTTGTGGTGGAAATGGGTTATGTTAAGTAAAGAAGTGTTTATAAAAATATTTGATGAATTTAATTTGAAGAAATCTATCTCTTCGTAGTAGTTTTATATACTAGGTCAGCTGATGTTTTGTTTATCATAGGAAAGAAATGTAACATTCCTCGAAGATTTTGTGTAGTGACATATCTGTATCTCTTAATTGATGATATTATACTAATCTCTAATCTGACGTAAAGACATTTTTAATTAACAATATCTCGGTTATTTGTCTTCAACTCCTACTCGAAAAAAGTCGTAGTAAAATTATGGATATTTAGAAATTGTTTTACTTTTTTTGTAAATTAGTTTTAAGTGAATTTCAGATACAAAATTAGAAACAGCCGCCATTCTGAAATACTAGAATGGTACTGTTACACACTATAACAGACAGTTTCAAGCAAAATTTGAAGTTTATATCTCAAATAGAAATTGATTTATAGTTAATTTTTATAAACACAAAATGATTGATAGAAACGAAAAAAATCGAAACAGTTTACATTAAATATTTTGATTGAAAAAATTTGTTAAAATGGCTTACTGTGGATGTTCTGTCCCAATTTCTTAATGAAACATTAAGGATGTTACACTATGGATTACAAGTATATTACAGGCACACACGATTCATCCATAGATTTATTCACACAATTGTAAATAATAACGACAATATTGCGTAAGTTTAATGATAATTGTAGAGTTTAGAGGTTAACTATTGATAGTCTATTACTGATGTGACTACTTATTGCTTGAACTACGTTATATGAAAATAATTTAAAATAAAGACTACCCTAGCCCTCGAATATTCTAATAGCTTTAAAGGTCTAAAATCAACAACAGTTGGTCAAAGAGAGACCTGATAGGGAAGATAAAAGAGAGGGATATTACCCAAGACTACACCGAAAAATGGTGTAGATCCAGTTAGGTTTCTTCGGGTTTGCCAACCCTGCACCAACTATCTATGAGTCTCTGAGGGTGTGTTTAATCTTCTAATTTTTGCTACCATACTAAGTTATAAGCTGATAAATAGACATGTTTTTATTGTTACAATTAACAATATCTCAGTTATTTGTCTTCAAATCGTACTGAAAAAGATTTGTTGTAAAATTATGTAAACTTGGAAAATTTTAGTAAAATAATTTTAATTGAATTTCAGATATACCATTACAAATTGATAATTTTGAAAAAGGAAAAAATAACTCATAAACTAATATAAATTATAGTATACTTGGATACAAAATTTGTATTTTATAATTTAAATGGATTTGAGTTATTTTGAATTTGGTAAAAAACACGAAAAGACTAACAGACTAAAACGAACAATTTCTAGGCAAAATTTACACGAAATATTTTCATATTTGATGTCACTTCCCAAATTATTTACCCCTTTTTTAACTCCCTGTATATTACCGCCATTTTACTATAGTTTAACTACATCTTTAAATTTTACCTTTCAAGAAGTGTATTCCTTCTATTAAAAACATAACGTAGAACATGCAGTGAAGATCTCTCACAGTATTGGACGTCATTTCTTTTCATTGTTTGAAATGTTGTCACAACTGTTTAAAACTGAAGTCTATTTGTCTCGCACTTTTATCTGTCATTGTCACAGGTTAGACACAATATAATATTGAACTGTTGACATTGTAATGATATCGTTTTGTGTAAATGACATTATAAATGGGTTATTTTTCAATGAATATTTTATTAGTTCTAAGTGTTTAACAATTGTTTTATGTTTATCACTGGACACGTTGTCTACATGTTAACTTTATCTTGAGACAAATCTTTATTTACACTTTGTAGGAGCAGAAACTTTATCCACGAATAAAGAACTAACTCCTAATTGTTTTACATTTACCTGTGTACAGTAACCAAGGTTAAAAACCTAAATATAAAGCCCTTTAAGTAAGCTAATTTTTTTATAAAAACTGCCACAAGTCAAGTCCGCTGTGTGATGAGCCAATAGACTAATACACGACATTTCGAGTGTATAAATCAACTCCCGTTATCAAGTGATAAAAACTAAAACATGATAAGAGTCAAAATAGTCTTGTAAATGTACTACTGTTTTTAAAAGTAAAAATCTGAAAAACGGAACTCAAAGCTAAAACTATGTCTGAGCTGTTAAATAAACTAATATTATATAAAAACGTGTTCAGAGAAAACCACAAATCAAAAAACAGCGACTGATGCATGGAATGTTTAAACACCAAGTTTAATTGATATAACGAGAGTAGATCCGTACTCGTTGTGCATTTAAAAAATATATAAACAAGTGATCGAATAAGTCATAACAATAAAGGACAATTAATTATTACCCATACATTAAGCATCTTTGGTTATATTAAATTTTAAAACATTTATGAAATTAATTTGGGATTGAAGGGAAGAGCAGGTAGAGAAGAATGAAATCACGTGAAGAGCACAGCAGCTAAAACTTAGGAGTATTTCGGGAACAATCTAGGGAAATACAAAGAGAAATGCGCAAGCGTGTATAGAAACGCCACCGCCTCACTTTGTCGGAAATATTTGAATATTTGGTAAAGAGGAAGTTGACAGGAAGACAAAAACCCAAGTGAATCCAGGCGCATGTCGAAACTTTTCGCTGTTAGCAGTGAGAGCTGGGTAGCAACGAAGACAGCAATAGAGTAAACACAGTGTATTTCAAAACCCCGTGAATATGTGAGAGTATGCAATCTAAATGTTGTACGTAAATTGCATAACTAACGCCTTACTTTTAATAAGAGGAGATACAAATATATTTACACTAAGAATGGAATACAGATTATTTAATCACACGCTCGTATACAGCTTAGAAAAAAATAAACAATCCCAAATAGTGCACTAACTTTCTCACACACCTATTCACAAAAGCAACAACAAAATCCTCGTCTAAAAATGTTTCTGTCCTATTTATTCGTAATAAAAAAAATGTAATTCCTTTCTTTTAGAGATTTATTCGCCGTATATTTCTAATGGAAGATAAATTTGTATAAACAGAATCCTCCTCATTGACCAAAATTTTGGGAAGTTAGAGAGTAATATTATTTTAAACTCAACTCAATGGCACAACAGCCCGTGAAGATCCTATACGGGGTTTTCAGTCTAGTAATGTTTGGTTAGCAAATCGGAATTCCCGCCGCGGTCGTTCTAGCCTTCTCAACCAGAGTTCGCTAATAATTATATCTCACCAATTTTCTTGTCAAAGTTGGATCAATTTCGTAAATGTTTGAGCCTTTATGAAAATTGAATCCGGAACCTTTACCTCGTGAATCCAGAGTGTTACCCACTAGAACAGACAGAAGCTCAGAAAGTGTTGAAAAGATGTTTTATATTTTATTAAAATTTAACCTTGCATTGCTTGTAAAATAAACTCTTTCTAAGCTAAAATCGAGTGCTACCCACTAGACCAGACAAAAGCTCGGAAATTTCATTAAAATTTAACCTTGCATTGTTTGTACAATAAACTCTTTCTAAGCTAAAATCGAGTGCTACCCACTAGACCAGACAGAAGCTCAGAAATTTTATTAAAATTTAACCTTGCATTGCTTGTAAAATTAACTCTTTCTAAGCTAAAATCGAGTGCTACCCACTAGACCAGACAAAAGCTCGGAAATTTCATTAAAATTTAACGTTGACCTGCTTGTACATTAAACTCTTTCTAAGCTAAAATCGAGTGCTACCCACTAGACCAGAGAGAAGCTCAGAAATTTAATTCAAATTTAACCTTGCATTGCTTGTACAATAAACTCGTTCTAAGCTAAAACCGTACACGATTTAAATTTAATTCATTTCTTATAAATTTACAAACGAAACACTGATTGTGAGTTAAATATTAACGCGTAAATTCGATACGTGAACGCATTTTCAACTAAATAGGTCCTCAAAAGTTAGAATTTAATTTCATTCATTTTAATTACAAAGCGAAAAACATCAGCTAATTGGCTCTATTGTTAATTAAAATAACAGAATATACTCAATTATTTAGAACAATAAGGGCTAGTTTTGTCCAACTTTTATAATTCATTTATATATATTAGTTACCTTTTCCACGCCAGTATAAAGTTCGTATGACATTTGACGAAGAGTTAACCTCTGATAGAATTTATATAGTTTTTTTGTGTCGTGTTATCGTGTGTGTTCAGTGTCGTTATGTGTTTTATTTAAGTGTTGAGCTTACACCTGACGAAGCCGGCTGTGTGCGGCAAAACAGCGCTGTAGTATTTCTACAACAAAAAAGAATTACTCTGACTACTAAAAAAGGTAACTAATATATATGTATATATATATATATATTAGAAATTCGTAAAAAGCGAATAAACTTTATAGTTTTACATAAGATTATAAAGAATATAATATTTTATAATTCGTTAATGTATTGTATTTTTTCAACCAAGAATAACGTAAACAAATCGTAAAAATCCGACGGTTATCTAACAAAAGAAAATCAAATGTTAAAACGATTTGAGAATTATTGGTTAAATATTTAGTTGGTAAAGGTTAAAGGAAAATGTAGCAGTAGATTTATTCAACTAATGTTATCGAAGTCAAAATACACAGTAAACAAACTTTCTTACTCAACCCCAAAGTTCAATAAAAATCCACCAACTATTCGTTACCAATATTATCAACTCGGTAGTTGTTAATCAAAAAGTAAACAAGAATCATGAGCGGCTTCTTTGAAAAAGTATTTGAATATGGTTTAAACTTTCTTCGTGACCTATGCATATCCTCGAGGTAAATCCTATATGATAAAGTCAAGTGTTTAATAACAGTTTTCTGCAACACGTGTGCTCTAATGTCGCATTTAAACTTTAATTGTTGGAAATGAACTTTATTTTATTGAAACATTGCAATTTTAATATATATATTAATATAAAAGGATTTTGCTTTAATTTAAATTGTTTTACCTGCCAAGTTATATATTTCTCAGATTATGTTGAAAAATCAAGATAGATTAATCTGTGAGGTTAGGGTCATCAGGACCATTGATCTATTGTGCTATTAAGCCTCATAATTCTACCCCAGTATATTAGTTCCCTTTAGTAGTTTTAGTAGTAGTTCACTCACTATTTGGTCCAATGAGAGTTCACCAGAAGTTTGGAACACCAAAACATGTTATTGAAAAAACCCTCACAATTCAAAATTATGTGCTCTGCTGTCTCCTCATCCATCTCCTACAGTCTACACACAGTTTCGCCGTGGTGTGTGTTCATATCCTGTGCAAGTAGACCCTCAGACTATAGTGCCCCACAAAATTCCCCGTAATTTTGCCTGAGTTGCCAGGGAGATCCAAGGTCAGTACTGTCCCTACAAGTTTACCTAAAGGGACCTATCTCAATTTGCTGTTAGAGTGACTCCAAAAACTATCCCGTCTATGCTGATGTTTTCTCAGAACCCAGCAATTTATGCCATCTTGTCCAGGATACACAAGTGTTTCTATTACCGGCTCATGTCCTACGAACTTACTAATCCTGAGCCAAGTTTAGCTAATGTTTAGCCTACTAATTTCTCTCAACTCCTTTATGCCCCGGTACAGAATGCAAAGTTATCCAGATTTCCAGAGACAGAGAGTTGAGATTCTCTCAGCATTCCCTGACGAAACTAGATTTGATATTAGTACCGTCAAATGTTTTTTTAGTGTCTGACTGACTATGTAGATTTGAATGCGGGTTTTCTTTAAAGCCCATCCATTATTTATTCCTCTGAACCACAGTTGTTAATCATAGATGGCTCATCAACTAATTTCAAAATCAAGACAAACAAGTGAACTAAACTTAAAGGAAAAACTTTCACCATCAAGTTTATATATGTGTGTGTGGTTTAAAATGGTCTGTTGTAATTTATTAAAAATCAACTGTACTATTTTTAAAATATTTGTTGTACATATAACTTACTATATTACTATTGCAGCAAACGTAGTTTTTTAAACATGGAGCTAAGCCGCCGTGGGTGGATCTGTAAGAGATTTTGAGTTCGGGAAGGAAATTTGGGTAAGGGGGTGGGTATTAACCTGACACCTACAATCGACTACTCAAACACTACAGCTCAGCCAGCCAGATCCATGAGCGATTAAAACTATGTTATTACTTATAATACATAACAAACTAAATTAGCTAGGAATAATATTAAGGAAATGACTCTATTTAAAACTAATGGTCTAGAAAACAGTATTAAGCCAAAATGGCTGTTAACTACTTACCACATATTTAAATTTATACGAAATTTGGAGACGCACGCCGAAAACCCTGGGCCGTCTGACCCATCCTACGAGGGGGCTAATTACCCATTATTTGGTGAGTGAACAATTTAGGAGGTACCTGAATAATCGGTTATGCTGTAGACTGAAGACACGCCATTCGTTAAACGCATCTGATCTCTCTTGTGGCTGGGGTACAACTTGTTCTTTAATCTCGATGCGTGATAGGATTTTCATAACCGTAGGAGGGGGTAAACTGATTTGATGTAAAACAATTCCCCTGCAATTTACCATTCAGGCAACCCGCTTGTAGAGCTGTTGGAATAGAATTATCGCTGGGAAAAAAAGGAGGTGGTGAAAGGATTTCACAACCTTTCAATCAAATTTCTGTATTTTTTTTTTTTTTAAACATAGAAACCGAAATATCCAAAACAAGTCTACTTATATTTACTATCTATTCAGTATTTACTTACAGTATTTCAACCCTTAGTGAGGCGGGTGTAGTGGAACCCAAGCTGAACCTACACCTTTCTTCATGTAATATTAGATTAGATCCCTTCTGTGTCATCTATTCTACCAGGTCTGTCTTAACCAAATCTTGTTCACTTCTGACCCTGAAGCTATTGGAGTATTCGAAGACTAGGAGTCTTTAATTTATGCTCTTTGCTTCTCTTTTTTTTTATAAGGCGATGATGACCGAAAGGTTTTTCGCCTTTAAACAACATGGTGGCTTTAGTTATTTCATGTTCTTCTTTTGATGAAATATACAGGGTGATTCAGAATTCCTGGAGCTGATTCTAGAGCTACAAAAAACTTGATAACAATTAGATTACGCTAAGAGGTTAGCCCCGGGAGCGACACCATATAAACACATTTGATAGATAAACAGGTTTAAACCAATACCTAACCTAACCTAACCTAACCATACCTAACCTAACCTAACCTAACCTAACCTAACCTAACCAATACCTAGGGTAATTTTCTTTACACAGATTTTTTTAACCTCGTAATATTTATATTATTACCTTCTTGACGTCTTCTAGACACCTAACCTAACCTAACCTAATCTAACCTAACCTAACCTAACCTAACTTAACCTAACCTAACGTAACCTAACCTAACCTAACCTAACCAATACCTAGGGTAATTTTCTTTACACACATTTTTTTAACCTCGTAATATTTATATTATTACCTTCTTGACGTCTTCTAGACACCTAACCTAACCTAACCTAACCTAACCTAACCTAACCTAACCTAACCTAACCTAACCTAAATCGTAGAATATTATGAAGTCTCCACTCGGTTTGCTTGCGATATTTACTTGGTTCTGGTTTGCCTCTAAGCTCTACATAAGTGGAGTCTCTCTGTCGGTGTCTCATAATATCAAATCTTCTTGGGTAGTCCTGGTTTCGAAATTATATTTTTTACAATAACTTCGCTATTTGTCATCGTAGAGATTTGAGGTTGGTACCATTTATGTAGAATTGAAATCTGCACAGTTTTATTTGATTTACTGTGTTTAAAAAATTTCAGTAGGATTCTATATGAGCTCACTATAATCCCCTAAAACTGATTTCATGCACCTAACTTAAGTTTTGTGGTCGATATCGTGCTTACGTACAGATGACAACGACAACGACGTTGACGATAAAACAGCGTCGACGGACGGACGTCAGTCGAAAATAATTTGTTTGGATTCCTGAGGTTATGAAAGTTGATGATCAGTCAAAAAACGGGGTTGAAATTTGTCTGATTACTGAACTTTCCCTACTGGATAATTAAATTTAAGTTTTTGGACCATACAAAAATTGATATTTTGTGCTGAATATTTATATCCACTTCTTCATAAAGTATATTGATTTTGTTTGGTTCGCCATTTACATGTATTCTAAACACAAAATCAGAAACTTGCTTATCAGTCGCTATATCAATAAATAAATACACATAATTAATTGGAAACTTTCCTCAGCAATATTGATTACAATTTTAATTACTTAAGCGTGCTGCATAGTTTAAACTTTAATTAATTACTGACCCAATTCTTAAGTTTCCAGTTCATACAATTTACAAAAGGAAAACAGTAATTTTAATTATATTAAATGTTTTAAATTAAATTACACTTGTTTAAAAATATATTCTTGATATTTTCGGGATGGAAAGGAGGTTACTTATTTCACCGCCTAAATAAGTACTTAAAGGTATGGATTTTGAGTGAACATTTTTAATAACAATATAAATAAAGTATTCTCCAAGCAAGCAACAAATAAAACAATTAACGTTAGAAGTTTAATAAACCTTTATGTACATCCTCAGAACTAAACTGAAGATGACAGTGAGGCGACTTGGTCGAGGGTACGTAGCGTTCCTCCCCCTCCACATTGGTGAGACCATTTCTTCCGCCTACCCATAAAGTGAGAGGGGAGACGTGCCGGTCAATCTGACTACTCTAATATAAATTACAATTTAGAATTTCAAAAGCAAGGGAACAAATAAATATATGAGAAAATACAAATCAAAGTTCTTTAATGCAACTATTATTAAAACACAAAAGAAAAACAACTACCACATGTATTAAGAAAATATAAATCAGTATTAAAAAGTGAAATAAGGCCTAATGTGCGTTTTAACTAACAAAATAACGAAGAATTCGGAATAGGTTCCTTATCAGAATTCAACAACAAATCATTTTCAGCTTGAACAATGAAAATACTTTCGAAGCTATCCAACAGTTTGTTGTTTTTTGTTTAATCAAACTAACATTAGTCATTCTTATGATAAAATGTAGTAAAATCATGCTCAGCAAAGCTAGATTTTTCAGGTCTGTCAAATTATGCTGTTTAAATCTCGTTATTACCTTTGTCTTAGTTTGACAAAAATAATACTCTTCACATGAGTCACAAGAAACCAAATTTTGTCATTACATTACATTTAGAAGATCTGCTTGTATTATATTGTATGATGGAGCTGGGGAATTACCACGATGGCGCGTGTTAATTTGTTTTCTGTCTACAAAAACAGCAGTCAAAATATATAAACAAAATTATTTTATATATGCTGGTGAGATATATATTGAAGCCGATTATAAAATTCACATTTCAAAGAGTCATGTGTATACAGTGTGTCCCACGAACAGGTACACGCTTTTGATTTTCTATTAATTGATTATTCCTCAACCGATTCTTTCGAAACTTTATATAGTTTTTAAAACGTTACAAAATATTTTGTGTGGAAAATACAACACGAAAAACAGCCGTTGAAATAAAGTAGCGCTTTTGTAACTTATTTGGGGAAAACCTTTATTGGTATAAACGTAATTTGACACAAACTAAAAACAATTTATTATTATTTTTTAAACCTAACCTAACTAATTTACTCAATATGAAACCCAGTCATAGCGACACACCAATAGAAACGCCTAACGTATAACTCGTACACCCTTGTAAAGTGGGATGTGGGATGTTTTAATGTAATTGTTGTTTAATTTGAAACGAACAGCTGTTCAACAATTAAACCTGCAAGAGTAAAAGGTGTAAACGTATAGAGGCATAGAAGTTTTGTGTTACCGCCATTTTGTTTCTATAGAAACCAGTGTGTTGAACTTTTCACACAACATTTTTGGTAACTTTATTAAAAAGTATGTAATGTTTCACAAAATCGGTTGTGGAATAAACAATTATCATTGTAAAATAAAATTTGTTTAAAGTAAATATATGTTATTTCGAATTTTAGTTGGAAATCCAGTATGATTTATTGACTTTAACTTGTTTACAAAATAAACGAATTGTGGTACGTCACTAACGAAAGACACGTTTACACCGCTATTCAAAGAAAATTGATTTTCCCCCGACATATCTCTTGGGACTAAACTTTCAGTGAACGTATTTCAAAAAATAAAACTTCTTTTCGCTTGATTTTTAGGGCACCTTAAGACCAAATATGTTTTCGCTAACACTTTTAGCGACAAAAAACTTAGTTTGATTTATATTTATTTTGTATTTCGATGTATGAGAAAGTTAGTGCTATATTTTTGTAGTTTATTTTTAGGTTAAATTAGTTGAAAATCATCAATTTTAATTTGGGGTGATAGTTATCAATTTGGGTTTTAATTTTTTTTTTTAACCAAGACTGAAGTTTTAGCAGTCTTATTAAGAGAAATAAATTTGTATAAAAGTGCAGAGGTCTCACTAAAAATTTACCTGTAACAATACTTATTGTGTATACAAATATACGTATATACTTCTAAGTCGGAATTAATTAATCAATTATGGAGTCGTAACGTACTGACTCAAATGTAATCAATCTACCAATGCATCATAGATGCGTGTTTACCTCACTTATATCTACAGGTGTTTTATTCTTCTTGTTTTATTTGTTGGTGGTTTGTAATTTTTCCAGTTGGTTGGTTTGATACGGTTCCAGTATTCATTTTTATCACGGTTTTCCAAAAATATAGTTTTGTTATCCAATTAAATTAAGAGGATAACTTAAAATTGGTTCACTGTAATAGGAACAAAATTCAAAGTTACGATGTTTTCAAAATTGGCTTGAACAATTTTTACTCATTTATAGTCTCTAAGGATCCAAACAGAATTGGTCGCAATCACTTTAGAAAAAATAGCTTTGTGCGTTATCGATTAAAACCTCGCAAAATAACCACGAGGCTGTCATAAAAGACTTAATTTCTCAAAACCAGCTAAATCGATTTTGTTCAAATTTTAGTAAAATGTGGCGATTAATCGCAAGTCAAAACATAATACGATTCCGGAATAATTGAAAAAAAAAAAAAACAAACAGGCGTCTATCAAAGATTGATATATTTCATTCTGAAGATGCGTTTATAACACAAGTGAAGTCCTATTTAAATATATACACATTTTTTCAAAGACGTGCCCATGATACATTCATTTCAACTGCCAACTAACGAACTGATATTTTTGGTGACTTAGTTTTGTTTTGTTTTTAAGGATATGAGTGTGTTTGTGCAATATTTTTCACCATTTTTTTTTTAATTTTTAATTATTTTTGTTAATTTCAAACATTTACTTTAATTTATATTTATTGTTTCATATTATTAAAGAAATAGAAGAATGCATGAAATGTTAAACTTAAACCTTAACTTAACATTACTTAGTATGGTATCTAATATAGAAACAATATTACATCCCGAGGTTGAAACCTGTTTGGTATGAGAAAAGAAATTACACATGTATAAAATATAACAGTTCTAGTATCTAAAAAATAGAAATAGAAACAACACCTGCAGCCGACCTAATATCCACTTATTAATAAGCTACACAAGTAGCTCAAACTACTTTCGAATTAGTCTCCAATACACAAAATACAAAATAAAGAACTATAAATTTTCTGTTATTGTATTGTATTAAAATAAAATTCAACATCTTCTTGATCATTTATACATTTTGTACTAACCTAAAAAACTTTCTTTTTGTTGAGGGAAGTTAACTTTGATTTAGGGACATTCACATTTAAATGATTTCTCATTGGTCATAAATTGTATTTACTCTCTCCGCTTCTCTCAAAAAGTCCATAATACTGTAAAACTATATAAACTAGTGGTAGAATAATTAGAATTTTAAACAATGGTGTTGAGTGTATTATTTTTGATTTTTTCAATATAATTTTTATAAGATGCTTTTGTATTATAATAAGCAGTCTTAAATTAGCGTAGTATGCTCCTTCACAAATTGCTGTCCTATATTCCAATTTTAAAAGGATTAATGCTTAATAAATCGTTCTTAAAACTTCTAACTTCATACATATTTTAGCACATAAAACGCCCTAAAATATACTTTATTTTTTAGATAATCAATGTTTGTTTTCCAAGTTAGCCTAGAATCAAAGAATAACCTTTGTTTATTATTGGGAATTTACAATTTTCCATTACCCTGCACGATTCTACGTGATGTATTAAATCAAAGATGTGTTTGTGTGATGTTTTAAATCAAAGGTGTGTTTGTGTGATGTTGTAAATCAAAGGTGTGTTTGTGTGATGTTTTAAATCAAAGGTGTGATTGTGTGATGTTGTAAATCAAAGGTGTGTTTGTGTGATGTTTTAAATCAAAGGTGTGTTTGTGTGATGTTGTAAATCAAAGGTGTGTTTGTGTGATGTTGTAAATCAAAGGTGTGTTTGTGTGATGTTTTAAATCAAAGGTGTGTTTGTGTGATGTTTTAAATCAAAGGTGTGTTTGTGTGATGTTTTAAATCAAAGGTGTGATTGTGTGATGTTTTAAATCAAAGGTGAGTTTGTGTGATGTTTAAAATCAAAGGTGAGTTTGTGTGATGTTTTAAATCAAAGGTGTGTTTGTGTGATGTTTTAAATCAAAGGTGTGTTTGTGTGATGTTTTAAAAATGACATACTTGGCCTTTGGACCAACCATGAAATTCTTGGTAAACGACCAACGCAATGCATTTAAATTGCCCAACATATTGCATTTCATTTGCTTTGTAGTGTAGTATGAGTATTTGAGTTAAAACTGTTTTGTTATAAATCATAGAAAACTTTAAAGATAAAATTGGCAGTTTAAACTAAATAATTAATTGTACGTAATCTAAGCACTTGTTGAAGTTGCCGCCTGTACTTTACCCAATCTACAAATGATTTTAAAGATTTATCTTGTGTTCCCTTGTAAGCATTTTTGGAACACACCCTGCACAAATATGCTTGTACTGGTGCTTATAGGAATCGACGTTATAAGCTACACGTGTAAAATGTGAGAAAACTTCATTCAGTTCATCAATAGTGTACGGAATTTAGAAAAAAAAATTAAAATACAGTTCTAAAAGCAGTTTTATAAATCGAAAGAATAAATTTATACAAATAATTCTATATAAAAGAACAGGATAAGACTTGTTTATTGGTATATATCAAAACTGTCTATGCGATCAAAGAATTGTGAGAAGATTGTCTTTCCGTCTGCCCTTGTAGTCGCAGTTTAAAAAAATTAAATAAGTTTTGTTATTGTTGCACCAATGAAAGATTTGTTTTTATCAAAGCTTAATGTACAAATACTGTTATTCTCTTGTAACTTTGATGTGAAGGAACCTAAATGAAAATATTCTTATACAAAATATATTTTTTCTGCAGCAAATAAAAGGCACTAATTCGATTTACATAGCAGTTCCTGAAACTTTTATTTCTTGGACATTTTTTACTAGAGTTAGTTTTTTAAATTTGTAAAATATTTGAAACAATTTTCCTCGAGTAAAACTCATACATATTTATTTAAATATCCAACTATATAATCTTTACAGTATACAAATATTGATAATATTTATGATAATTTTGGAAATGAAGCTTTAAAGTTCAGAACAAAAACTTTTAAAATTTAAAAGTTTCAACTATGTTTTATATACTACAATAACAATGGTGACTGTATATAACGTGATGAAAACGATAAATGAAATTTCCTGTAATAAAGACGTCATAATAGGCGAGACGCGTTAAAAAAATTGAAGTAAACCTAAAATAAACATTACGAAATTACAATATTATTAGTAAAATGTATTAAATATTTGAGCGGCTAATAGTGTTTGAAAATAATAAAAATAATACAATAGTGAAACATAATCTATTTTTAACACAAAAATGGTTCAACTATTGAGTTTTTATATTTTCAGTAAACACAATAAAACACGCTCTGTACTACCAACATAATAAAACACAATATTCCATACGGTGTCACAAGAGAGGTCTCTTTATTTAATTAGCATGACGGACATATGCAAACTTGACACTTTACAATTATGTTACATAGATATGTAAAAAGAGTACCTCGAGTTTAATTCTGTATGGTCAATCAAAACAAAATGGCGGAATAACAAAATAATGGTAGGTTTTCAACAAAATTCTTTTATTTGCATAACCATTAAAAATAATTGATTTCCCGATAACATGAAAATGTGGTGTAAAACTTAACAAAGAAAAATAACATTAATAAATTATTTTTGATAATAGTTTGACCATTATTCGAATTGATATCCACCTATAGTTATGCACTGGTAGCAGGGAAACAAAAGAGTCATAAGCGGTTTTGGAAAACTGCGGAAGTTGACTGATATCTTGCAACGTTTGCTTATTGGGGGGGGCCTTTGGGGACGTTTGGTTTAGTTAAGTAATTTTATTGTTCCGTGGATATTTAAATTAACCTCTTTCTGTGTTTCCCAACTAACACTGCACTTATCCACACTGGAAACTTAATCTCACTTGGTCAGCCATTTTTACGAACCTCTAAAACTACAACAAATTTACTATAATTAAGTTAATTTAAACTTACTCGTTAGGGAAAGGATGTGGGGATAAATTGAACTTGCACAAACCGAAAGTGGGTCGGTCGAAAAAAAAATAATTAGGCCTCATCAAATATTCGCTAGTGGACTGATTAGAAGCTAAGGGTCATCAGACTCTATCCAAATGTGCTAACCGCCCATTTCGAGGGACTATAATTAGTTAGCAAAAAATTACTCGTTCACTGAACCACTGTAGCGTGCTTCTGCTTCCGGTCCTATCATTAGATTAGTATATAGCGTGGCTGTATTTTTTTTTTCAAGTGTACGCCTTCATATTCTACTCTTCGGCAACTAACCGTACATTACAGCTATAAGGAAAAACTAACAAACGCGAAGGGAGGGATGTGATGGATATCAATGCATCCCATTCTCTCAATCAGCCACATTAATCATCTTTTGCTACAGGGAGAGAATGAACTTTTTCTTTCGAAAAGCCTTATAAGAAATCACAAATGGTCAAGTTTGGAAATCTTAGAGGCCTGTCCATTAGGTTTCTGCCACGACCTTTCCAACAGTTGGGAAGATCTCGATCTACAACTGCTACCACTTTAGATATCACACAGATCACAAATTACCAAATTGTTTCATTGTTGTGTGTTAACATAACAACAGCTGATCGAGTTTCAACAGATGTCAATGCACGTTTTAATTGCATTGCATTGTGGGAGGAAGTGGTTCTATCTAGAGGATTGAGGTTCTTTTGTTATTCCGGCATTTCGTTTTGATTAACCATAAAAAAATGAAACTGGAGGGTACTTTTGTACATATCTATGTAACATAACTGTAAAGTGTCAAGTCTGTAGTGTGTTCCATATGTTCAGCATTTAATTTTCAAATAGCGAAATCTTCGTGGGACTCTCCATATAAGTGTTTCTATTAAATGCAAAAACTTTAGTGTATTGACAAATATTTTCATTTTCTCCTAGTTAGAAGTCAAAGATATGGCGCTATGAATTATGTAGGTTAGGTAGAAGACTTAGTGGTCTTAAAACGTTAAATCTTTCAAAATTATAATTTCTAAAAAAACTTCTTCACACAAGACCAATAAGCGAAGTATTTCCTCTATCTATTTTTTACTTAAAATCTATACTTAATATTTTTACATCAGCACATTTTAAACCTTTTACTTTATAGTGTAGAAAAACTATATAAAATTATACAATTTTTAAGCACATCTTAAAAAACTTATTTTGTTGGGATCCTTCTATTCTGTGGAGCAGCTCCAGCATCTGGATTTTGTTGCTTCTTGGTAATTGATGGGACTTTTTATTATCTGATTACAATTTAAGTAAAGTTTTATTATTATCATACTAATAATTTATTTTTGTTTAATTAGCTGAAGAATTTTTGTGCTTGGTTCGTATTTTTTTACTATAGATCCCTTTCAATAATTGATCTGTCAAATTAAACAAAAGTAAGATCCTGAATGAATGATTTACGTTTCCAGAATTTCCCTCTCTTCTCATATAGTATTTGAATATTTTAAAAATCCTATAGTTAAAATGGTCATGCGAGTTATTTTTATCTAGTAAATTTAAATTTTGACTATTCCAGTTTTGCTGATTTTCTGCTATAGTATACAGAAGTGTGTTCATCACATTGTGTGTGGCCAATTTCTTTGACAAGATATAATATTTTATATCTTGATTTCATCGGAAATAACTGTCTGGATAACATTACTTTTCTTTGTAAGGCTGCAGATTTTTGTTCCAATGAGTTACAAAAGGAAAAACTTCCACATTAAGTCTTTCTCTGACTTTATCAAATATTTATCCACTTTGAAATAATGTATTTAAAAAAATAATACTTTGTTTATATTCATCTTACATTTGTTTCCTAACTGGGTTAAATATTACAGACGTTGTTTGACTTGTACAAACAAAGTATTCAATAACATCAAGAATTCATTTTATTTAACAAGGAAAACAAAGAATACAAGTCTCGTAATAAATAGTTATGCTCTTATTGCTTTGTTTGATTATATCTAAGAATATAAATATAGAAGGCACACGTACTGAAATAAATAACAACAAATATTGATTAAATGAAAACCAGTCTGCTGAAGTAACTATTGGCATGAACGAGATAAAGATTTGAAAACGTTTATTTTCACAAAACATGTTAAAAGTGTAGCAATATATTTTTAACAATTAATATGTAGTAATAAATTACCTCATTTGTTCCGTCATGTGACTTTATTTGTCTTGTTCTCAAGACGCGTTTCGGAGTCGGGACTCCATCTTCAGTTGTATCTCTGTAGTAGAGGTCGTCAAAACATTAAAACATTTACTAAGACATGTTTTGACGACCTCTACTACAGAGATACAATTGAAGATGGAGTCCCGACTCCGAAACGCGTCTTGAAAACAAGACAAATAAAGTCACATGACGGAACAAATGAGGTAATTTATTACTACATATTAATTGTTAATCGTTATTGACTTGGACACCAACAATGAACATTAATATATTTTTGTTCTACAGTATAATAATCTTGTTGAGAGACACAATATGTAAACCGGTATTGGTAATGCCTTTGTGCAAATTGTAGGTTAGGTTTCGTGTTTTTCAAATTGATGTACACGAAAGGGAACCATTTTTTCGTCAGTTATATAATACAGCATTGGTTTAACCAGCTATGAATAGCCATCTACTGTATTTAAAACGTTTCTGTTTAGATAAAGTAACAGTCATGGGATGTTTTTGAATTTTTCAGATAAAGATGTAAAAAAAAACCACCCATTTTCCCCCTACTTTTGGGTACAAGAATTACAATCGGTATTGTATTCTGGCATATTTATTTTACATGTTAGGAAATATATTAAGAAGATTTCTTTCAACATGTTTTATCTCAAATTTAAAGAACATTTTGTGGTTCGATTTGTATTTTAGACCACTTTCGTAGAAACTTTTTTAAACTTAAGTAAATCTACGACGTTCTGTGGAGTCCTAACAGGTAGTTCATTCCGTTTTGTATTTGTAACGAATTCCACATTATGTCAATCTTGAAAGTATTAGGAAACTAATCAGCAAATTTTTCTCGTATTTTCTATAGACGTAAACTATTGCATTCCTTTCTTGTAGAGAATATGGTATTATGGGATCACACAACTACGACACTGAACGCACTGCAACATACTGAAGCAAAGAAACAAATTGTTTGGTGTAGGTTCATTTAAAGATAAACAGATATTTCTTCTTTCTTTAACGTTATAGATGTTCTAATGTCACGTAGACAGGTAATTATAATCACGAAATGAGAACCTACCACTTGCCCCTACCCTTGTTGAGCGGAGTTTCATTGGTCCATGTGACAGAGGACGCTATATTTATCTATTGTTCCATAAACGTCTGGATACCCACGCCATCTTTGACAGACATGTTCTATAATTTCAATTATGTTTTTGTAAACATTTATGCTCAAGTGTAAAGTGAACTGTTTAGTGTTTTAACTTGCTAAGGCGTATAAATTATTCATGTAATCGTGCAAAGCGTAACAAAGGACTGCTCTCTTCTACCAGGAACATTCTTCTACACAAGGTAATAAAACCACATTTTCTATCTTCAACATAGATGTCAAATTCTCATGCGTTTCATTTTCTTTGACCTTCATTATTAACTCAGTTCATACTAACTGGTCCTCTGAAGTAACACAATCTTTTGTCATGATTAGTAACAGAAACGACCGATTATAACGCTAGTAGTAGGAGCGCAGGGGGGGTAGAAAATACGTGGAGCACCATCAGGAGACATGCTTCCTAGTGTATGGAATTCCCGGTTCATCCGGATTACCAACTAAAACCTAACCTACTTCCTATCATCTATTAGTTTCTCTCATGGAACCGTTTATAAAGTGATAAATTCAGCAAAAGTTGATCGTTCTTGTTTATATTATCCTTAGGTGTTTCTTTTTAAAATGGTACTAATGAAGTTCTTTATTATATTAAATTTCTCCTCTTTTTCTCTCTTAAGATAAATTCATTTCTGATGTCCCCTCCTGACGTATTTTTAATTTCATATTTACTCTTTCCACTGCCCGGTTCTTGGAGCTAAAAAATATATAATTTTCTTCTTCATAACGCACAGTACATGCATATTGTTGTGTCCATTTCCTTATACGTCTAAACTCATGTTTAAATATAGTTTTCTTGGAGTTAAAATTAAAAAATATATGTTACAATCGATAGATCAAAGTTAGATCATTAAAACAAAATCAGTTTAACAGTTTGGACTATACGAAAAGTAAACATGGACACTTTGAAATCTCCAGACTTTTAAATGAGATATCACAAGCCGCCTATACCTGCGTTTGAAATTTTTGAGCAACCCTACCCACAGCCCTCACGATTAAAAAACGGAATTCTTTGTTTGTATATATCTTGTTCCTCCGATGAACTGAAGTTAAACAAAAGTTTATATTGATATGTTAAAAAAACAGTTTGGACAGTTTATAACTTTTGGTTCTATATATCTCAATTTAAAACTATGTCTTTCCTGCCAGTACTCCATTTTATTAAAATTATGTGTTTTAAATGTGTCTACAGAAGTTTCCACAACACCGCATCAACTTTATTATAAAAAGTATTATTACCTGTGTAAACCTGTAGTTAAACAAAAGTTTAGCAAAGTTTGCTTTGGTATATTAAAAAACTTTGCTTTGAAAGCTAAACATTGTATGTACAAAGTATGTTGTACGAAAGATAAATATTGTTTTTATAAAATGAAATTTAAATGTGACAAAATGTTCTACAAAATATAAGCTTCTGGTATTACAGTCACAGTACAGTAAGTGACAGGAGCAACCATGTACTGGGACTGGTCAGTACCCGATACAAGTTAAAACATTTTAATACAGTATTATCTGATATTTAATTAGCTAAGGAATTTCTGCTCCAGTCGCGTATTTCTTTACTATAGGGCCGATTTTAATTATTGAAGTGTCAAATTAAACAGTATTGCATGCAGATTCGCTGCCTGTTATGGGTAAATAACATATTTCTGAAAAGCTGTTATAAATTCTCAAACACGGTTTATTTTATTGCTTTGTTTAAGAATTTATAACAGCTGTTTTAAATTATTTTAAACTTAAATTTATCATTTAAATAACATCCCTGTTGTAAATAACATGTTTCGCAACGAAAATAATTTGAAATAGCTCTTATAAATTTTCAAATACGTTTTATACTGTTGTTTTGTTTGATAATTTATAACAGCTGATTAAATTATTTTTAGGTTATCTTATATAATGCATACTTTATTTTTGGGGTTTTAGTGTTAACCTAACTTATCCAATACTTTGTATACTGGATAAATAAAAACATCCAATACAACTGGAAACTATCAATAAATCAAAGGCTAACTCAAGGGGTTTCAAACATCTGTGGAATATAAAGCAAGATATAAGAGGCGAACATGGCGTGAGGTGAGATGAACCTTTTGTTACTACGAGGTGAATAATGAAACGTGAATCTAGAGGTAATGCATAATTGATGAATTAATTCTAGTGTGATTCTATAGAGGTGACTGATGTCTTGTATCTACAGTACTTACACAATAGGTGTTATTAAAAGAATGTATATGCGATCCGGTGTAAGACGATGCGTTACTCTAGGTGATGTGATGGTCAGACTCCAGAGAGGTATCAGTACGGAAGCAGCCATTTCATAACAGGTGTTCCACCAATAGGGCTTCTCCCAGTAGATATGCTTCTTGACGAGACAGTAAGGACATCTGCTAAAGCGAATAGAGAATATGAATGCCCACATGGACGAATTCCGTTTCTTTTCTTGTTTTACTGATAACCACGTACTACCTTTATAACTATGAAATCCGAACTGCTTTATAGTTACCCAATACGGAGAGTGACAACTGTGATTATGAATGACAACGAATTGTGCCTCACTTCCTTACAGTTGGTAACGCGAGTAAATCATTCCTCTACATTTACCGTAACAAGAATATGTCTGTATTGGAGAAGTTGAGGTACTTACCCGACCCTGATGATTGTGAGATCGTTTTGTTTAAATTAACAGTATTATCAACATATATTGGTCAAATAAAATTTGAAACCCAAATCTCTGGGATAGATGTAGGCAAATTCAAATAACTGAGACTATAAAAAGAGGAAGTGTAAGTTAAATCGGGCACACCTTTGCGACTGGTCATTTTATTTTTTTACGTATCTGAACTATGTATTACGTACTGCTTTATGAATGCCCAAAGCGGAGAGTCACAACTAAGAATATGGGTTACAAATATTTATTAGCCTGAGACGAATTATCAACATATATTGAACAAAAATAAAATTTCAAAACTAGAAATTTGGAATAGATGTAGGAAAATTCAAATAACTAAGACTTAAAAAATAGGAAGTAGTCGGGGAGATTACCCTTACGAGACCTGATAACAGTATTTGTCGATAGACTCTGAAGTGGAACCCACAAGGAAGTAGATTGGATAACATGGAGAAGTTCAATAGAAAACAAGATAAAAGAAGAATCACGTGAAGTGAGGTGAAGCACTTGGTAAACAAGTTTGGTGGAAGTACTTTGTTGCTGGTGTAAGTGAAGTTAAGGAAAAAAGATGTGTGAAATGTTGTCTTTTTCAAATTAGGTCGTAACAGCTTCGTGTACGAATTTTGTTTTTCATGAATAACCCCGAATTAACACTTTTGGAGAGATCGCTCACGTGATATTTCCGTAAAACACGTTGATTTTTTTAACCATCACATGACTTTCTCTAATATGTTAAAAAGTAAAGAAGAGACAAACCAAAAATTCGATAAATAAATTACCTTACTTCTACACAGTCCTGTTTTTTCTACACGATCGTTTCGCTTCTTCCTTCAGACATCATCAAACTTTTTATTTCTTGCAACTTGATACGCGTCTATATACTAACATTCACAAAACAACACTAATATACGTAACAAGAACACTTACGTCCACAAATAAAACAGATACAATTATATATAAGTGGTCCACTGTGCCATGGTCAAGTTGTAAATAAGAGATAAAAGGAACAATAAGACGGCCTACATTTCTTATTAAAAGAGTTCAATTTGAATGATGCCTGAAGATAGAGACAAAACGATTGTCACATAAAAGAAAAACAAAAGACAGGACTGTGAACTGTGGAATTAAGGTAATTTATTTAATTTTACCAGTCCAGTAAGGCTACACGATCACTAAAAGTTAAATTCATTAATTGTTTATAGGATAATTAGTTGAAAAAATTAATTAATATTTTCTGCAAGGCTTAAGTAAAACATCAAAGAACCTGAGCAAAGTTTAATCTTATTCTATGAATGAATGACAAGTCCAATTAATTTGCTGGAATGACAGACCAACAAAGAGGCAACCAGACATCCAACAACAGGAGCTAATTAAAGCTCTTGTTTCTTTGTACTGCTAACGTTTAATGGTTAAATCGTAATTTTTTATTTTGTGTAATAATTATTTCCCCCGTCATAATAGTAATAACCCAGTACAAAAATAATATTGGTTTTTAATTGAAGTTTCTTGCAATTTAAAGGGAACACTTCTATTACTTTTATTTATTTCGTAAAAAAAATATTGCCTTTGTTGAGACATTTCTAATGATTATTCATATTCATTGTTGATAGCCTTAGAACTACATATATTATATATATATTATTTATTTTCTGTCAAATATAGTCTGTATTTGTATTTTACCTTTTATGTGGCTACATGTTTCACTGCCACAGGCAGCATCATCAGGCCAGCTTCTATGTCCACTCAAACACTTATATATACACAACACTTATTGTAACACACATTTTCATACATTTTTCGTACACGTCACATAAGTACATAAATTTGTTCAACATTGCTACACTTGAGAGGTACCTCATTCTGGTATATTTCCTCTAAGAAAATACACTTATCTTAGAGGAAATACATCAGAATGAGGTACCTCTCAAGTGTAGCAATGTTGAACAAATTTATGTATTTATGTGACGTGTACGAAATTACAATAAGTGTTGTGTATATAAGTGTTTGAGTGGACATGAAGCTGGCCTGATGATGCTGCCTGTGGCAGTGAAACATGTAGCCACATAAAAGGTAAAATACAAATACAGACTACATTTGACAGAAAATAAATAATATATATTTCTGATGATTTGTTATCAAGGAAAGAAAGCATCTATGGATGTATTTTTCCGTTAAATTATTTTCAACTAACTGTGGTGCAAAATGAAATGAAGTATCTATGATTTTTCCGAGACCCTTATGTGAAATAGGAAATTATTGTTTTACTTAGGAATAAATAGTCGCCAATTTGTTTAAGGTCAAAAGTATAGGGTTTACACCAGTAAGTTTTCCAATATGTGTTTAGAAAGAAAAGTTGTGGAAAATAAAATTTTACACATTTCTCAGAATAAGATACTCTTTAGTTTTAATAATAATTTAGAAAGTTTAAGATCGTAAAATTCCATTTGAATTAAAGGAATATGAAATAAACTTTAGTGTTATTTTAATTTAAAATCTTTTAAAAATATGTACAATGCTTTTTTTTAATAAGTTATAAATCATCTTTCCGTCCTTAAATTTCACGATTAAAATTGATGAAAATTAAAAATCAACCACTTTAATACAAAGATAGCAAAAATTAACTAATTAAAATAAAATCAGTTAAAATATAAAAACATATTTGATTAGAGTTAAAGTTCTAAAACTAAAATTAATAGAGAATTCAATAACGTAAGTGTATAATAATTACTAATGTATAAAGTTATCTCAATAGACAGTTTTAAAAATCAAATGAATTACAACTTTCTTTATTCCAAATCCTGCACAAAATTAATGGTTTTAATTAATCAATTAGTTATAGAAATTATTTCTTTATATATGAAGACCTTCAAACTAAAATTAATAGTGATTTCAATAATGTGAATGTACTGTAATTATTGCTGTATAAAGTTATTAGTGATTACGGGCTTAGGTATTTCGAGAGACTATACTTAGATCTACACTTTTTCGTGTAGTCTTGGTGATCCCACTTTTTCATATTTTCTAACATGTCTCGCTTAACCAACTCTTGTTCTCTTCCAACCCTTTCGTTTCAATTACTAAAGGACTTAATTTCATTATCTATTCCGCCTTTTCTTTAAGGCGCAACGACAGAGACATTTTACGCCTTTAAAGAAGAAAAAAATCGATCACAAACAATAAAGAATGGAAACCTGATCCCATAATGTTGTTCCAGGAAAGTACATAGTGCAGAGTAAACCTAATTAAGAACTGTCCAAGATAAACAGCATTCGAAATGTCGAGGTCAGAAACTCTGTTAAAAGTGGGAATTGTTTGCTCAACAGTGTGGAAAGTTACATGGGGTTGAAACTTCAGAACTTGTAAAGAAATCCCTCATTCAAAATAACACTATACAGGGAGGTTCGAAATTATGTAGGTAATGATTGCACGTGAAAAATAAATAGAAATAGTGCGGAAATGGTTAGTTTTCAGTGTGTCGATTAACTTACCCAGCGAACGAATTATAGCAATTTCGACCTTCATTTTTTGACTGATATTCACAATTTAGAGTCTCAGGAAACCGAAAAAAATGGTTTCTGATATGGAGTCCATCCGTCATCGCTAACATCGTGTCGCACTATAGCAATGCCAAATATTAAAATACGGAATTGATATTTGATATAAAGGATTATAGTCTGCACACATAGAAATTCAGAAAATCGCGTTAAAAATTTAAAAATGTCGTCTCTTCTAAACAGTTTTCCATTCAAATCTTGTGTGTTATTAAACTTATAACACATTAAATTAGATACAAATTTGTAGATTTCAATTCTGTATCTATCAGTACCAATACCATAACTTTATGATGATATAGTAAAAGAACAATAATTATGTCCGTCTGTGTGACTTTTTTAATAATAAAGTAGTTGCTTACTTTATAATTATATGACTCGTTTCGGAACTCGTTCCATCTTCAGAATATCGCTCTGCTGAGGTCGTTAAAACATTTAAATAAATTATAACACAACATATCACAACACATACCGGGTGAATAAAAAGTCAAGACCCCCCCCCCTCTAATATTTTTCTAAGTAAATATACAGGGATATCCTTTTGGTGGTCGTGCAATCTTAGCAGGAAGTTTCATTTTATTATTTTGAATGTCCCCTAAAAATGGGGGATTTTGGGGGCAACTCAAAAATTTTAAATGTAAACCCCTTCAAGTGACACCTCATTTTGAAGTGTTTACAAAAACTTAAAGAATGGTGAAAACCAGAGTTCGCTATCTCTTCTCTATCAAAAGTGGTAGCCCGTCAAATGTTATTGAAGTCTGCATTTATATTAGTTTTCAAGGTAAAGTTACTCTCTCTGAAACAACTGGGTTATTTTTTTTTCTGTGTTCTAAATCAGTTAGGGATGCAAAGGACAAAGATTCCAATTCATATTGTAAAGCCTACTGATAAGATGTTTGTTTGCAATGAGTGACCTTAGTACTGCGGACTTTCCAAGTTTGCAGTACGGTTTAGTACAAACCAGCCCCTTCTTTGTTTCAATCTCATCAGAATAGGTCATACTTTAGAGTTGTCCCCAAAATCCCCCATTTTTGGGGGACACTCAAAATTTTCAAAATCATAAAATGAAACTTCCTGCTAAGATTGCACGGCCACCAAAAGGATATCTCTGTATATTTACTTAGAAAAATATTAGAGGGGGGGTCTTGACTTTTTATTCACCCGGTATACACATACACGCGCACATTAACAACACAGACAATATCAACGCGTGTGCACACCATCGAATACGTTTATATATTGATCCCTAACCTGTAGTACCGCTTTCTTATCTATTCCTCTAGCAAAGTCGTACATCAAGTTGGACTTAAAATTCAATTGGTCATTCAACATATGTTCTGGACGTTTTAACTGGGCTATATATTTCATATTCCTCTAGCGCGTCCATTGTTTGCTGTTTCTGCATATGTGAATTGGATGGAAGTTGCTTTCAAAATTAGAATACGAGTGGTTTTCTTCTATAACGTGGCGTGCGTAGTTGGATTTTGCATACGTCACTCTGTTACTTGGAAGATGTTCTTTAAATCTTTTTTAAATTACCTCCCAGTTTGCCCTATATAGAAACACTCGCATTCATCACAATTGATTATATATATCCCTGACTTTTGTTCCAACGGTGTTGTTTTTTTTGGCTTAATTATATGTTGTGTAATAACTTATTTTAATGTTTTAACGACCTCAGCAGAGCGATATTCTGAAGATGGAACGAGTTCCGAAACGCGTCATAAATTATAAAGTATGTAACTATATTAAATGTTGAGCTTGACTTATGAGAAAAATTACACAGTATAACAAACACACAGAATACAATTCTCATAAAAAAATACGCCTAAGTATCAGACGCGTTTCAACGACAAGGTCGTCTTCTTCAGTGATACACGAGCTACACCAATCAAGTCAGTTATAGTTTCATAACTATAACTTCAGTGATAATCAGTTATTGTTTGATTGGTGTAGCTGGTGTATCACTGAAGAGGACGACCTTGTCGTTGAAACGCGTCTGATACTTTGGCGTATTTTTTTTATGAGAATTGTTTTCTGTGTGTTTGTTACACTAAGTATGTAACTACTTTATTATTAAAAAAGTCACATAGACGGACATTATTGTTCTTTTATTATATAAAAAAGAGTGACTTGGATACAAACACAATGAGTTTTAAAAATCTATGATGATAATTATTGTCACAAATGTAATTTCGAACCATGATATCCAAAGATAATGTAGTATTCTTATAGTTCCGAGATCTGGCAGGGCGGTATCCTAGACTCGAGCGTAGCGAGTGGAGGCTTCTTCACACATATATATATATATAGCTTCGAAGCCCTCCAGAACTGAGACACTAAGTAAAGCGAAGCGAGTGGAAACTTTTTAATATACAGGACTACGAGGTTCGTTAGAACCAAACCTACGTTAGGAAAGTAGGTTCAAGGTCACGATGTTCAAGAACTATTTTAAACTAACCCCTTGTGTAAACCCTTTGATCTACTAATACAATTTAACATTTCCTACAAGTCCCAAGAAAGAACTTCTAAACAATACATTATTAAGATGATGTGCTTGTACTACATTGTGTATGATAGGGCTGGGTAAGTACTATCATGGATGGGCCCATCAATTTGTTTGTAATTGGACTGTATAAGATACTCATACAATATTTTGTGTTAACGTCCTTACCTTACCTAACCCTTCCTTCCCATAATAGTAACAACAACTTTCAATGTGATTAGTTTTACCAAAGTTGTTAAATTTTCCAAACTAATTATCAATTTAGTTGGCTCTCTACTATCATACACTTTGATCTTTGCCTAAATTAATTACATCTTACCATTTAATTGAAAACTTAAAGAAGTAGCATTTCCTCTCCAACGCAATTGAAACTGTAATCGTGAGAGGATGCTAACATTATTAAATTCTTATTAAAATGAAAAATTAAATTGCATTTTTTTTCAGAGAATATATAATGGATGTTGGGAATTATTAGGATATTTTACTGAGTTTGTATGGTCAACACAGATGGCGCGCGAGGAAAGAAAAGTGTTGATTAATAATTTTATTAGAGGAGGAGATAAGACAATGAATGTTTTTTTGATGATGGAGGTTAATGGAGAAGTTTTCATTTTTCAAATAACTACGATATTTTCGTCAACATAAAAATGTCGGCAAATTTTTCGTCAGTTTTTGAGAATTTTTTTTTTTTTCTTTTGAACGTCTTACACTGTATAGGTCGTTTTTTTTCTCACATGTACGTAGTATAGAGAACGTTTAAAAAAGCTCAAGGAGTCCAAAAAAATATTTTTGGAATAATATATGTCTGACGAATGCTCAGTGTTCAAAATTTGGTGGTAACTGTCATAAGAAAAAACAACGATTTTCTCATAATTTACTGTTACAATTTTTATCAAATTTTGTAAAGACCCTAATAAAATCAAACGTATTACTCGCCATATCTTCAAACATTTCATTCTTGAGCTGTTGGAGAAACACTAACAAAAATGGGTCATTTATAAAATGAGGTACGAAATTTCTCAAAATTGCTTCTTCTGATTTTGTTCAAATTTTAACGCGAAGCCATCTGATTGCTGACCATCTGATTGCTGATTGCCATCTTACCAAATAAGAAAACCGATTGCCATCTCCCCAAATAAGAAGTACTGATTAACATCTCCCCAAATAAGACGTACAGATTCCCATCTCCCCCAATACCGATTGCCATCTCCCCAAATAAGACGTACCAATTCACATCTCGCCAAATAAGAAGTACCGATTGCAATCTCCCCAAATAAGACGTACAGATTCCCATCTCCCCCAATACCGATTGCCATCTCCCCCAAAATGAAGTACTGATTGCCATCTCCCCAAATAAGAAGTACCGATTGCAATCTCCCCAAATAAGACGTACAGATTCCCATCTCCCCCAATACCGATTGCCATCTCCTCCAAAATGAAGTACTGATTGCCATCTCGTCAAATAAGAAGTACCGATTGCAATCTCCCCAAATAAGACGTACAGATTCCCTTCTCCCCCAATACCGATTGCCATCTCCCCCAAAATGAAGTACTGATTGCCATCTCGCCAAATAAGAAGTACCGATTGCAATCTCCCCAAATAAGACGTACAGATTTCCATCTCCCCCAATACCGATTGCCATCTCCCCAAATAAGAAGTACTGATTGCCATCTCGCTAAATAAGAAGTACCGATTGCAATCTCCCCAAATAAGACGTACAGATTTCCATCTCCCCCAATACCGATTGCCATCTCCCCAAATAAGAAGTACTGATTGCCATCTCGCCAAATAAGAAGTACCGATTGCAATATCCCCAAATAAGACGTACAGATTCTCATCTCCCCCAATACCGATTGCCATCTCCCCAAAAAAGAAGTACTGATTAACATCTCCCCAAATAAGACGTACAGATTCTCATCTCCCCAAATAAAAAGTATTGACTGCTTTCTTCTCAAATAAAAAGTATTGACTGCTATCTTCTCAAAGAAGACGTGCTGATTGCCATCTCTCCAAATTGTACAGGTGTAGGTAAAAAAATAATATATATATATATATATATATACATTTTTTTTAACGTGTCTATGACCAAAATATGTCCACATAAAAAGTTATGTAAAAGCTGTCCCACTCCTTTAGGTTATAAATCGCCAAACAGATTAAGAGGGACATTTTTGTAAAACACATGATATTGATTTTTGTTCCCATCACATAAATACTTCGTACTGGACATTTAATCAAAGTAATTTCCTTTAAAACATTTTATGTAATTAAAAATAACAAATAAAGTTTCTCTTTATAAATTGTATCAGTCTAAGAAATGGGTTGAAGTTTAATTAAAAAGTCAATCTATGCTGCAAGCTTTAGTAATTAAAAACTGTAATTCATTCATAATAAATGTTTGCTTTTATTGTCTGTGTTTTCGGTTTTCGAATAAGTCTTTTTTTATTGAGTTTGACTATTAACTTGTAAAAGTATCTTCTTTTTTTATTGCAAGGAGGGCCAGTTTAGGTTAATTTAGGTTGGCTCAGTAATTCGGATTAGATTAAGTTAGATTGCGTTAGGTTATGTTAGGTCCCAGAACTTGTATTAGGTTAGGTTGGCCCCAATAACACGTATTGAGTTAGTGTAGAAAACGAACGGTTACGTTAGGTTGACTACAATACTCTGCGGGGAGCCTGAGAAACCCCAACAGAGCGCGTCCCCAGGTGGCGGATAGGGGAACGCCTCCCAAATATGGGTGGTAGGAGTGAATTGAAATAGCTCCCGCGGACCAACAGGCCCCTTGCCCAGGGTTATGGGTGAAGACCTCAACTATGTTTCTCGGCGGAGAATATATGCTTCTGTACGACGAAGACGACGGGTGAGTCAGCCTAATCTCATGGTGTGATGGTTTTTTTCGGTCCGTGCCACGGGGATGAATGGCGCTGCCATTGAGTCCCGAACGGAGAACCAACTAACCAATTAATCATGGAGTCAAACCAAACAACAAAATTTACCGCAGGAGATTTGCGCAAGCTTACTGATGAATCCCTCCCTGACATTAAGTCAGACTACCTCGTGAATTCTGGGGAGGGGAGCAATTTGACACCATGCGTAGGTAGAGTGAGAAGGTCTAATTTAAGTGGGTGGAGGCGAAATACGAATCAGAAGAGAGAGAACACCTTCCGCTGGCCAGAACTACAAACTCCGAACAGCTGATGCGACATCAGTAGGTGAAATTCTTGTCAGCATACTGGTGGTGAGAGATATATAGTATAGAGAGTTCAACCTACGGACTCTAATAAAGAGAAATAAATGAAAATATAAACAATTTTTTAATGGCTATTGAATTGTTGGCTTACATCTCACGAATTTGCTTTTTAAAACTTTTACGCTACGTATTTCTCATTGTGTGGTTAAAGTATGTTGTACTCGTCATACAAAAAAATATAAAATACCACTTCGGACTGCTATTTAATTTCAAATTCAATTTGTTTTTAAAGATTTGTAGAACATGCCGTATTTAAGTTAAGGGGGGAGGGAGGAGGCTTGAATCTCAACACTTCGGTCTAGCGCTAACATATTAATTTTTCGTCAAATAAACATACATATTCCTAATCAAAATAACTTCTAGTTTTATTTCATCCCCCACAGATAATATTTCCAAAATAAAAATTTTAACTCTATAATTTTTCCTCCTAATTACCCCAACTTTTTTTCCGTTGTTCTATGTTTTTCCTATACGATTATGTACGACAATACAAAGATTATAAATTCAAAGTTTGAAATATACATCAAATATTGTCTTATCTGTATAGACTGGTTGTGACTTACAGACAGGTACCATTGTAAAGTTCATGATCGGTACTTACAAATTCTTATAACTAAAAGTTTATAAATGCAATAAAAATAATTTAACGAGTCACTAAATATACTGTATTTAGTCGCTAGCAATAAACGTGACAATTGTTGTTGAAGCAGAAGACAAAAATATTTGTCTATTTGACACAAGTCCACATTTCTGTCAAAATACTCCGAAAGTACAAAAATGGCGTGATACGCCCTCACACCGCCCAGTTGACCTAAGAAACCATTAAAAAAAGGGTTGTGAGATTCAGCCTCATCCTCCCTACAGTTCAGATTTGGCTCCCTCGGATTTTGGTCCTTTGAAGGAGGCATTACGTAGAAAAAAGTTCAGCAAGAACGAGGAGGTCAAACAATTAGTGTGAAAGCGGCTCAAACAACAAGGCAAATATTTCTTTGAATCAGGTATAAACAAAACTAGTTCATCATTGAGAAAAGTGTTGGTGGGGATTATGTTGAGTAGTAGTAAAAGTCTCATTTTGTAAAAATACACAGTTTTTTTTTCCAACATAAATTTGTCTCTTTATTAATTGAATGACCATCGTGTTTTACAGTTTTACTAAATCTTGCGAAACCTTTAAACAATATACAAGCTTTCTAAATACATTGATTATTAAATTGCGCACTGAAAGTTGTAGTTTGTCCTCAATCTCGAACAAATTTTTATCAGGAAATAGTCTTCAACTAATTAGGTCGGATTCAGTGGGTAAGCAATTGCATTGACTTATTAGAATCGATCAATAAGCAATCAAGCATTTATTGATTCCAATAAGTTCAATTCAACAGTTAAAAAAAATGATTTACTGTTCCATCCCAGAGGAAATCTTAGGTTGTAGTAATATTTCTGAGACACTTTATAAGTTTATTAGTATTTATTTATTTATTCGTGAAAAAAATATATAATGTAAGAGAGCAAACATAATCAAGTTGTGTTTTTAAAATTAAATTTTACTTTTTCACATAAACGCAGTATAGAGAAAGTTATGTGATGAGTCAAAAAATTAATGTCGAGTTTTTTAGCGGATATATCAACTGAGATTGGAATGTCTTTTTGTCGTGTGTCTCGTGTGTGTGTGTGTGTGTGTGGGGGGGGAGTGTGCAGTGTTGTATTGATGGGTCCATTTGTCTGTGCGTGAGGCTGGCTATGACGCGGGGGAGGAGAGGGGGTGGTTATCGTTCATTTACAAAAAACATGTAGTAATATCTTTGCTAGTACTGATATTTTAAAGGACGTAAAACAATAAAATTTGCTTTTTTTTCCCCTCCCCAGATAAGAAAGGAATTTTTTGTTTTAGTTTATTAGTTTAAAGTTTTTTTAAAATTTCCATGTAAACAGGTTACCAGTTTGTCTAAATAGTGTACCTTTATTTTTTCATTTTCAGCCAGGTAAAAAATAAATTTTACCAATACACCAAAATAGTTTTGCCGAAAAAATTCTAACATAACAACTTCAAACACAAATTAAATTAAAAAAGGAACAATAATGTTTAACTTTTTTTATCAACAATTAACGTCACAACCTTCCTCATTAAACTGAGAAGATTTTGATGTAATCATCATGTTTCTATGTGCACTACAAATCTTGTAAACTGTAATTATGTCTCCCGAAAGGTAGACAAACATAGTGGGGTGAGCGAGCCCTACTTTTACAGAACGGCTAGTAGCGTCAGAGCCGCGCGCACAGACAAATGGTCCCATCAGTACAACCTAAACGTGTCGACCGATTTTAATCAAATTTGATATGTGAGCCTATTTTAAACATACCTATATCTCGTACCTATTTACAATTTTTTTTCGAATAAATAAAGTTAAAATTTAGGGGAGCTTCCATACCGAAACAAAATTACTATTTTCTCAAAATAACGTCTAACGATTTTTCTCAAATTGTGCTAGAGTACCCAAACAAAACGTATCTCTCTAAAGTCTCGGTTCACAAGTTTTAACAAAATCGGCCATGTGGTTGAAATAAAAAATTGAATTTCTCTAATGATAGTAAGTCAGTAAATTTCGTTGAAATATTTGTGATACTTGTAGATTAAAGATACAAAATAAAATATTACGGTTCAGGTATATTTGTAAAAAAAACAAAATAGTACTTCCATCGTGAACTTTTCACAATCAAGGTACGAGACAAAGCTGTCATACAGGGTCTAAAAAGTCCCTTTAATTTTTTATTGCTTAAAATAAATTAACATAACTTTGTATATATCTTGTGATATATAACAGTACGTATATTTTTACGATTTTTGGGAGAATGAGTGGGGGGGGGTAAAAATCTTAAGTGTAAAGTTAGGTCATGTGGCACATCATTGTAAAAATTATTAAAAGACAAAGTAAAAGGCACAAACTATAGCTTAGTAGTTTGCTCCGTTTCAAATTAATGGACAATCAAAATTCTGAAAAATTGTATTTTTTATTATAACATCAAAGCAGATTTATAGGAATAAGTAACTTGTTAAGGTTAGAGATACAACATATTTTATTAGACTACTAATGGTCTATAAAAAACCAGTAAATACATTTAGTACAATACCACAAACATTATTTCGAAAACCTACCAAAGCAAACAGTTCACACTATTTTAATGTTATGTTTCAGTAATGTCATTACATAATTCTTTTGGTTTAGTCCTATGACAGAGATATTCAGAATTACCTGATTTACAGTAAATTGTCAAACTGCGCATTTAAACTTCCATACAAAAGTACAAGCTTTTCTGAAAATAACAATAAATAATATCTGGGGTGACATTGTTTGACTGGTATCAAATATTTGATGTGTCAACTAGTCACAATTTGCACGTTTAGTTTTGTAAACTTCTGTTTTCAGGTAGCCTCAAATATAAAATAATCTAAAGAAGATAAAAATTGTGAACGAGCTGGCCACTCGATCGTTCCTCGTCTATCAATCCATCTCCCTTCAAAATGAAACACTTTTATAAAAAAATATTGAGGCGATGCTCCATCTTGTTGAAATATTGGACTATGGTCATCATTTTGATTGTCATTTGTTACAGCAGGAAGTATTTGCTGTTATAGAAAGCGCAGATATTTCTGTCTATCTTAAAAACCCCGCTCAGACATTAACAGATTTTGTATGGTGAGTTTCAAAACCAGTGAGGGTTTTTACTCCACCAATATCGACGGTAATGCCGAATAACTGCTCTGTGCAAAATTAATTAACATTCGTCAGTAAAATATACACCTCTTAAAAAATCATTATAGTTTCTGCCCATCACATTTCTTTCACAAAATTGAAGTTTTCTATCGGGATCATCTTCATTGAGTTCTAAAAGTATTTTTATTTTATAAGTGTGGAAGTTATTATTTTTGAGTTTTTGTGTACTGATCCAATTGACAAACCAGTTTCATGTGCAACGCTACAAACTGATTGGTGTGGTTCTCTTATTAATGAATAGAAAATGTCCCTTTACATTTACGATTTTTAACCCCCCAATCAATCCTTAAAAAATCATAGAGGTTCAGATATGTCAAACAATACACCTTGTTATGTACTACAAGAGTGTTAAAGGGCTTTTTGAACACTTTATTAGTTGATTTTTCTTTCATTACATATATTTCCGTTTTGGCTTTACACAGAAATCCCAACTTTTAGAAGTAGAAATAAAAAAAGGAAATTTTAACGAGAAAGAATTCCAAGAATAAAATGTCAAATCATTTACACACGTGTTATAATATGTATTAATTGCCTTTATATAAAGTTTTCTGGTTTGAATTTACTTTCCTCGTTATAAAGTTTTGACTTTATACTTGAATCAGTCAGCTGTGTTATTTCGAAGAAATTTTTATCCTATTTTTAAAATTGCTGAAACATTTCCTGTTGTATCTTATTAGATAAATTTACATCATGTCGATGGGTAAAAAAAAAACTATTCCCACACTATATAGAAAGATAATTATATGGTAAAACATTGCACAAACTTTCTCGCAAGCATATCTACATTACCAACTATATGCATTACAGTAAATATACATTAAAACAAGTATTATTAAGTAGAGTAAAAATGAAATATTGTATCAACTTGGAATTAACAAAAATTACTTATTTGGAATATACAAAATTGAATATATTACACAATGAATAAAAACTTTCTAAGGTAATAAAATCTGTATGGATTGAAATACTTTTATACTTATTATTAATTACCCAAAGCAAAAGTAAAAATCAATGGAGTCTTAACTTACAGAGAATTTTAAAATGAGGTATCTCAAGCCTATACGTGCCTATTAGTGACTAACAGCGATTCATTGAACCATAGTAACAATGTACTCGTACTATACTAGTATACTTCTACAACAAAAGTTAATAAGATAACCAACAATTAAATACATTTTATAATTTTAAAAAAACATTCCTAGCGGCTATAAATTCAACTTAATTCTCCATGGCTGAGTTTACTTTTATGACAGCTATGAGCACGAGTGGAACATGTATTATGATTTCAATTTGAAAATTTGTTTTGCCAGTATATAAAACTTTAAAGTTTATTGAATTTTTTCTCGTTATAATTTATAGCCTACTTCATAAGTACTTTTTGCTTTTTTAAATAATTTATGAATATTTGTATGTGAATTTTAAAAGAGTCGAATTCATATCTATCTTTTAAGTGGGTAATTACAAAGTCACAAAAACCATTTAAAACTGGCTCACTTTCCTTTCAAATCACTACTGTTTGATAGTGGAAACAGAAATTGAGAAGTTCTGAATATATAATGTGAATTAATTAGAAAAGAAATAAAATAATATTTTACAACTATTCAGAATGACTTGATTTACTGAATGGAGGTAATCATGCTTATAATTTTCAAGAGGTTATTTTCTATAGACTTGTCCTATTAAACTGTAGAATTGCTATTCAACTTTGTGTTTTAGAAAATCTAGAACATATACTTATTTACTAGAGTTAAAATGTTGTTTTCCCTTTTACATTGGATCATTCTATAAAATGCTTACTGTCTTATTCCCTTTATACCCAAAGGAGGACGTAAGGTTTTCCCCAAGAATTTCCTCAAGTCCGTAATTTACTTTTCTACAGTTGTCCTGAATCGTAGAGATGAAAGGTTTCTCTTTCCTCGTGGTTTCTACTACAGGACCTGTCTACTTATATCACTGCAAACCTTTCTAAGGGTTCCTCTTATCTCCTACTTTTTCTTTCATCTTGATGGACTGTTGTCTTAATCCATATCTCTGATATTATTCGTTGGTAAAGGTAATTTTTATATATATATATATATATATATATATATATATATATATATATATATAGAGAGAGAGAGAGAGAGAGAGAGAGAGAGAGAGAGAGAGAGAGATTTGATTTGATTTGATTTGAGCCTTTATTCTGGGCGAAGTTAGGACCATCAGGTCCTCTCTTCCACTTAACCCATAGCCTACACAATTAATTTACACGTCTTTACAAAATCAATTACAATTAACATACTTAAGTCTAAAAATAAAAATAATTTTAATTTAACTATTTAAAAGAAAAGAAACTAAGTACAAAGAACACACACACAAAGATAATAATAATAACAATAATGAAAAAAATTACAAGAAAGAAAAATCCTAAACTAATACAATTTGTAACGTAATTTTAACGCCTCTGGCAGCGCTGAACAAAAGGGGTGTAAATCTGTGTAATGTTTTATTTGTTATTTCCGGAGGACCTTTATTATGATATTAATTAAATAACAGACACTGAAATAATTAAGTGAATGTTGATCTTACCTTGAGGTATGATGTTAGGATGATTCCTGGCCAGGACTGGTCTGCAGAGCTGGAAGTAAAAGATCACAAACACAAATATTCCAGTGTCCTTTTTAAAATAGAGTGGTGAATTGAAGGTTAAAGCGTAAAAAATATATATAAGCGGTTTTTTTGTAACACGCACACTTGACAATTGCAAAACAGCATCTGAACCAACCTGCTCTATTATCGCATGAATCAAAAAAATGCGCACGTCGCCTCGTCAAGTGTGTAGCCTAATTGGGTTTATGCAGGGGCCATATGAATACCAAACATACCGGCCGCGTTGAAACGTTGTTTCGAAATAATCATGAAAGTGGAAGGAAGAAGGTGAGAAACAGCGAGGGCGGACGCAAGGAGCGGAACCGCGTCGGGTTATTGAGGGTTAGAAGAGGAAGGTGGGTAGTCGATGGGCAGTTTGAACACCTTAGTGACCGGCCGCGAAAGGGTACCGCTGGAGGTGCGCAGTGTGACCACACGGACCGCGCCATCCTGTCCTGGATGTAGCTGTGTTATACGGGCGAGAGGCCATGTAAGCGGCCGAGACAGGTGGTCGTGCACCACGACCATGTCTCCTATAGCGAGGTTGCGCGTTGGTTTTGTCCATTTCGTGCGTTGCTGAAGTGTGTGGAGATACTCTAATCTCCAGCGTTGCCATAGTAGCTGGAAGAAGCGTTGCGATTGTTGCCAATGTTTTAGGCGGTTTTCTGGCATGGCAGTGACGTCCTCTTCAGGTAGCGAGACCAGAGGTTGACCAACTAGGAAGTGTCCTGGAGTAAGTGCCGAAAGGTCGTTAGGGTCGTTGGACAGCGGTGTCAACGGCCTAGAGTTGAGCATGGCCTCCACACGGGTGGTTAGCGTTAGGAAGTCCATAAGCTGTATACGTTGTTCACCAAGCGTACGAGTTAAGTGATGTTTGGTATTCTTAACGGCGCTTTCCCAGAGACCACCTTGGTGCGGTGCTGCGGGGGGTATAAAATGAAATGCGATGCAATTTTCACTAGCGAAATGCGAGAGCGATTCGGCAAACTGTGGTTGCTTCTTGAATTCGGCGTATATAGCGTTTACTTTTGCAGCGGCGCCTACGAAGTTGGTGCCACGGTCAGAATAGAGGTTAGTGCAAGGACCTCTGCGTGAAATGAATCTGGTGAGAGCTGCGATGTATTCGGACGTTGTTAAGTCCATTGCAATTTCTATGTGAACAGCTTTAGTAGCGAAGCAGACGAAGATGCACAAGTAGACCTTGACGATCTTAGCGCTGCGTAGCGAATGGATCTTGACAAAGAACGGACCTGCGTAGTCAACTCCCGTAGTAGTGAACGGCTTGGCGGGCGTCACTCGTGAGCCTGGCAGATTGCCCATCAACGGAAGCTCGTGCGTTGGTCTTGTCCTGAAGCAGACGATGCATCGGAATACGCAAGATCTGATGATACTTCGCGCTGAGAGGATCCAAAACTTTTGCGTCAGAAGTGACTGGAGTAACTGCGGTCCTGAGTGCAAATAGCGTTTGTGGTAGGCATTTATTATGGCTGTGGTGACGTGATGTTTCTTAGGCAGCAGAAGAGGGTGCCTGGAGGTGTAATTTAGAGGGGACTGAGTGAGGCGTCCTCCAACTCTTAGAAGTCCCTTGCTGTCCAGAAAAGGGTTCAGTCTTTGCAGTGCGATGGAGCAGGGTCGACGAGAGTTCAGAAGCTGGATGTCAGCCTGAAATGCGGTGCGTTGGACAATCTTGATAATAGCTTCCTCAGCAGTGTTCAATTCTGCGATTGTAAGGAAACCAGACGGTTTGGATTTATTCCTGCAATTATGAGCGAAGCGTTGAACGTAGGCGACAATGCGATTGAGCGTAGTCCAATTGGAAAATGTAGACAAGAGGTCCCATTCGTGACTGGTAGAAGCGATGCCTACGTGAAGCGGATTTGTGCGGGTTTCGGGCAGAATGTCCAACACCTGCGCAGGTGTATTAGGCCATTCATGGACCGGAAGCGAAATCCACGGCGGACCTGACCACCACAAGGGGCGAGTCACGAGAGACAAACAAGAAATGGGACGCGTGGCACAATCAGCAGGATTGTGACATGAGTCAACATGGAACCAATGTTCAGGAGTTACCCACTCCTGAATTTGAGTGACCCTGTTGGCAATATAAACCTTTAGCTTGTATGATGGACTTTTAATCCAGGCGAGAGCGACGGATGAGTCAGAGTAACAGCGGATTTGCTCGATTTGATAATGCGGAGTGATAAGCGAAACAGCGTGTGCCATGAGGTTGGCGAGTAAATGAGCAGCGCATAGTTCCAGACGAGGAAGCGATATACGCTTGAGCGGTGCAACCTTGGACTTAGCGAATAACAGCGTTATATGTATATTATTGTCCTTATCAGTCGTGCGTACATAAATAACAGCAGCATAACCTTGTTCAGAGGCGTCTCCAAAGCCAAGAAGTTGTATTGTTTTAGCGTCGTGAAGTCGTGCATAGCGTGGAATTCGTATGTCTCTCAAGGTAGGCATGTCCTCAACAAACGTTTGCCACGTACTAACCATATGATCGGGCAATGGGTCATCCCAATCAAGACCAAGAGTCCATAGTACTTGGATGATACTTTTGGCGTGAAACATTATTGGCGCTAACCAACCACATGGGTCATAAAGATGAGCAATGACCGAGAGAATTGCGCGTTTAGTGTAAATAGGTTCGACTTTCTTAATTGTGTAGGAAAACATATCAGTAGATGGTGTCCATTTTAAACCTAAGATTGACACTAAAGGTTGATCGTCAGATTTAAAGTATAGCGGGGTTTCACGATGATCTTCAGGAACAGCGTTTAATAGCTCTGTAGCGTTTGAGGTCCATTTCCTAAGTTCGAATTGACCTTTGGAGAGCAGTTGAATCAATTGTGATTGTAGGTTTAAAGCTGAAGCGACATCATGTGACCCGGTGACAATGTCATCAACATAAATGTTGGTTTTAAGAACATTAGCGGCCAGCGGAAATTCATGACCATGGTCGTCTGCGAGTTGATTTAAAGTGCGTATGGCGAGAAATGGAGCAGATTTCACCCCATATGTAACTGTAGTTAATTTATAAGTTGAAATAGGCTGCAATTTATTATCACGCCACAAAATTAATTGGTAATTTTGATCAGCGGAAGCAAGTTTTATTTGCCTATACATCTGGCGTATATCACATGAGAATACGATATTGTATCGGCGAAAATGGAAAATAACATCGCATATGTTTGCTTGTAGCTTTGCACCACAATATAGCGTATCGTTTAGAGACATTCCGTTGCTGCTTTTTGCACTTGCGTCAAATACAACTCTGAGTTTAGTAGTTGAACTCGATTCTTTAGTTACCCCATGATGTGGTAAGAAATAGTGATTAGGCGGAAGATCAGGTTCCGTATACAGATGCATATGACCGGAAGAAAGATAGTCACGCATGAAAGCAGAATAAGCGATTTTCAAAGTTGAATTTTTGCTGAAAGAATTTTCCAAATTTAGAAAACGACGTTTAGCCTGGTCAAAAGAGTTACCAAGAAGAATGTTCTTATCAATAAATGGCAGAGCCACTTCATAGCGACCGTCCGAGAGACGGGTCATATTGTTTATGTACGATGATTCACAATCTAACTCATCTTTGGTGTTTTGATTTACCACTGGTGGTTCCTCAAGTGACCAAAATTGCTGCAAAACATGATTTAAGCGTGTGGTGTCACAAACAAACAAAGAAATAGAATTTTTAACGACGAAATTAGTACGAACTGGACCGACAAGAACATAACCGAACACAGTATCTATGGCAGTAGGCAGATGTTCGCCTAAATTAATTTTATGACCTGTTATGATTTGGCCATAAATGTCAGCACCGATCAACATTTCAATTTTTTTAGGACAATTAAATTTCGGATCGGCTAGTTGAATATGTCTAAGCTTGTTTTGAATTTCACAAGATGGCGTCCATTGCGGTAGTTCGGAGGCTATATGGTCTAGGACAATGATGTTATGTGTACCTTCCAAAACACGTCCGTCCAAAGAGCCTAAAGTTAATTTAACAAATCCTTTAATGCGTGTGGAAACATTGGAGATTCCCTGTAGGCTTAAAACTGTAGGTTGAATTTTCAGGCCTAAGTCCAAAGCACACTGCGTGGTTATGAGGGAGGTTTGACTCCCTGAGTCCAAAATAGCCGTAGCTATGCATGATTTACTAGAATTTGGATTAAGTACTAATTTAGTGGTCCCCAAAATAGTAATTAATCCGTTAGAGCGAATAGCGAGGTTAGGCCTAGTGGATAGGCTGGTTATCTTTTGCGAGTGATCGTGTCCAGTGAAGCGATGCGATTTTTGCGAGCCTTTTAGTCATGATTGTGACGCAGGCGACTCCTGTTGTATTTTAATGTGCAACAAGGTATGGTGCTTAGCGCTGCATAACTTGCACACACTTTGTGATTTACAGCGTGATACAATATGCATGTGACTTAAACAATTAACACAAAAGCGTTGCGATTTTATAAAATCAAATCGTTTGTTAGGCGATAGATTGTGAAAATTTTCACATTTGTAAATATTATGATCATTTTTCTGACAAAAATTACAGCTGCGTTGGTGTACAGTAGTTTGGTAAACCTGAGGTGTGATTTTAGGTTTTACGGGAACGTTGACTTTGGTATGCGTCAATTTCGGACAAGTAGATTTGTTGTCAACGGCAGTAGCGATAGTGGCGTCATCTAGACGAGTACACTCGCGTTTCAAAAAAGTAAACAATTCCCCAATTGTGGGCACCTTACGGTCTGTTGATCGTTGGTCTTCAAATCGTTTACGGGATTCCTGATCCAGTTTCCTGAATAGGATGGTCAAGAGACCCAACTCATTAGAAATATCAAACTTTAGTACTTTTAGTGCCTGAGCATTTTCGGTAAAAGTGTCTAACATCTGTCTAATATTGTAAACAGAAGGTGAAACAATAGGTGGCATGTCAAGTATGTTTGATATATGAAAATTGACCAGGCGTCGTGTGTTTTGGTACCTGTCACACAGAGTATCCCACACAATGCGATAATTAGTAGAATTTAAAGGCAGACCCTTAACAATTTTTAATGGTTCACCAGATAAAACTGAAACCAAATATGTGAATTTCTCCACGGCGGAAATTGACTCATTTTCATGGATAGTAGAATTAAACATGTGATAGAAAGTAGTCCAAAGCGACAGATTACCATCAAAGGTAGGTAATGAAAGGCGTGGTAAGCGAATTGATGATTGTTTTGCAATGTCAATATCATGCGGAGCTGTGGGAGAATGTACAGTAGTGCTAGCAAGTTTATGTGGTATCAACACTTTAATTATTGATTTAATATTAATCGACAGGTCAGTTATTGCGTCTTGAGCGGCGAGAACCTTTTGCAACTGATCTTCTGTCGTGTTTTCATCTTCGACAACGCGCGCTATATAACCATCGAACTCCAGAATCTTCTTTGCGACAACCTCCGAATATTCTACGAGTTTGTATTCGCCAACAGTCGTTAACGGCTCAGTTTCAGCCTCACTAAGCGTGTGAACTGCTTCATAAATTTTCTCAAACTGCGCTTTAATTAGTGTTGATTGTCGTGAAAATGCCGAAAATCGCATGATTGCATACAGTCAGTTTCAAAATGGCCGATGAATTTCCAATTAGCGAGTATTCTTGTTATGTATAAAAATAATAGCGGAAAATAATTGAATGTAATTATAATTAACGTGGATAGACAATTACTATTATTGCAACTGCAGTGATTTAATTAAATGTCAAAAATAAAATTATTGCATTCAGAACGTTACTTTTAATAGCATGCAGAATCGCAAATTTGTTGATTTCGTTAGATTGTTTATCTGTTAGATTAGGCTAAGTAGATTTTGTTATACAGGTCTTAGTTAATAAACAAGACCTAAGTAAATACAGATAAGTTGGCTGGACAGCTGTGCTTGAACAACAATGATATAGACTTTCTGTTTTTTGTCCAGTATTGTGGTCCAAATGTGGATATAGCGTAACAAAATGGCGAAACAAAATGGCTGCCACCGTTTTATAAAAATGTCTAATCGAATGCACTTTTATTTAGAACTTGCAGAGCCTAATTTAAGTCTGACACGAAATTAGGTTGTTTGAGTAATTCAATTTTACTTTAATAATTAACTGAGAATTTGGATAGTAGGCTATATTAATTTGTGAAGCTTAGGACAATATGACTGATTTAGGCTACTGTGTGTTAGCGTTTAAAACAAAAAAAAGTTATTTTGTTTAAATGATGATTACACTCCTATAACGTAATACCCAAAACTGATATATATCCGGCCCGTATGACCAAAAACTGTAACGTAATTTTAACGCCTCTGGCAGCGCTGAACAAAAGGGGTGTAAATCTGTGTAATGTTTTATTTGTTATTTCCGGAGGACCTTTATTATGATATTAATTAAATAACAGACACTGAAATAATTAAGTGAATGTTGATCTTACCTTGAGGTATGATGTTAGGATGATTCCTGGCCAGGACTGGTCTGCAGAGCTGGAAGTAAAAGATCACAAACACAAATATTCCAGTGTCCTTTTTAAAATAGAGTGGTGAATTGAAGGTTAAAGCGTAAAAAATATATATAAGCGGTTTTTTTGTAACACGCACACTTGACAATTGCAAAACAGCATCTGAACCAACCTGCTCTATTATCGCATGAATCAAAAAAATGCGCACGTCGCCTCGTCAAGTGTGTAGCCTAATTGGGTTTATGCAGGGGCCATATGAATACCAAACACAATTTCTTCCAGAGTACAATAAACTGTTCTAAATATAAACTATATTATACATTCACGCGCACTTTCATACACCATAAAGTAAATAAAACAAATTTCACTTCTTACACACCCCGAGCAAAGATATCAGTCCACGTCCCCACCATTCATGAAATGCAGCTTCAACGATTTTGCAAATTGAGCACGGCTATCAATAGCTTTAAGGGAATCTGGTAACGAGTTCCACAAGCGACATGCCATTACGGTAAAAGATTTGTTATACATTACAGTTCTATGCTTGGGAATGATTAGCATTGTCGAACCCTTTCTTGTACTTTTTGTACTTATATCTGAGGCAAAAACAAACTTATTTGCCAAGTAAGTCGGCACTCTAGTTTGAAGGACAGCATGCAACATAGTTAAAATATGAAAGGATCTAAATTCATAGAGCTTTAAAAGAGATAATTGTTTATAATATGGACTAACATGATCATCACCATAATAAGAGATCATCTGTATCATCATCTGTATCGTAAGAGAGGTAGGTAGATAGAGATAGATAGATAGATAGATAGAATGTTGGGAATTGTTCCTAGGCTGTTATTTCTAAAGGTTTCTAATTTACTTGTGATACTCTTTATAACCTGATTTAGTATTCACACAACAGCATCGACTTCATTTCGTTTTCTCGTTTTGTTCATCTTAGGAGTATGATTTTTCTATGTTGTGTAAACCCCCACCTCCTTTGTTTTTCTAATTGTTTGTAGCTCCTGTGTCAACTTTTTACACTACACGATTCTTTAAAACAACTTCGGCGTTAACATGTAGATATCATTAGACATATTTTATATTTTTATACAAATTGTAAACTGACTGAATACCCATAATATTTTTTTTATAATTTATTCAGCTATTTGTGTTTACAAATTAAGTACAAAATATCGATAATATAGATCGATTTTTGTTCTACAATAAACAATACATAAAAATAAAAGTCTAAAAGTGTTAGCTTGCGTTAGAAACTAAATAGAGTACCATAAAGTTTTGAGGGTTCCTAAGTTTTAGTTTAATGGTTTCTAAAATAGGCTTCTAGAGTCTTAGGTGTTTGTTTTATGTAACTTATATTCTAACTTGATTTATATCCTTTAATTCCGTAGGACGAAGGGCCGCAACAAATGACTTTCACCTCGCTCAAATCCTTGGCTATCGACATGGCTTTCTGTTTAATTTCTCTTCCTACAACCTTTTCCACATTATTTTCTGTATTCATCGTTTTTTGGTTTCCTGGGGTTCCTTTCTACCAAACAATTAAATAATTTTGTCAAGCTTCAAGAAATCAACTTTTGGTTATTACATTTATAGAATATGCTTGTATTACATTCTATGTATGGGCTGGGTAAGTACTTAAAATCACTTTTGTGTAGTACAGCGATCTGTTCATATTTATACTAAGTTTGAAGTCGCCAAACAAGCTGTAAGATCAACTGCGTCATAAGTTTTATTAAAATATCCTTAGATTTTAGAATAACAAAAAAAAACTTCATTTTTGGTTGGTTTGAAATAACTATAATATATATATTTTTTTAATGAGATAGATATTTGTGAAAATCAGATGACTTAGTGAAATTAAAGATAAATTAAACTAATTAAGAAAATTAGTTGCAATTATTGGCGACACTTACCCCAAGTTTTAGCATCAACTCCATTTTCTCTTGTTGTTGTTGACATTTCAATTGCATCTATTTAAACATTTAAATTTCATATTAGATGTAATTTATGTGGTAAAGTAAACTTTCAAAACAAACATCAACTCGTGTGTTCAAATGAAAATCCCTCGTGTTTTCAATTGTTATATTCAATAATGATTTTTTTTTTAATAAAATAAAGAAAATCATTAATATAACAATCGTCCGTAGTATGAGACTATTTTGTTGAATATGATTATGCTGAAAAAATTGTTAGATGATTAGAAATACCCAGTATGACATCATTTATCAAAACACTATGTTATCATTTAAAAAAATTAACTCAAATCTAATATAGCGGTATTATTATGGCTGTCGAAAATTGTAACACATCACAAAACGTAGTATAAATTTATACATAAACTTTATTTAGTTGGAAATCGATATTACGAAAACTGTGGGAAAATAGGGGTGAGAGACTTTGTTTCTACTCGTACATAAACCTACAGAGAATAAAAATGGTGCCAAATATCTCTTATGGGTAGGTTCGGTTGACATAGTCTCGGATGTCGGAGTTTTTAACAAGAAGAAAACACAAGCACCAAAAGATTTAACCTAAAATTGAGCTAAACGCTTATAAAAATTGTATAATTTCTATCTTGAATTTACAATGTGTTTTTGAAGTGAATCAAAAATTGGTTTAGAGCAGTTTTCACCAATGAAGTATAACTCTGCTCAACTCTAACACAAGTTTTAACCGCTGAAGTTTAAGTTAAACTCCGATGTATGGTGGTTTAAACGTAAAATAGTTACTGGCCTAATATAAATGGTGCCCCGTAAGTAAGCTGCCAAATTTTCGGAAATGATTCTGTGGGTCGGGATAAAGAAAAATTAAGAATAAACTGTCAGTTTTCTAGATATCCGCCTTTTTTTTTTTTTTTTTTTTTTTTTTTTTTTGTTAAAAAAAACATAAATTTTGAAATAGAAAAGTTATTTCAATTCAATAGAAAATTAGAAGAGTTCAGATTTGCTATACGCATTTTGTATATTTTTTTAAAGTGTAGGTATCGAAAATAAAGACCTAATTTTGTATGTTTTCAAAATGGCAGCCGTTTAAATTATTTAATATCTCGAAAACCTTTCAAACAAAAAATCACAAGAGACAAAAAAGTTTCCCCTTTTAATGACATTTTTTTTTTCTCTGTAGGCCAAAGGATAACCGAGTTATTGATAAATAAACAGGAAATATAATTTCTTGATAGTTGTCTAAAAACCCAAAATTGACTAAAATATTTTGGAGTTCTAACACTTTTAATAAGAATAATACGATCCATTCCTCTGAATTCCATGAAAATACAAATGTGACCCTTAACTGTTTTAAAACGGCGCCTATTAAAATTTTCTTGCTAAATATCTCGAAATCGGTCAATTGTTTTCAGTCCCCGGACGCAAACGCCCTTGATTTCTTCGTGTGGATATTTAAAGAAATTAGTACACCACACACCTGTAAAAATATTGAGGTTCTCAGACAAAGAATTATTGTAGGTTATGACACGATTAGCTTGGAATATTTCAAGGAATTGGGAGATCAATGAAAATCAGTTTCAACTATGCATTCGTAGCCCATTTCTGTAGTATTTGTTTACTACCTGATAATAATTTGTTCATTATTTTACATTTAATGTAGTTATTATTTAAAAACGAATTCATTTACTCATAACGATTATTTAGGCTTTCTACATTGTAAGGTTAGGTTAGGTTAGGTTAGGTTACTATTGTAAGATATTGAGGTTCTCAGACAAAGAATTATTGTAGGTTATGACACGATTAGCTTGGAATATTTCAAGGAATTGGGGGATCAATGAAAATCAGTTTCAACTATGCATACGGAGCCCATTTCTGTAGTATTTGTTTACTACTTGATAATAATTTGTTCATTACTTTACATTTATTGTAGTTATTATTAAAAAACGAATTCATTTACTCATAACGATTATTTAGGCTTTCTACATTGTAAGGTTAGGTTAGGTTAGGTTAGGTTACTATTGAGTTCCTTTGATCATTGTAAGATATTATTATTTTTCTTTAATTAACCAATGTCACGATGGACTCTGTCATAATTTCGTTATCTAAGGCACATATACAATGAAGTTGAAGTGTCATTAATTTGTAATTAAATGACAATTACGTTTGTTTTATTTTTCTACACGTTTCGAGATATTTTGGTGATCAATGATCATAATAAATTAAAATAACATTAATTTTATTTTCATTTAAAACATTTAAATGCCCACCATTATGAAACAGATTATCGGAACAATTAGATTATTTTTTTCGAACTAGGTCCTTTAGATTGACGACTACCGTGCAAAATTTCAACTCAATCTGAAGCCGTTCTATTTCCTAAAAGAAAAGGTAGACGAAGAAGAAAGAATAGCTGGTAAATGTAGGGTTTCAGGACATTATGTTTATAAGATCAGTTTTTTATATTTTGACACCCCTGAATTATCTCCGAGTATTACAGAAACACCCTGAATATAATGTTTTTAAACTCCGCTCATCGTTCTTGTTTAGTTTTTAATTGGCAACTACTGAACTGACAATTTAGACATTTTTGATAGGTTTTTATTTAATTTTGACCATGACTAAATAAGCAAGTTTGTGCAAAGTTTTTGTACTGTTTACTTTTTCATCGATAGCATTTTTAAATAAATCTACTGCTATATTTGTCCTTAACCTTTCCCTACTTCGTGAAAATACATTTATCAACTAAATATTTATCCTACAATACTCAAACAAATCGATACATTTTTAATGATTGGATTTTCTTTTGTTAGATTAAAGTCTGATTTAACTATTTGTTAACGTTAATCTTAGTTGAAAAATATATAAAAACTATTAAACGTTAACGAAATATAAAAGTTTGTCAAACCTGCCCCTTGTTGTTCTAATTAATTGATAATATACTGTTATTATAATTAACAATAGAGCCAATCAGCTGTTTCTCCTTATAATTAGAATGAGTGAAATCAAATTTTTAACCATTCAGAACGTATCGAATTTATGCGTTTGATAATTAACTCACAATCAGTGTTTCGTTTGTAAACATACCAAAGTCAATTCAATAAAAGGATGTAATAATTAGCTTTGAATCATCAGAATCAATAATTGTCGTTGCGAAGTTGTCACGTAACAAAGCACCAATAGATGTTTATACTGACTCATGCGGTTAACTTATTAACCGAACACCATTTTAAGTACCGCTGTATATCTCTGACAATTTCCCCCCCCCCCAAACAATACCTAACCAACAGAGAAGCAGCTATAGCAATTTATAAATAAATTTTGAGCTTGATTTGTGATAGGTTTTTTAAATTATACGCTTAGATATATTTTGAATATTGTAGTTCATACATCACTGAAGATGGTGACGTTTTCGTTGAAACGCGTTTAATTTAATAAAGGTATTATTAGTGAAAAAATTTCTTGAAGTTAAATTTAAATTTTGATAATTTAACTCAATACTACAAAACACTGAGTCCCCTACAACAAGTTTGGTACAATAACACAAACACAAATAAAATAAAATATATTTATTTATTTGCCCTATGTTATTATAATTCCCTGATTTCGTACATCATTGACGAGGTCCTACGCTGATAAGCCGAACCACTGGAAGTAGGGTGGAGGGGAGAATATGGCATTTTAGCTCTTAAGATATCATATATTGTTAGTATTATTTCAGATCTCTCCGATCATGGTAACTTGGTTACCGAAATGTACATCAGGGAATTATAATAACATAGGGCAAATAAATAAATATTATATTTTATTTTATTTGTGTTTGTGTTATTGTACCAAACTTGTGGTAGGGGACTCAGTGTTTTATAGTGTTCACATACACCACAGTGCTCATTGAACATCTATTTAACTTAATAATAAATCATCAGGTAACCTTCAATATTAACTGGAAACTATCAATATATACATGATAACCCGGTATATCGGCCGTTATCTACCGGTTTACCGATATACACACAATAATTATATTTAGGACTGCTAGAATGAGGTTTTCGGCCCCCGGGGTGACCAGTCACCACGCTCATTAAACTTAACCCGTCGTTACAAATTTCGCACACACTATTTAAAGTCACAATTCATTATCGGTTTGGTTTTAGGCAGCCATTATGTTTCAAGTCTGGAAGGAGAAAGCCTAGAAGCAATGACTTTTGATTACACTTCTAAATGATGTCGTATTCGTTTCCACTGATAGCTAACCAGTATAGTAACAAACAGGTTCAGTGATTTAATCGGAATCCCGATCGTGATCCGTAACAGAATAGTAATATAAAGAAAAAGGGATTCAAAACATCTGTAAATTGTAAATTGTTACTAATATACATTTATGGTTAATACCAAACACCTTTGGTAAATTTTTATAATAATTTAAGATGCGAGCTCAATCGAAACACAGTTGTAAAATTTAAGAGCTATAATTCCAAATTGTATTTCATGAGTAGAACATTTTTGAACTTCCAAACCGACGACTGTGGATTTTCAATTTTTGCAAAACTTTTACGATTAGATTTACAGAAACCCGTAATCAAATTATGGATTAGTTTTGGAAATACAAGTTCTGTACTATATGTAACATTGTTTTTATAAAGTCCAACCACAAAAGCTCTTTGTTGTGTTGTGACCTACTGAGTATATTATTGTTGATCCTCTCTGCTGTGCCACAACTCAGTGTTTAACTTGTACTGTCACTGTCCATATTTACAGTGTCAACTATTCAAATACAGAACGTTTCGATCTTATAAACACACATTATGATGCTGGCGTTTAATAAAAGATAAATATCGTTATGCATAGTTTTCGTTACATAGTTGCAGATTGTGCTAACTTTGAAACATTGGCTCAGTCACAGATGCATCCATTTTTTTTCAAAAATGTCTCTACTCTAATGATTAGTAAAAAGAAAAAGATTTGCCCCATGATTTACTTGTATTGATATTGAACCCCCCCCCTCCCAATATTAACCATTTATGAAATTTTGTAGTTAATATTTTCAAATCTATTTACAGATTTAATCAGATCATAAGTTTACTTCTCTTGTGCAATAGGCTCATTCTAAATACTAATGATTTTTTATTAAAATCATGTATTTAATGTAGATGGTCGTAATTTATTTTCTTCTTTTATTGCCAATAATTTCTGATTGGCATTAATCTTTTACTTTAATTTTTTCGCTGTTGCTTATTTTCAGACTTCGTCAAAATTTAAACAAAATCTGTATATGTATTTTTGAAAATTGTAGCTCCATTGATAATTTTCTACGGTTCAGTAATAACTAGGCAAAAAACAAAAATAGAGGTTGAAATCTGTCATTAAAAACTTAGTTTAAATCATGGATGATTTTAGTTTAGAACCAGTTTATGTCACAAGCGATGAAATATAAAATATCTTTCAAAAACGCTTTCTGAGCTTCTGTCGGGTCTAGTGGGTAGTATTCTGGTAGCTTTAAGAGTTAGATATTCCGGGTTCCATTTCCGTAAGGGTTAAAAAATTTACGAAATTGGCTGAGCATCGAGAGGAAAATTGGTAAGCTACAATTATTAGCGAAGATTTTTTGAGGAATATCGATTCGCTAACCACACATTACCAGACTGAAAAAAGCCGCCTTAGGCTCTTCACGGGCTGTTCCGCCAATGAGTTGAGTTTAAAAAAATATTACCTTTTTTGCTTCCCAAAATTTTAATGTAAGACGAACCATCTGTACAAATTTATCTCCCATTAGTAATATACGGCGAATAAATCTGTAATAGAAAACTTCATTTGTTTTTTATTTATTACGAATAAATTATACAGAAACATTTTTGGGCGTCGAATGTGTTTTGTTAGTAGTTGCTTTTGTAAATAGGTGTGTGAGAAAGTTAGTGCACTATTTAGGATTGTTCATTTTTCCTAAGCTGTATACGAGCATATGATTAAATCTGTATTCTATTCTTAGTGTAAATATATTTATTTCTCCTCTTATTAAAAGTAAGGCGGAAGTTATGCAATTTATATACATCATTTTGATTGCATACTCTCACATTCAAGGGGTTCAAGCACAATGTACTGAATAACTATTTATTATGAATTTAATGAAATCATTTCAATTGTCATTATTTTACACCTTGTTAAGAATATAAGAACTGTTTCTTGGAAATTCACATTTAGTGTGTGTTTGTTATTTAACAATTACACCTTTTTTCCCCTTTTTCTATGACGTTAAGCTTAAGTCGATGTCCTGGCCTCCTCAGTGATCCTAACTCCAAGAGACTCCAGTTCCTCATTCTTTGCTGTGGGTGTCGATTGAATTTACTCTTCTCTTTCGTGGATAACCTATAGGTCACCTCCATTCTGTGCGTCCGAACATTACCTTTTTGTTATTCGCTCATTTTCCTTTAATGCAAAGATCAGTAAAAAAAGGATGCCTACATTTTTTGCGATTACCAAACTTACCCTATACTTCGTATACTAGTGAGATAAAAGTTAAGGAGTTATTACTACAGCTTACTTAGATTATGTTACACTCCGTGTTGTGTAATTACTGAATAATAACAAAATGGTGAAGCTTTAGTTTAGTTGCAGCTAATTTCAAGACAAATTGCAGTCGTCGAGAAAATAATAAACGTGTTTATTAGAGAGTTGATCATTTTGAAAGAAATAACAATTTTCAACTACTTTACAATTACGGAAATAATGAAGAGCGATCCTTCTTAATTGCGCTTTCTGTATTATATTCTGTAATTTTGTTATCTTTCAATTATTTCCTGGATAAACAATATCAAATTATCTGTCACTCTGTCTGCAGGTCTAGTTTAGATCGTAATTAGTCGTTAAATATCCTTATCACTTCATTATAGTTCTTGTCTCTTAATACTACAGAAACATTTAGGCTATGGATATACAACAAACAAAATAACAATATGGAGAATGGAGGGGGAAAACATACCGTCTACCATATTTAACAAGCGGATGTTTATAAAAGTATAGATGGATGAAGTATGACTGTCTAACAGGAAAGAATGCGGTGTGACCGTTATGCGCACATGATTATTCTTCTTTTTTTAAATGTTATTTACAATTGGCACTACAGTTCGTGCCAGTGACGTCATCATTCCCTATCATTCAAGGCAGTCGTATGTCGAAACTGATATCACACGTTTTTACTATCAACTGAATTTTTATAAATTACTATTTAAAGTTAAAACCTGTAATAATAAATCGAGAGAGTAACTATGTATTGGTAAATTAAAGGAATGAATGTCAAAATGTATTATCTAAACCACTCAAGCTAATCATCTGAGTGTTTAGTTCTATATAATTAACATAATTTTTTAATTGTCAAACTATGTGGAAATACGCGAATACCACGTAAAATGAAATCTGAGAAGTGGTTACTTTTAGTTGCGTATATGGACTGATTGAATATATATATATATATATATATATATATATATATATATATATATATATATATATATATATATATATATATATATGGGCGAAAGTAGAGTGTTGCAGAACCAAGCAAAAAACATTAATACATTTTAATCATATTGTTAATTATGTAGACGACCAGGAATATTTTTGTTAAATATAAATGTATTTTTGTTTATTTAGGTTAAATCATACTACATAAGATGTAGAAATAAGTCTGATAAAAGAGATTTGCGTAGATAACAGATTATGGCATAGTTTGTTCTGATTGGAGGAAATCTAATCCAATGAAAGACATCATATAGTAAATGGGAGAAGGCTCTAAACATCTCTCGTATATATATATATATATATATATATATATATATATACATATATATATATTCCAACGGTAAACCTTTTCTTGGTTAAGTTGAATGATGTTTTCTTACGCCACTTTTTTTTGGGACGCCGATTTATTCAACGGTTTTTCGTTTGAGAATAAGTTATTTCCACCTACTGGAAGTTTTATAGGCAATCTCGCTTTGTTTGGCCTAGGTGAAATAACTATGTGTCGAATATTCAGTTTTCTGAATATCCTGACTAAAAAAAAACTTCTACGTTATACTTCCAGTACTTTATATTTGATTCTAGCTCAGTTAGGACACAAGTGAATGATTTTACTTTTTGTAAACCTCTGAGTAGTGAGTACACTGAAACTAACCTTGTAAATTGTTTATTTGTGCTTGCAAATATTTTATGAAATTTCACTGTATCAATTCTTAATCTATAACTCAAAAACTATTGGGATATTTGAATACTAGGTGTTTTTTGTAAATAATAAATTTTTTATAAAGCAAATAAAATTTTAATAATTCTTTTTTTTTTTATTTTAAATTTCAAACATAAAATAAAACTTTTTGGATTTTACTTTCTCCAACAAATACAAAATAATAATTTTCCTTTCAATTTAATAATAATTTCTTAAACTACAAGGCAGAACCAATTATTTACCTAACTATAATTTATTCTAATATTTTATACCCAGTTTGATTTAATTAATATTTTAATAAAAGATTTAATTCGAATTTACGATTTAATGAATTTAATTTTAAATTAATAATACAAATATTTTATCTAATCTAACATCCTAAGTAACCCAGTATTTTAAAATAAATTTATTTGAATTTATTTCAGGCAAATTTAATCAGGGACTAACGTATTTACGTTTCTACCGACCTTTTCACAACTGTCCAGGCGTCGCGACGTTTGATATGAAGTCCGCGAGCGTTGTTTAGCGATGGCAGGCTACAGATGCTCTGCGTGCTGGTTAAGTTGTCTCGTTGATGAAGGTTGATCCCTGTAGGGTTGTCTGGAAGAATGTTGGATGAATTTTTAAAGATGGTTGTGGTGATGTCGTGTCTGAAGTCCCGGTTCGTCTATTCTCTCGACGTTAAAGTTGCATGTCCAAGTGGTCGCCTGGTGATGTCCTGGAGTCCTATCCGGAAGCTATACGAATCACTCCATGTATCAGCTGCTATGTAGGTTATGTTACTTCTCCAGAATAATCCAAGTTAGGCCAACTTTGTAATGACTAAGTTGCACTGACGTTCTTGTAGATTATAGTTGTGTCTATTGCTGCATTCCAAATTAATATCGCAATGACGTATATTCACACTTGTTATACAAATTATTAGGTTAACTAAGAAAATACTTAGCTTTTTGCATACTATGGTATTTTATAAAAAACGAGATCAAGGCTCGATGTGTTCACTTACATCGCAGAAATATCAAGGCTCGATGTGTTCACTTACATCGAAGAAATATCAAGACTCTCGAGTTTCCCCGAGCAATCGTTTATATAGACTCATCTTCAGCCAGCCCCTTCTACCGTACAACTCTTATCTCTCTCCGTGCAGTTTTGGCCATTGAAAATCCTTTTCCTTTGTAACTCCTCCAGGGTTTTCCCTATTTTATTGAGAGTGACTTTTTTGAATTCAGCTCGTTGTCTTCTTTACACACGAACTCGAGTGATGTTCGTACGATTCTTGGTTCGCGTACACGACCCGCGCCAGTTTTTGCGCGGCCATTTCTCCCGGAAAAGTCTTTGTTTTTTGTTTTTCCCGGTTTTTTGTTTTCACTTCTTTATGTCCTTTTGGTTTGTGTTAACTAGCCGGATTTTCTCTTTTTTTCTGCTTCTGGTTGTCTTGCTGTAGGGTTAGGGAGTTAAACGATTTTCTACAAACTTGGGCTTTCCTTTACTCCCGAAACATATTTTAAATACTGGATTATTTTTACATAACTACGTTATCAGCATACTATTTAGCGTTTTGAGTTATTAAAATTTAAGTTTAACTTTTTATCTTGCTGTAAAGGTGCGAATTCTGTCACCTTTTCCCTTTAATAAAATTTCAAGTTTTTCTTTTTAATTATACATTTTGTTTATCATTACTAAAATTTGTTTTGGTTAGAATTTAAAAAACTTTCTTTTTTATATACTTTTTTATCATTTGAACTTAGTGAATTAACATTAACTTTTTTATTTAACGAAATTTCGCAAAAAACACCTTTGGTAAATTTTTATAATAATTTAAGATGCGAGCTCAATCGAAACACAGTTGTAAAATTTAAGAGCTATAATTCCAAATTGTATTTCATGAGTAGAACATTTTTGAACTTCCAAACCGACGACTGTGGATTTTCAATTTTTGCAAAACTTTTACGATTAGATTTACAGAAACCCGTAATCAAATTATGGATTAGTTTTGGAAATACAAGTTCTGTACTATATGTAACATTGTTTTTATAAAGTCCAACCACAAAAGCTCTTTGTTGTGTTGTGACCTACTGAGTATATTATTGTTGATCCTCTCTGCTGTGCCACAACTCAGTGTTTAACTTGTACTGTCACTGTCCATATTTACAGTGTCAACTATTCAAATACAGAACGTTTCGATCTTATAAACACACATTATGATGCTGGCGTTTAATAAAAGATAAATATCGTTATGCATAGTTTTCGTTACATAGTTGCAGATTGTGCTAACTTTGAAACATTGGCTCAGTCACAGATGCATCCATTTTTTTTCAAAAATGTCTCTACTCTAATGATTAGTAAAAAGAAAAAGATTTGCCCCATGATTTACTTGTATTGATATTGAACCCCCCCCCCTCCCAATATTAACCATTTATGAAATTTTGTAGTTAATATTTTCAAATCTATTTACAGATTTAATCAGATCATAAGTTTACTTCTCTTGTGCAATAGGCTCATTCTAAATACTAATGATTTTTTATTAAAATCATGTATTTAATGTAGATGGTCGTAATTTATTTTCTTCTTTTATTGCCAATAATTTCTGATTGGCATTAATCTTTTACTTTAATTTTTTCGCTGTTGCTTATTTTCAGACTTCGTCAAAATTTAAACAAAATCTGTATATGTATTTTTGAAAATTGTAGCTCCATTGATAATTTTCTACGGTTCAGTAATAACTAGGCAAAAAACAAAAATAGAGGTTGAAATCTGTCATTAAAAACTTAGTTTAAATCATGGATGATTTTAGTTTAGAACCAGTTTATGTCACAAGCGATGAAATATAAAATATCTTTCAAAAACGCTTTCTGAGCTTCTGTCGGGTCTAGTGGGTAGTATTCTGGTAGCTTTAAGAGTTAGATATTCCGGGTTCCATTTCCGTAAGGGTTAAAAAATTTACGAAATTGGCTGAGCATCGAGAGGAAAATTGGTAAGCTACAATTATTAGCGAAGATTTTTTGAGGAATATCGATTCGCTAACCACACATTACCAGACTGAAAAAAGCCGCCTTAGGCTCTTCACGGGCTGTTCCGCCAATGAGTTGAGTTTAAAAAAATATTACCTTTTTTGCTTCCCAAAATTTTAATGTAAGACGAACCATCTGTACAAATTTATCTCCCATTAGTAATATACGGCGAATAAATCTGTAATAGAAAACTTCATTTGTTTTTTATTTATTACGAATAAATTATACAGAAACATTTTTGGGCGTCGAATGTGTTTTGTTAGTAGTTGCTTTTGTAAATAGGTGTGTGAGAAAGTTAGTGCACTATTTAGGATTGTTCATTTTTCCTAAGCTGTATACGAGCATATGATTAAATCTGTATTCTATTCTTAGTGTAAATATATTTATTTCTCCTCTTATTAAAAGTAAGGCGGAAGTTATGCAATTTATATACATCATTTTGATTGCATACTCTCACATTCAAGGGGTTCAAGCACAATGTACTGAATAACTATTTATTATGAATTTAATGAAATCATTTCAATTGTCATTATTTTACACCTTGTTAAGAATATAAGAACTGTTTCTTGGAAATTCACATTTAGTGTGTGTTTGTTATTTAACAATTACACCTTTTTTCCCCTTTTTCTATGACGTTAAGCTTAAGTCGATGTCCTGGCCTCCTCAGTGATCCTAACTCCAAGAGACTCCAGTTCCTCATTCTTTGCTGTGGGTGTCGATTGAATTTACTCTTCTCTTTCGTGGATAACCTATAGGTCACCTCCATTCTGTGCGTCCGAACATTACCTTTTTGTTATTCGCTCATTTTCCTTTAATGCAAAGATCAGTAAAAAAAGGATGCCTACATTTTTTGCGATTACCAAACTTACCCTATACTTCGTATACTAGTGAGATAAAAGTTAAGGAGTTATTACTACAGCTTACTTAGATTATGTTACACTCCGTGTTGTGTAATTACTGAATAATAACAAAATGGTGAAGCTTTAGTTTAGTTGCAGCTAATTTCAAGACAAATTGCAGTCGTCGAGAAAATAATAAACGTGTTTATTAGAGAGTTGATCATTTTGAAAGAAATAACAATTTTCAACTACTTTACAATTACGGAAATAATGAAGAGCGATCCTTCTTAATTGCGCTTTCTGTATTATATTCTGTAATTTTGTTATCTTTCAATTATTTCCTGGATAAACAATATCAAATTATCTGTCACTCTGTCTGCAGGTCTAGTTTAGATCGTAATTAGTCGTTAAATATCCTTATCACTTCATTATAGTTCTTGTCTCTTAATACTACAGAAACATTTAGGCTATGGATATACAACAAACAAAATAACAATATGGAGAATGGAGGGGGAAAACATACCGTCTACCATATTTAACAAGCGGATGTTTATAAAAGTATAGATGGATGAAGTATGACTGTCTAACAGGAAAGAATGCGGTGTGACCGTTATGCGCACATGATTATTCTTCTTTTTTTAAATGTTATTTACAATTGGCACTACAGTTCGTGCCAGTGACGTCATCATTCCCTATCATTCAAGGCAGTCGTATGTCGAAACTGATATCACACGTTTTTACTATCAACTGAATTTTTATAAATTACTATTTAAAGTTAAAACCTGTAATAATAAATCGAGAGAGTAACTATGTATTGGTAAATTAAAGGAATGAATGTCAAAATGTATTATCTAAACCACTCAAGCTAATCATCTGAGTGTTTAGTTCTATATAATTAACATAATTTTTTAATTGTCAAACTATGTGGAAATACGCGAATACCACGTAAAATGAAATCTGAGAAGTGGTTACTTTTAGTTGCGTATATGGACTGATTGAATATATATATATATATATATATATATATATATATATATATATATATATATATATATATATGGGCGAAAGTAGAGTGTTGCAGAACCAAGCAAAAAACATTAATACATTTTAATCATATTGTTAATTATGTAGACGACCAGGAATATTTTTGTTAAATATAAATGTATTTTTGTTTATTTAGGTTAAATCATACTACATAAGATGTAGAAATAAGTCTGATAAAAGAGATTTGCGTAGATAACAGATTATGGCATAGTTTGTTCTGATTGGAGGAAATCTAATCCAATGAAAGACATCATATAGTAAATGGGAGAAGGCTCTAAACATCTCTCGTATATATATATATATATATATATATATATATACATATATATATATTCCAACGGTAAACCTTTTCTTGGTTAAGTTGAATGATGTTTTCTTACGCCACTTTTTTTTGGGACGCCGATTTATTCAACGGTTTTTCGTTTGAGAATAAGTTATTTCCACCTACTGGAAGTTTTATAGGCAATCTCGCTTTGTTTGGCCTAGGTGAAATAACTATGTGTCGAATATTCAGTTTTCTGAATATCCTGACTAAAAAAAAACTTCTACGTTATACTTCCAGTACTTTATATTTGATTCTAGCTCAGTTAGGACACAAGTGAATGATTTTACTTTTTGTAAACCTCTGAGTAGTGAGTACACTGAAACTAACCTTGTAAATTGTTTATTTGTGCTTGCAAATATTTTATGAAATTTCACTGTATCAATTCTTAATCTATAACTCAAAAACTATTGGGATATTTGAATACTAGGTGTTTTTTGTAAATAATAAATTTTTTATAAAGCAAATAAAATTTTAATAATTCTTTTTTTTTTTATTTTAAATTTCAAACATAAAATAAAACTTTTTGGATTTTACTTTCTCCAACAAATACAAAATAATAATTTTCCTTTCAATTTAATAATAATTTCTTAAACTACAAGGCAGAACCAATTATTTACCTAACTATAATTTATTCTAATATTTTATACCCAGTTTGATTTAATTAATATTTTAATAAAAGATTTAATTCGAATTTACGATTTAATGAATTTAATTTTAAATTAATAATACAAATATTTTATCTAATCTAACATCCTAAGTAACCCAGTATTTTAAAATAAATTTATTTGAATTTATTTCAGGCAAATTTAATCAGGGACTAACGTATTTACGTTTCTACCGACCTTTTCACAACTGTCCAGGCGTCGCGACGTTTGATATGAAGTCCGCGAGCGTTGTTTAGCGATGGCAGGCTACAGATGCTCTGCGTGCTGGTTAAGTTGTCTCGTTGATGAAGGTTGATCCCTGTAGGGTTGTCTGGAAGAATGTTGGATGAATTTTTAAAGATGGTTGTGGTGATGTCGTGTCTGAAGTCCCGGTTCGTCTATTCTCTCGACGTTAAAGTTGCATGTCCAAGTGGTCGCCTGGTGATGTCCTGGAGTCCTATCCGGAAGCTATACGAATCACTCCATGTATCAGCTGCTATGTAGGTTATGTTACTTCTCCAGAATAATCCAAGTTAGGCCAACTTTGTAATGACTAAGTTGCACTGACGTTCTTGTAGATTATAGTTGTGTCTATTGCTGCATTCCAAATTAATATCGCAATGACGTATATTCACACTTGTTATACAAATTATTAGGTTAACTAAGAAAATACTTAGCTTTTTGCATACTATGGTATTTTATAAAAAACGAGATCAAGGCTCGATGTGTTCACTTACATCGCAGAAATATCAAGGCTCGATGTGTTCACTTACATCGAAGAAATATCAAGACTCTCGAGTTTCCCCGAGCAATCGTTTATATAGACTCATCTTCAGCCAGCCCCTTCTACCGTACAACTCTTATCTCTCTCCGTGCAGTTTTGGCCATTGAAAATCCTTTTCCTTTGTAACTCCTCCAGGGTTTTCCCTATTTTATTGAGAGTGACTTTTTTGAATTCAGCTCGTTGTCTTCTTTACACACGAACTCGAGTGATGTTCGTACGATTCTTGGTTCGCGTACACGACCCGCGCCAGTTTTTGCGCGGCCATTTCTCCCGGAAAAGTCTTTGTTTTTTGTTTTTCCCGGTTTTTTGTTTTCACTTCTTTATGTCCTTTTGGTTTGTGTTAACTAGCCGGATTTTCTCTTTTTTTCTGCTTCTGGTTGTCTTGCTGTAGGGTTAGGGAGTTAAACGATTTTCTACAAACTTGGGCTTTCCTTTACTCCCGAAACATATTTTAAATACTGGATTATTTTTACATAACTACGTTATCAGCATACTATTTAGCGTTTTGAGTTATTAAAATTTAAGTTTAACTTTTTATCTTGCTGTAAAGGTGCGAATTCTGTCACCTTTTCCCTTTAATAAAATTTCAAGTTTTTCTTTTTAATTATACATTTTGTTTATCATTACTAAAATTTGTTTTGGTTAGAATTTAAAAAACTTTCTTTTTTATATACTTTTTTATCATTTGAACTTAGTGAATTAACATTAACTTTTTTATTTAACGAAATTTCGCAAAAACTTATTTTACCTTTATTTTAGGCCTTCTTATGAAAAGCCTGAAAAACCTTTTCTTTTTCAATTTAGAGGAATTTTGAATTTCTCCCCATACTTTAATAGTCTGTATTTTACGTAACTTTGTGACTTTATATTATCTAATCTTGCAGTTAATACACCCGCGGTTAGCGTAATGCATTTCCTGAAGATATTTGTTTTTATTTAATTTCTGGATTTTGGCTTCCCGTATTAATTTTTAAGTATTTTTTACAAGTCCTTATTCCTTTTCGAACAGGCAGGGTCCAAGAGTTTAACTTAGCCAGATAACTACCCTCACGCGTCAACATGATTTTCGTGACCTACATGCGGCTTTAGCCCGCGGTAAGTCCGGACTATTCAAATTTATAAAATTAATTACAAATTCAAAATCCAGGACCTACAACGGGTTGTGTCCGTTGTAAGATATATATATATATATATATATATATATATATATATATATATATATATATAATGTAGGTAGGCTCAGAACAGGCCGTTAACTTCGAGCCAACTCAGATTCTCTTAACTATAAGGTTAGGATATTTATGAACAGTATGTGTAGTATTGTTTATTTCGTCTTATTTAATTATGTTTCATTTTATTTTACACTTTTATTATTGTATTAATATGGTTTAAGTTTGTAAATATCTTATGAAAATTATGATAAAATTGACGAATCAAATAATTTTTTTTAAATATACACACATATGGGCAAATATATATAATACACACATTTTTATATTATACTTGTATAAATCCAAAAGTGCACATCTATAAGCATGGATTAGTCAGTATATAAATGTAAACGTGCAAAATGTGTAAATGCTTTAAAATGTTGAACTCAAACAAAGCTCAAGCCTCTCTTTGTCACTTCCTTTAAAACAAAGAGAATAATTTTCCCTTTCCAAGGAACAAAACGGAACCTTTATAACCTTGAGGTATTGTTTTCAGTGTTTATATTAATAAGCATTCTTGGATACTTCCTTCTTCGTTAGGAAAATTATTAACTGTAAGATAAAGTCAACACTTGACTAATTTGCATGTTTAATGGTGCGATGGTAAAGGCACTGTAATTAGTGTTCAGAATATTTAAGTAAAAGGTTTTCCTCATTTTAAAATGTAATGATTGACTGTTCCTTAGTTATGTTATTTACAACCATACAGAGATTATCAGGAAACAGTTAGTTGTTATTGGGTTACATTTGATTTAATTTATTTGACAGAAAAGCGTGCAAAAACAAGAGACATGTGAAATATTACTGCCATTGAATTTATAGAAGATAAAGTTTTTCATCTCAAAACTGTAGTGGCGCCATCTTGAAAAGGAAATTATAATGTTTTACAAACAAAATTCGTTTGACTTCTCCTTACTGTTGTTGTTTTATGGTAATTTGGCAATGAAGATATAATATTACGTATGTTATATTGCTGATAACAAGTATATCACAGACAAACCTTGGCCATACATCCAATCATCCCTCCATCTATCCACGCAATCGTCTATCAAATCACATTATCATCCATCATTAGCACACTCATCCATCCACATATATATTTCACCCACAGATCCATCTAACTATCGATACATATACTACACATACGTCCATCAATCCACACTAATATCCATCCTTAGCACAACTATCCATCCACATATTCATACCTATCTTTACACTTACAGATCCATCTATCAATCCATACACATACCACATATGTCCATCAAACCGCTCATCCATCCATTCTTAACACACCCATCCAATCCACATAGTCATATTTATCTTAACGCCCACAGATCCATCCATTTTTACGCATATAAATAAATGAATGGATATGTGGTGTGTGGTGTGCTTATTATGGATGGTTTGCGATTTGATGGATAGATATATGTGCTATGTGTATGGATTGATAGATGGATCTGTAAGTGTAAAGATAGGTATGAATATGTGGATGGATAGGTGTAATAAGGATGGATGTTAGTGTGGATTGATGGACGTATGTGTAGTATATGTGTATCGATAGTTAGATGGATATGTGGGTGAAATATATATATATATATATATATATATATATATAACCAAATATTATATCAAATCGCAAACGATCCATACTAAGCACACCACACACCACATATCCATTCATTTATTTATACATATACCGACACATCTATCCATCAAACCCCACAACCATCCATACTTAGCTCACCAACTCATCTACATATGCATGCACCCACATAAACCATCCAGTTACTTATACATATGCCAGACACACCTATCCATCAAAACCCACAACCATCCATACTTAACTCACCAATAATAAATTCATCTACATATTTATACACCCACTGATCCATCCATTTATTTATACATATACCAGACACATCTATCCATTAAACCCCACAACCATCCATACTTAGCTCACCAACTCATCTACATATTTATACACCCACATAAACCATCCAGTTACTTATACATATCCCAGACACATCTATCCATCAAAACCCACAACCATCCATACTTAACTCACCAATTCATCTACATATTTATACACCCACTGATCCATCCATTTATTTATACATATACCAGACACATCTATCCATTAAACCCCACAACCATCCATACTTAGCTCACCAACTCATCTACATATTCATGCACCCACATAAACCATCCAGTTACTTATACATATCCCAGACACATCTATCCATCAAAACCCACAACCATCCATACTTAGCTCACCAACTCATCTACATATTTATACACCCACATAAACCATCCAGTTACTTATACATATCCCAGACACATCTATCCATCAAAACCCACAACCATCCATACTTAACTCACCAATTCATCTACATATTTATACACCCACTGATCCATCCATTTATTTATACATATACCAGACACATCTATCCATTAAACCCCACAACCATCCATACTTAGCTCACCAACTCATCTACATATTTATACACCCACATAAACCATCCAGTTACTTATACATATCCCAGACACATCTATCCATCAAAACCCACAACCATCCATACTTAGCTCACCAACTCATCTACATATTTATACACCCACATAAACCATCCAGTTACTTATACATATCCCAGACACATCTATCCATCAAAACCCACAACCATCCATACTTAGCTCACCAACTCATCTACATATTTATACACCCACATAAACCATCCAGTTACTTATACATATCCCAGACACATCTATCCATCAAAACCCACAACCATCCATACTTAGCTCACCAACTCATCTACATATTTATACACCCACATAAACCATCCAGTTACTTATACATATACCAGACACATCTATCCATTAAACCCCACAACCATCCATACTTAGCTCACCAACTCATCTACATATTCATGCACCCACATAAACCATCCAGTTACTTATACATATCCCAGACACATCTATCCATCAAAACCCACAACCATCCATACTTAGCTCACCAACTCATCTACATATTTATACACCCACATAAACCATCCAGTTACTTATACATATCCCAGACACATCTATCCATCAAAACCCACAACTATCCATACTTAACTCACCAATTCATCTACATATTTATACACCCACTGATCCATCCATTTATTTATACATATCCCAGACACACCTATCCATCAAACCCCACAACCATCCATACTTAGCTCACCAATTCATCTACATATTCATGCACCCACATATCCATCCAGTTACTTATACATATCCCAGACACATCTATCCATCAAAACCCACAACCATCCATACTTAGCTCACCTATTCATCTACATATTCATGCACCCACATATCCATCCAGTTACTTATACATATCCCAGACACACCTATCCATCAAAACCCACAACCATCCATACTTAACTCACCAATTCATCTACATATTTATACACCCACTGATCCATCCATTTATTTATACATATCCCAGACACACCTATCCATCAAACCCCACAACCATCCATACTTAGCTCACCAATTCATCTACATATTCATGCACCCACATATCCATCCAGTTACTTATACATATCCCAGACACATCTATCCATCAAAACCCACAACCATCCATACTTAGCTCACCAATTCATCTACATATTCATGCACCCACATATCCATCCATTTATTTATACATATCCCAGACACATCTATCCATCAAAACCCACAACCATCCATACTTAGCTCACCAATTCATCTACATATTTATACACCCACTGATCCATCCATTTATTTATACATATACCAGACACATTTATCCATCAAACCCCACAACCATCCATACTTAGCTCACCAATTCATCTACATATTCATGCACCCACATATCCATCCAGTTACTTATACATATCCCAGACACACCTATCCATCAAAACCCACAACCATCCATACTTAACTCACCAATTCATCTACATATTTATACACCCACTGATCCATCCATTTATTTATACATATCCCAGACACACCTATCCATCAAAACCCACAACCATCCATACTTAACTCACCAATTCATCTACATATGTATACACCCACTGATCCATCCATTTATTTATACATATACCAGACACATCTATCCATTAAACCCCACAACCATCCAAATTTAGCTCAGAATTTATATATTCATAAAGCCACAGATCCATCTATCTAACTATGCTTATATAACACACAGATCTATGAATCAAACTCCACAACCACCCATACTTAACTTAACAATTCATCTACATATTTATACACCCACTAATCCATCTATCTATCTCTACATATACGACACACATCTATCTATCAAACCTTTACAACCATCCATTCTTTCACCAACTGGTCAATTTACACTAACTTCCCATATACATCCATCCCTCTATCCACACATCCACTCATATATCGATTCACACATCTATTGTTCTACACAATACCAACCACCACATAAATACACCCAGTCATCAACACATCCATCCATACAGGCATTCATATATCCATCAATTCTTCTAACTCCAGATTGATTCATAAGTACACCTAACCTTCCCACTTCCAACCCCTAATCCACACGTAACCACCTAAATACTTTACATTTATAGAGGTATAACTAAAATGTGCCCACTACCAAATTTGATTAAAGTTGAACCATTCATTTGAATTTTTTAGCAAATCACAGACATACATCATTCCAAAATTTACTTTTTTTACATCAAAATATTTTTACCCCATCACATAACTTTCTCTATAGTTTAAATACGTGATAAATTAAAAACTAAGTACTTTTTTATAATTAATTCAATCAAGTATGATTCCGTATATGTGAACTTATTTCCTATTTACTTACTCTTGCCGCGTTTCGGAACTCTATTTCATCCTCATAAAATCGCTTGACGGAGGTCTTTTTCACATTAAGAAATTATAAACATAACACAAATGTACATTACACAAAGTCACTAAAACACTGTTGTTTTACATAACCATATTACGCTTTTCTAATTCGCGACGTGTGCACACCGTCGTTGACGTTCACTTTGTATAATGTGACGACGACCTCCATAGAGCGATTTTCTGAGGATGGCAACGCGGCAAGAGTAAGTACTTAGGAAATGTGGCTTGGATACAGATAACAATAATGCATATTGAAATACAAATAGTTTCGTCAAGCTTTTTTAAGAAAACGAAATCATGTACAGCTTTGAAATATTCCTAAAAATATTCGGTATTACATATGACCCTTCAGTAATATTTTACTTTTGTGTAATATTATATATCTCACGTGACAATACCTATTCCAGGTGTGACAACCGTGAAATGATATATTAAAAATTACATTCCCCTGGGATATTGTGGTAATGAAAATATCTCTCAGCGTCTACCAATAATTGGATTATCCATCCTTTACGTCCTATTTATTATCCACATATACTGAAACTCCACACGTCCTATTTCACATATCCTGTAACTCAATAGTCCTATTTCATTCCGTCAAAAGGCAACAGGAACTTTGGCTTTTAACTCAAATTCGGAATCTAGACAGTGGGCCTACTAGACATACAAATTCAATTTCCATGTGTCGTCGTATACAAAAAGTGTGCTTTTTAAATAATGTGTTTTTACAATTAATGACGAAAGATAATGATCCTGAAAGACTACTTAAAAATGACTAAATAGCTGAAACGGTGGTCGTGAAATCACGCGACGTATTGGACAATAAGATACATATTAATCATATTTAAAAAAAATAATAGTCTGTATTACCTAGCAGGTCCACGAAACCAACTTCTGGGTTTTATATTTAGAGGATCTGATTGTATTACGGTGTATGATGAGCTGAGTAAGTACCATGAAGGTCCCCATCAACTTGTTGATCATATTTGTATATAACACATAATTAAACAATGATATTCAACATTTGTTTTAGATAAGCAATCAGTTTTTTCATATCCGTCATGAAACAATGTTTCAATGTGTCAATGCGACACATGACAGTAATCCCATTTAAAATACTTGTGCAAAAACAGCATCACGTATGTATTATAAATTCTTTATTTGCTTTGAACTAATTCGAAACGTTTTGCAAATCGTAATATTTATTCGACATGAACTGTTCAATATTAATAATATCAAATAAATAACTCATCTTTATGGCAGCTCACCTTCTTTTTAATTTTTCATGTTTCTCCTTTACGCTGACAACATCGTCAGGTTGTTGTAACTCAAAATAAATGTAACTTAGTAAACTTTTACACCACCAGTTGATAAAATATACAGTACATTTTGAAAAAGTATCAGACGTTTGTGAGACCTGTGCTGGAAGAAAAAATGTTACTTCGCTTCCTTAAAGTTACTGCGCTTTTAAATCACAAATATATAAAACAATAATAATACTTATTGTTTCCAATAGTGCAGAAACGTGTACTTTGATCAAGGTATACCATGAAATTGGATATCACAAAATATCGAGAATGCTTTTTGGACTCTTCTGTGAACAAACAACTGTGTATGAAGAACCCAATGTAGTCCACATAAAGGTGATGAGTTTGAGGTGGATGTAACATTTAGACAGTGAAGAGCAAGTGGACATGTGTTTACTCAGGCTAGGAGAAGAGCTGGGAAACTTCAAATTGATAGTTGTAGGATGTAGGTGTCATGTAGATGTTATGAATTGATTTGAGGGCTGTCGGTGTGGGAAGATGGAGGCGCTCGCCGATGACGGACATGATAGAGGCTAGGGTTGTAGCTCCAATGGGTAACATAAATAAAATGTAAGACATATCCTACTTTCAGATCTGTAGTACTAGTTCCAGCTCAAAACACACTACGTGCTTTCCTAATCAACTTAAAATATAGTCTTAGTTGTTTGCACAGAACTATGTTGTTTTAGTTTTGGTTTCCAGCATGAAAATAGCTGGTAGTTTATCACATTTTCCAAATAAAACAATAGTACTTCCAAATTACTTGTGTGACTTTCTAATCACCACTGTACAAAAAATGTAAAAAACTAAAATAATCTGTTTGTGTGAAAACTATTTGAAATTAACTTTTTGTAGAGCTCCTAAATTTTATTCAGCTGACATTTTTGATCGACTAAATGAAGTTAAATTCTCTTATATCTATTTTCTCTAGTCAGTGTGTCGTTTAAAATGATCTACCCCTAGACCCCACCACACCTACATACTAATTGAAGGTCCAGATAGAATATTCCCAAATAATTGACAAATACACCTTCGAGCGATAATTGTTACCAGAAAATAAAAAATGAACTATTAACATTGCGTTATAAAAATTATTTAATATGTAGATGCCCACGTTGCATTTATCATATATAGCAGTTTTGTATTCTTTATTTACAAAACCTGTTGTATTAGATATCTCTCTCTCTCTCTCTCTCTCTCTCTCTCTCTCTCTCTCTCTCTCTCTCTCTCTCTCTCTCTCTCTCTCTCTCTCTCTCTTGACAAAACTCTGGTTTTCTTCTGACCCTGGAGCTACTCCAGGAATAAGGATATTTATTTTATGTTCTTTTCTTCTTTGTTTTTAAAAACGATGGTTAACTATATATATTAGCATTGTTACATTGTCTTGTTTTTGCTACCTTTAAAAACATAAAACTCATTTTTATTTATCTAATAATACATTTATTGAATACAAACTAATATATAATTTTTGTTCGGGAGTTTTACTTTTAATCCTTTCTATTCAAACGTTGCAGAATGTATTCTTTGTTTGAAACTGTTAATAGTGATAGTTGACAGTTTAGTCATATTCAACTAAAGTTGTAATGTTTCACAACTTTAATATACACAGAGAGATATTGAATGTGAAGCAGAACTTACTTTCCTTAATATAATATCTATATACAGTTTATGTGTATGGATGATAAAAGTTTCATTGACTCTTTTTTTGATTTCATAATAATAAACGTTATTTTTGAATGACAGAAGACAATTTGAATTGAACAGGATACAAGTCTTGTGTCTTGAGATAGAATAAAACTCGAACACAAGATCTTACAAAAATTACGTTTATTAAATCAAACGCGTTTAAATGTCAAAGTCGCCGTCCTATAGTTGGATATAGTTTAGTTACTGTAGCTCGTGCATCACTGATTATGGCGACTATGTCGTTGAACCACGTTCTTAAACGTAATTTTTGGTGAGATCTTGTGTTCGAATTTTATTCTATCTAATATTATCTCACAAGTCAAGTTCAATATTTATTTTTACTTGTGATTAAGCATTTTCAACTCCCAATTCTTTTCTACTTATCACAACGTCGTTTCACGCTCCTCTTCCCATACCTTTTCTTCTTTTATGTGGAGTCTTCCACGGATGGTTTTGTTTAAGTCAATTATTGTTTTGATTATATGGTTAAACAGTTTCAAATTATTATTCCCTATTGTGTTTTCCCCTCAGGGGCTCACTTATACGGGCTTGAAAATCGCGAAGGATTCCAGCCGGATCTAGACCTTATTTCGTCTAGTTTTGGGTTAGATCTCTCTATTTCATCTTTCCTGTCAGATTTCTCTTGAGCAGCTTTTATTAACTTTCGAGCCTGTTGCTATTTTTTTCGTTTTTAAAACACAGTAAAAACGTTTGCCTTTAAAACGTTTGCCACAGGCAAAACGTTTTGCCTTTAAAAACAAGGAAAAATCTATTTTCTCTATCACAGTTCTCGATTCGTTGTGTGTTTCAACCTGAAACTTTCAGATTTCTTCTTGAAAATAAATTATGTTCACTGTTCGATGTTTATTTTAACTCCATCAAATAAACTATTTCTTTAATTTCTTTATCTAGGATATTTAATGTAAATTGTAGAATTCAGAGTGAATATGTTTGGATAAATTCGTACTAATAAGTAAACTTATCATGACGCTATACTTAAACACAAAACTATACTTCAGTACAGATAGCTTGAACGTAATTGTAATCAAGCTAAGAGACCCAGGTGTTAAAAGGGGTGGATTTATAATTGCATATGTCCCTCCTTTTGTTCTATTTTATAAAAATCCCCCAGACATAAAATTACAAAGAACAAGAGACTCTAACTAAAATGAATTTCATCATTTAATGAAATTTAATTTGCACACGCGTTATTTCAGGATTATATTTGTATACTGGGTGTATACATATGGAAACATTGTAAAAAAAAGTACCCTCGAGTTTCATTTTTTTTGTTCAATCAAAACAAAATGACAGAATAACAAAAAGAACATTAATCATCTTAATAGAACTACTTCCTCCCACAATGGAATGAAATTAAAAATATCCATCTGTTGAATCTCTTAACACAACAATGAAACAATTTAGTAGTAATTTTTAATCAGTTTATATGTTATCTAACAAACAAAACATACATATTTACAACGAAGAAGTCTTAAAATCAAAGGTTATAACTGGTCGAGATGCCGTCACCAAGGATGGTGTTTTATCGTAGATATATCCCATCAGACAATAAGTGGAGACAAATACGCATCACATAGTTCTTCATTTCACTTAGTCGGAGAATAGAGACTTTTTTTTTCATAGGATGGAGCTCATCCTTATTGTACTAATTTGGCCAAAGCAGTTGAAGATCTTTGCAACTGTTGGATAGGTCGTGCGAGTAACTTTATGGACTGCCCACAAAAACCCACAGACTTTACAGTTTGCTATTTTTTCCAATGGGGCTTTTTGAAAGAAAAAGGTTATTCTCATCTTATAACCAAAGTTTTTATCATCATTTATTCTATTGATGATGAAATATTGAGCCGATTAATGAGGAATTGTCGTTAATACCTCGGCGATTTTTCAAAAGCATTTATAGCTATTTTGTTTGCATAGCTTTTGATGGATAAAGCTGAAATTTGGATCATTAAAATTTATTACTGTTATTTTTCTTTTCTTTATAAAGTTTTACACATTTTCATGTTATCTGTAAATCAACAACTTGTAATGGTTATGCAAATAAAATAATTTTGGTGAAAACGTGTCATTAGTAATTACGCCATTTTGTTTTGATTGATCATAAAAAAATTAAACTTGAAGGTAAGTTTTTACGTATCTATGTAACATAACTGTAATGTCAAGTTTGTAGAGTGTTTTCCATATGTCCGACATTGTTAATTCAAAAACAAATCGTGGGACACTCCGAATATAAAGTTTGAAAGTTAACAAACTTTTTTCTCATTATAAAATATTTACGTTATGATCTGCCAGCTGTTTTACTTTGAAGTATCTTTTATTAGATGTTTAAAATTGATGAAATATTCTCTCTTATTCTTTATTACGTAATTTGACAATTGGTATTCGCTCTGCTGACTGTAAAGAGTGAGATCTTTAAACTTTTTTTCGTAATATTTAGAGAGAAGGAAATATAAGGTCCAAAACTTTGCGTAAACTTGTCTATACAAACGAAAAGTAATATTGATTGCTTTCCCCTCAACAATACTGAAAGGGAAGTTATTTTAATACTGAATTTTTCTTTATTAAGAAATGTGTTATAGAAGATTTATCAAGATATTGTTTTCTTGATGCTCTGCCTTGTCTGTGATAGATCAGTGTCAATAAGGTGTGTGTAAATATAACAACTGTAGTCTTGAACAAATGAAGTGTTTGTTGTGTTTCATTTCATTTCGTAGCGTCGATTACCGCTTTAATATTCTGAAAGTTATTTATTTTAAGTTTGTTTTGATTGTGTCATAAATAGTCCTAAATATACTCTTATTTGATTGAAATTAAGTTTATGATTACCTAGAGGACATCAATGTTTGTTTTCATTTATTTGTAAATTATTCCTGAAATGTAATTTCTTCTTATAATCAATTTGGTACTTCGGACATTCTCATTTCACCAAAATTTATATGTAATCGGTACTGCCAACGGAGGCTTGAAACCTTATCTTGTATTGTAGCAATAATTTTTTAAGTGAAAAAATATCTTGTTTGTTATTTTTGATAGTTGAAGTTTGCAATGAATAACTATAAATAAATATTGGGATTTACTTGTAAGAGGTTTTATAATTCTGAACGAATTGATATAACATAAAAGTGTACTGAAAAATAACAAAAGTTGTAATGAAACTAAATATCTATTAGGTGATATTTAAGTGCCTGGTAAATTATCTCACCAAATGTTATATTTTTCCAAAAATTTGTCCTTCTAAAGTAGAAGTAGCATACATCTTTACATGCTTGTAGATCGCACATGTTGCTCTTTGAATTTTTGCAAGGCTAGCCATAAGTTGCGCAGCGACATCCATAATGCAGACTTATTGGTGTGACATAATCCTCATGGGTGTGAACTTTAGTCTAAAAAGGAATATTTTTTCATCCATCCCCAAATACAAAAATCGACTGGTGGCCAGAATTGGAAACTACAACGACCAACCTCTATGGATTGGGACATTCGTATTCTTGGTGACTAGCGAGAAGAGGTACCACCATAATACACACTATACAGCGTCTCAATGCTAGAGGAAAATCTTCAAGCAACTGCGGCAATTCTTCCTGTAGAAACTATAAGTACACTTCGACATTTGTCCAGGGAAAATGAATGGTCCTACCAACTTATTGTGAATAACACCACACAATACATTGACGTTGAATCGTTGAATAAGGATTTGTTTCCGCCCATGTCTGTTCATTTCTTGAATCGTTCACGCCAACACAAGTGAATAAAGAAAATTAACATGTGCAAACACCCGATACCTGTTTAACCAATGACAGAATCCAATCGAACAGGACGGTCTCGTGGTAGGAATGGTGTGAACTTTTATTATGCTTTATTCAGTGAGTTAAGTTATAATTAAGTATCTTTAAGATATAATTAAGACTTTATCTTAATTTGTGTGTTCGATATCGCACTTTACGTACAGACGACAACAATTTAGGGTGGACAACATATCTAAAATAACTTTTTCACTTTTATGAAGCCATGAAACGTGAATATCACTCAAAAAACTGAGAAAATTTTTAATGATTACCTAATGCACCCTATGCTTCGTATACTGGTAACGGCTTTAACTAGTTTGACTAAAATTTCTTCTAACTTACCAAATTAAACGCATCTCCAAAATTTCCGATTGGTGAGAAATAACAATTTCTCAAAATGGATTTTATGAATTTCATTCAAATTTTTTTATAATTTGAAAATTATTGAATGGAAGCAGTGTTCAGGATATATAATAATAGATAAAATCAAAGTTAAGGAATAGGAGTTTTTTTTCTTCAAAAAGCTACCATTAATTTCATCTTGTTTATTTATGCTTTCATTTATACTTCAGACAAGTTTATATCACGAATGACGCACGTTTAGATCATGTTTCAATATAAAAATATAAAACGAAGCACATTTTCAATTTTCTATTGATAATAACCCAAAAACATTTTTAGCTATGAATAATTTTGTTTAAATAGTAATTCGATTGTGAACAAGGTGTGTCAGAAAGTTTATGAAATGCTTTTAGATCTATTATAAAGTTGTAACCGATGATTATAAAGACCAAACGACTTATAACTATTAAATTAAATAATAAGATTCTTTGCAACTATGCAAAACAATTTAAGGAAAACGTTTATTTTAATGTTTCGTTTTAAAATGACCCCAGCTCAAAATTTTAACTCATTTTTTAACTGAGAATAAGCTACATTGCGTTTAGAGAAGTATTAAATAAGTATAACCTAAGGATAACAAGCGGCAGTAAGGAAACTTCATTGAAAGCAATGTGACTGCATTTGACAGCAAGGACAATTATGCAAGTGGTATTCTGTCATTTTGCTTTAAACGTTATTCAACTCACCGACTATCCTCAAACATAATGACTTTATGAAAGAAGGCTGTAGTACATAAATTTAAAATGAAAATTGAATGTTTTTTTTTTTTTTTTTTTTTTAACTTTGCTGCAAGACGTTTTTACCCGACTACAAATTTGATTTTCAATCTTTTTCAGAGGCTATCTCTCATATATCACCATCTCTTACAAAAAGAAGATTTATGGTGTTTGAAATCTCTACGCCTCTTTTTCTTTTCTTTTGTTGTTAATCTTCATAATGTAAACATAATATGTTCTTTTTTTTAGAAACAGTTAAAGATAACTTACTGAAGTTTTTTATTGTATTAATTACTTCTTTGGGCACAACTGGAAATAAAAATTGTAGTCCTAACATGGTTTAAAAAATTTTAGTACATTTTTTAAATAGTTCAAAACTTTTTAATTGAAAACCTTGGTCAAATAGTTTTAGGGAAAAAATTGTAGAGGTATCAAGGTGCTTAATAATTCTATCTATAGAAAACTTTTCCTGAACAATTTAAAAAAAAAGTTCATTGAGATATCTTTTCCCTTCCTGAGAAAAGGTACATAACCTCTGAAAAACTAAATTTTCGGAAAACAGCAAAACTAAAAAATAAGCTAATATGTAAGAAAAGTATTTAGAACTTTTAATATATGCCAGAAGGGTTATCTCCTTCCTCCCTCTCAATTCATCTTCAATTTTCTCTTTAGCTTTGAGAAAATGATATCATAACTACTACTGCTGATAAAAACATTAACTCAACTCCATTCCGCTGTCAAAATTTATCATGTTCCTGTCTCGTATTTATCGTCTGTTTGTTGTCTTTGTTTTTTTTACAAACAATTGGACAACTTTCCATAAAATGATACAGATTTAATATGATTTGCGAGATTGGTTATGAAGGACTTTACTCTACCAACTTTATTCCTGATGTTTTCACCTTTATCACAACACAAGATACAAATCTCTTTGAGATGCACATATAACTACGAAACGCACAGTACAAAACCCAATTTAAGACTGAGCGGAGACTCCCACTACACTAACTGGCCCAGAGATGACTACGCATCTCAATGACAGACTACATCTTACGCACTGATGCATCTGTGCTTAACACACATAGACGCTACAAATCATCTATGGGTTGAGTTGAGAATCCACGAAGAAATAAAAAACCTGACACCCGTACATTAAGGATAATTGTAGAAAACTAAATTACGGACTTGGGGAAATCCTTTACTGAAACCTTACGTCCTCCTTTGGGAATAAACGAAATAAACCAGTAAGTAATTTATAGTACGATCAAATATAAAAAGGAAAACAACATTTTAACTCAGTTATAAGTTTCAGTATATATTCTATAGTTTCCTAAAACACAAAGTTGAATTCTACAGTTTAGTGGGGTGTCTAAAGAAAATAACCTCTTGAAAATTATAAGCATGATTACTTCCATTCAGTAAATCAAAAACGTCTGAATAGTAGTAAAATATTATTTTATTTCGTTTCTACTTAATTCACATTAAATATTTAGAACTTCTTAATTTCTGTTTCCACTATCAAACAGTAGTGATTTGAAAATAAAATGAGCCAGTTTTATTTGGGTTTTTTGACTTTGTAGTTTACCCACTTATAAGATAGATATAAATTCGGATCTTTTAAAATTCGTATTTATAAATTATTTACAAAAGAAAAATGTATTTTGAAGTAGGCTATACATTATAATGAATTGTTAGAGAAAAAAATTCAATAAATGTTAGAGTGAAATTTTGAAGCAACCATCTCCCCATCTTCCATTCCTCAGCACTTTAGAATTAAAATAACCTAAACCTTTGCTCTTTTAGGTTGCTCGTTTAAATATATTGATACAAACAGATTTTTTTTTAAATAAGAGGGGTGATAGTTTTGTAAGCCACACTGTTTGTATTTGTAAGTATATTAATGCATTATGTATGTATGTGTGTATATAAATGTGTATATATCTGTGTACAAATGTGTGTGTATGTGAGTATGTTGAATATGTAAATATACAAGGGAAACAATGACGATTACATGTGTTTGTATACTTTAGAAGGTTATGTTTATATCATTTTTTAAATCCTGCATTATATATATTAATTTGGTACTAGCTTAGTCGGCTTCATTGATTTTTTTCCTTTGCTTTGGGAAATCAATAATAAGTGTAAAAGTATTTCACTCTATACAGATTTTATTACCTTAGAAAGTTTTTGTTCATTGTTTAATAATATTCAATTTTTTATATTCCAAATAAGTAATTTTTGTTAAGTCCAAGTTGATACTATATTTCAATTTTACTCTACTTTATAATACTTGTTTTAATGTATATTTACTGTAAATATATTTTTGGTGTGGTAGATAAGATTTTTGGGGCAGGTGAGAAAGTTTGTGCAATGTTTTACCATATAATTATCTTTGTATATAGTGTGGGAATAGTTTTTGTACCAATCGACATGATGTAATAAGGTTGATCTAATAAAATACAACAGTAAATGTTTCATCAATTTTAAAAATATGATAAAAATTTCTTCGAAATAACACAGCTGACTGATCAAGTATAAAGTCAATACGCAGATATTTTATAACGAGGAAAATAAATTCAAACCAGAAAACTTCATATAAACACGTGTGCAAGTGATTTGATATTTATTCGTGGAACTTTTTTAGTTACAATTTCCTTCTCTTTTTTGTATTTCTTCTTCTGAAAGTTGAGATTTTTCTGGGTGAAATCAAAAGGGAAACATAATTATGTATTATGAGGAAAATTCATTAATATAGTGTTCAAAAAGCCCCTTTAATCCAGTTAAATCTTTTTATTGCTTAAAATAAATTAACAGAAGTTTGTACAGGCTATCTTGTGGTGCATAACAGGACGTATTGTTTGACTATCTGAACCTCTATGATTTTTAAGGATTGGTGGGGGATTCTATAGTTTCCTAAAACACAAAGTTGAATAGCAATGCTACGTTAAGTCTTTACCCTCTTGAGTTGTATTGAGTTATATATATCCTCCATTCATTAAATGTACTTTCTATTTGCTAAAATCACATTAAATATTTCAAACTTTTAGTTTTTATTTGCACTATCAAACAGTTTTGATTTTTTTTTATTTGAAAGGAAAACAGTTTTAAATAGTTTTTGTTACTTTCTAATTACCCACTTGAAACATAATATGATCTCATGTTTTTTTTTTTTAAATTCTATACAACCATTCACAAATTATTTATACAAAAGAAAATTTTATTTATGAAGTAGGTTATAAATTATAATGAATTGAATGAAAAACAAGTCAATAAAAGTTAGTTTTATTTACATGCAATACAAATCTTTAAATAGAAAGTATATTATATGTTCCACTCGCGCTCATAGCTGTAGTCAAAGTAAACACAGCCTTGGCGAATTAAGTTTTCTTTACTGCCACGGCTTTTTATTAAACATTTAAATTTATTTTATTGTTGGATATTTACTACCTTTTGTTTAGAATTCATAGAATAGTATACATGCACATCAGTCACTTCTGTCCCCTAAAAAAATCAGAATCAAATATTAAAAAGGACCACCTCAAAAGCCGAGAATTGCATGGTACAATTAATTATTGCCCTTGAAACTAATTGCTTACCAAAAGGTAGACTTCGAGGTTCAGATGAACCAAACAAACAATTTCGTCAGAACAACGAATAGAAATCAATTAAATTTCCAAGCTTTAAAACTGAAAAACTAGAATGGTTTTAATTAAACTTCTGCTATATAAGCTCTAGTTTACACTTGCAACTAGCATTATGTACGGGCTGCACAATAGAGCGATACGATAAATATTTAGAAGTCGTAAGTGATATTCGATAATTGTCTTATACGATAGGTATCTCTAGTCCGTGTTGTAGTGGCTAAACCGGCGTACATTATGATATAACGTCTAACGTATATGTATTAAGCGACACGTAAGGGTTATCTCTTCGCTAGGTATCGCTAAGATAATTAATTCAAAGTAGTAAGATGTGTTGAAGTAACGCTGTAATTTTAGTGTCTTAATAACTTTTAATAATAGTTTTCCCTAGTTTCAAAAAGAATTAACACTTTCAAAGCTCGCCTATAAAATTCTTAAAATTCCTTTTCTTCGTGAGATTTTCTTCTCCAACTGTTGTGGAACAGTATCACACATTTATTAAGTTATAAGGATGTACTAAATACGTACTTCTTCTGCTTTTCCATTTACTACTACAAATTTTAAAAGTTGTTTTATTTTTAAATTATCAAAACCTTTTTCGAAAGATGTGAAAATAGAGAGGTTTTACAACCTTTAGGTAACCAAATTTGTACGTAGTTAGCTATCAGTTGTTTTGATTTTATACCAGAAAATATCCAAACATGTAAGTAAATAAAAAATTCTGGTTTTTTTACGTTAGCTACAAGCAAGGAAATGTCAACTCTTAATTTTAAAATTTCGAAAAGTAGCAATAAATGGTAGAGAATAAATGAAAAAGTGTCCATAGTATTGGAACTAATTATATTATTCTTTTTAGTTTGCAAAAATATCATGTCTTAGTAGGTATGTAGTGTGGAGTTAAGTTTAGAGTATTGTCTGCGTTTGTATGTGTGTATATTAATGTATTATGTATGTATATGTATGGGGGCTAACTATTTTGGCCGCCATTTTATTTTGGATGGCCAGAATTTAATTTTCTTTGTCATGTTTCTTGTCTCATAGACACGTTTAAAATGAGGTATCAAAAACCACCATTTGTAATTTTTAAGCAAACCCCTCATCCCCCAGCCATCCATAACTAAAATGACCTAAACTTTTTCTTTTTTAGGTTGCCTCTCTCATCTAAAGACATTGACTCAAACGGAATTCAAATATTTTCTTTAAATAAGAGGGTGTGGTAGTTTCTTTTTAACTCCCCTGAATGTATGGATGTATTTGTATGCATATTAATATATAACGTATATGTGTATAAGGGCTAACTCTTTTGGCCGCCATTTTTTGGGTGGTCATATTTTCTTATCTCACAGACTCGTTTAAAATGAGGTATACGTATTATATGAAACTTGTTGGCAACCCCCCCCCCTTCATTATCCAGCACTCCACCATTAAAATAATCCTAACCTTTGCTTTATTAGGTAGCCCCTAACGAGATTGATGCGCACAGAACTCAAGTTTTTTTCAATATGCGGCAATAGTTTCTTTTTACCCACTCTGTATGTTATTTGTGTACGTATAGACATATTAATATTTTATGTATGTTTATAAGTGCTAACTTTTTTGAACACCATTTTGTTTTAAATGGTCAGAATTTAATTTTCTTTTTCTTTTTTCTTGTCTCACAGGCATGTTTGAAATGAGATATACGTGTCATTTGAAATATTGTTTACTTAAGGGAATTTTATAATAAAAATCTCTACCTGCAAACTAGATCTCAATATATTTACATATTACATCCCAATTAAGATAATGAAAAGTTTTTTTTGCCATTAACGGTATTTTGCACATCGGTATTTTGCACCGTATATCAACAATTTTTATTTCACCCTTCTCAGAGTGGTTGGTAAACAAATACTCTGTTCGGAATATTTACAAATTGTGTATTCATTTTCCTGATCAAGAAAAAATCCCATACTTTTCCTTCATTTTTCCTGGGTTTCCCGATGTCCTAGGAATCTAGACACCCGATTTTTGTATAATATATTCTCAGCCACCTCACACAAAATATTATTTAATAAATAATAAAATTTATTGTTATTTTTTGTTAGTTTTTAGTGATTTTAGTACACGTCGTATATTAATTTTAAATTAAGAATTACTTTTTGTTGTGTTGTGAAAAGCTTTTCGTCGTATGTTGTTAATTAATTTAATATTGTTGTTATATTTTAATAATTCTGTCTTGAAAAGTAATGTTTATTGATACAACATGTTTTATTAAATAAAACAAAACACAATGAGAATAAATCTTGAATTGTAAATGTATATGGATATTGTATTAAGGGAACTGCTCTGCTTCACATAAGATGCTTATTCAAACAATGAAGCTCAAATCTCTGTATGTATATTAAATCTACGGTGTGAAACATTGAATCTTCTTGAGTTGAATAAGGTCGTTCAGAGGCTGAATTTGGAGAGGGCAGGGCTTTGAGGCAAGAGAGGGTCTGATATTCCATATATAGAAGCGTAAGGAAAGTAAATCAATTAAAATTATTATTTTATCAATAATGTTTTTATCACTCTTTCCTTTTGATTCGTATACAAATTGATTTTATATATTTTATAAATACATATATATTCAATGGTTGAACGATGCTCACTGGCCTCCTTTGGTCTTAACCTTGATTCGAATGAGTCATATTTTGCTTTAATAGTCACTAACTTTAAACAAGGTTCTAACGATTGATTACAATCTAAAAGGAAATCCCATTTTAGTTGTCTGACTTTACAACAACAAAATTTAAGTACAAAAAATGTTTGCTGTTTTAATTGGCACAATAATTAGTTATTAAAATGTTATCCAATCAATCTGTCAATAAATATCAAACATTTCTCTCTGCTTTAGGAAATCCTATGTTAATTAAATCACTGCTGAAATCCTACTTTTCTATTACACAGACGATACGCTTGAAATTTTTACTTATCCTGTATACGAAGAAAAGGACAAGTTTGGTAGCCAAATAAAAGTTGGACCTCCATTTTTCACTGATCTTTACGTTTCATGGCTTTAGGAATAGTTATTTTTGAAATGACGTTGGTCGTTGTTGCAGCAACAAAAAATAAGACAGGAACATTGAATTTGGTACTGTAGTCCCATCACAGCATTTCTTATATTTATCAATGGGACCGAGTCGTGGCTATATCACCCAAGTTAAATATGTTTTTTGGGAGACTTTACTAAAATGCTACTAAAAATAATACCTATACAACCATATTTTTACAGGCGTTTTTTGGGAGACTTTAATAAAAATGCTACTAAAAATAATACCTATACAACCATATTTTTACAGGTGTTTTTTGGGAGACTTTACTAAAAATTAACTAAAAATAATACCTATATAACTATATTTTACAGATGTTTTTTGGGAGACTTTACTAAAATACTACTAAAAATAATACCTATATAACCATATTTTTACTGATGTTTTTTGGGAGACTTTACTAAAAATGCTACTAAAAATAATACCTATACAACCATATTTTTACAGGTGTTTTTTGGGAGACTTTAATAAAAATGCTACTAAAAATAATACCTATACAACCATATTTTTACAGGTGTTTTTTGGGAGACTTTACTAAAAATGCTACTAAAAATAATACCTATACAACCATATTTTTACAGGCGTTTTTTGGGAGACTTTAATAAAAATGCTACTAAAAATAATACCTATACAACCATATTTTTACAGGTGTTTTTTGGGAGACTTTACTAAAAATTAACTAAAAATAATACCTATATAACCATATTTTTACAGATGTTTTTTGGGAGACTTTACTAAAATACTACTAAAAATAATACCTATATAACCATATTTTTACTGATGTTTTTTGGGAGACTTTACTAAAAATGCTACTAAAAATAATACCTATACAACCATATTTTTACATGTGTTTTTTGGGAGACTTTAATAAAAATGCTACTAAAAATAATACCTATACAACCATATTTTTACAGGTGTTTTTTGGGAGACTTTACTAAAAATGCTACTAAAAATAATACTTATATAACCATATTTTTACAGGTGTTTTTTGGGAGACTTTACTAAAAATTAACTAAAAATAATACCTATATAACCATATTTTTACAGATGTTTTTTGGGAGACTTTACTAAAATACTACTAAAAATAATACCTATATAACCATATTTTTACTGATGTTTTTTGGGAGACTTTACTAAAAATGCTACTAAAAATAATACCTATACAACCATATTTTTACAGGTGTTTTTTGGGAGACTTTAATAAAAATGCTACTAAAAATAATACCTATACAACCATATTTTTACAGGTGTTTTTTGGGAGACTTTACTAAAAATTAACTAAAAATAATACCTATATAACCATATTTTTACAGATGTTTTTTGGGAGACTTTACTAAAATACTACTAAAAATAATACCTATATAACCATATTTTTACTGATGTTTTTTGGGAGACTTTACTAAAAATGCTACTAAAAATAATACCTATACAACCATATTTTTACAGGTGTTTTTTGGGAGACTTTACTAAAAATTAACAAAAAATAATACCTATATAACCATATTTTTACAGATGTTTTTTGGGAGACTTTACTAAAATACTACTAAAAATAATACCTAAATAACCATATTTTTACAGATGTTTTTTGGGAGACTTTACTAAAAATGCTACTAAAAATAATACCTAAATAACCATATTTTTACAGATGTTTTTTGGGAGACTTTACTAAAAATACTACTAAAAATAATACCTATACAACCATATTTTTACAGGTGTTTTTTGGGAGACTTTACTAAAAATTAACAAAAAATAATACCTATATAACCATATTTTTACAGATGTTTTTTGGGAGACTTTACTAAAATACTACTAAAAATAATACCTAAATAACCATATTTTTACAGATGTTTTTTGGGAGACTTTACTAAAAATGCTACTAAAAATAATACCTAAATAACCATATTTTTACAGATGTTTTTTGGGAGACTTTACTAAAAATACTACTAAAAATAATACCTATACAACCATATTTTTACAGGTGTTTTTTGGGAGACTTTACTAAAAATAATACCTATACAACCATATTTTTACAGGTGTTTTTTGGGAGACTTTACTAAAAATAATACCTATATAACCATATTTTTACAGGTGTTTTACCACACATTTTCTATAATAAGATGAAATGCAAAATGTCTCGTCTAATATCAAAAGCTATAATATTTTCTTTAACATACAAAACAAATTTAAAAAATATATAAACAAAAATAACATTTTGGCAAATCTTTGAAATATTCCATAAAATTTAACTAATGTAACCCGTGTAAATTTGATCAAAATGTGTTAAGCGACTTAGGAAATAAGTCCACCTAAAATTAAAGAAAATGTATTATGTAACAATTAAGAAGCATTAAATAAATTGTCTTTGTAGCAAATCAGTTTGTAGTGAGCGAGTCACTAATTTAAGCAGCTTATCTGGCGTAGGACGTTTGTGAGTGTGCGTGCGTGAGATTAATACAGATTGCACTGTAATTAATACTATATTATATTTAAAATATTATTGTTGAAAACTAACAATAATATTATAACAACTAAACTTCTCATAACAAGTAAACACAATATTAATATTCAAGTAAACTCATGATTTGGTTGTTGGTATAAACATGATTGTAGTTGTTCGTTAATAAATCAATCTTAAATCCTACTACGCTCATTCTCAGATAGTTATAGATTGTGGTTGTGAAACAATGTTTTTAGGCAGGACAGTACGCAGTAGGCGAGCAAAATTAACAGTAGCTCGCTCCGCTAACTTGGCTGCCTCTTACTATGTTGGACGTAAATCGATAAGAAGAAAAATCGTAGAAAATAAACTGTGCAAATAAATTGAACACTCCCTAATTCATACAAAAATTTGAGTTCATCAGTCGTCAATCAAAAAGTGAAAATTTACCAAGGATACTATTTTAAAAAATATATTTAAAATAAGGGCTTTTGATGATTGGTCCACGCGTTCGGTCTGTAGAACACCAACAGGCACAAGACAAACAGAAATCATTCCAAAAAACAGTTTTTTAGGCTTAGAGGATTTTAAAACGGATAACGTTCACTTCAAGTTCAAGTTCGGCCAAAATTATAATAAGAAAATTCAATGCCTCAAGGAAAATGTATACAGTAAATTACATGAAAAACTGTTGATAAACGAATATCAAAGAATGACAGTTCATGTCTTACTGTCAAAAATAAGAGGTAATTTGTCGACTGATATTTGCAAATTTGTGTAGGATCTAATATTAGCGTAATTTGAGTAAAAGGAAGAGACAATTTATTTTTTTTCGTTCAACAAATTTCCTTCTCTTTTTTTCTTCTCCGCTCTGAAAATTCCATTTTCATTGTTAAATACTTCCTTAACGTTTCCCTTAGTAATTTTAACATTAAAAAAAAAATCCACACTGAAAATGAAAATCAATGTTGTTTGTTTCGTTTAGTAACTTACCATAGAAATTTCTCCACAAAGTTATATCTCTTGAGAATAAACTTTGATGATTTCTTACAACCTATGATATATATTTCAAACCTCTGCGCATGGGGTACGCGCATGTGCGTCTACCTTAGGGAAGTCAGTGTCACTGTAAACCACATTCAAGCGTCGTATATATAACAGAGAGGTAGTGCGACTAAAGTACTTATGAAGTTTTACGTCAATGTGAATGGTTTCTGTAAAATATGAATTGTTAATGTTTTTATTTGTAAAGGTGCAAGTTATCATGTGCGTGAGTTATAAATATTATTTTTTACATTATTTGGTGATAAAAACATTTTTCATATGATACCCTTGAATAAAATTTTTTTGATGAATATTCCTAACAATAAATAATAAAAGTAAAATCATTTTTAAGTAGAATTAATTTTTAAAAATATTAATCACATACATTCTTCAAGGAAACATTTTAACACTATCTACGTCATTATTTTTTTTTCAAGTTTTTTAATATTTTGTTTCCTATACAAGGTTTTCAAAACAATTACAAGAATTCAGGGGCTTATTTCTCACATCAAAACCAGTGAAAAAGTTTATATAAACATATTTCCAAAAGATTAGTTTTCTATCTAACTCCCATTTTGTGTTTTAACAAAAAAAAATCATATCTTTTCCAAGATATTAAATTGAAATTTTGCATGCTACTTAGTGTTATAAAGACCCAATTTGAGAAAATAATCAATACTCTATTTAAACTTTTTAATGCCGAATATCTTGAAATTCGTTAATTTTAATAAATATTTACATGAGACAAATTATTTTCTTTTTTTAAGAACAAATAAAAAAATTTAAATTATTTTTCTAACTTAAAGGATAACTAGGTTAAAATATATTTAGGCCTTTTTGGTTATATTCACCTAACAAATATTTCGTGAGTCATTAATTTTATGTTTTTATGCCCTTTAATTTGAGATATCACATTTCAAAATTTTAATTACTCTCGAAATTCCCCCCTTTAGGTGGAGATGCAAAATTGCAAACTATCATTAAAAAAACTTCAGGTGATCTATGTAAAAATCCCAAAAAGTTTTGTCTCAATTTGTTCATACTAAAGTTAAGTTAGGGGGGCTGGAGGGGGGACTTTGATAACCAAACTCTATAAATTCAACCTGTACTGAATATCACAATTATTGCAGGAGTTCATAGTACTACATATTAACCAACATTGAATGTTTGACATCCACACCTCAAAAATCAAAATAACTGGTTACATAAATATATATTTTTTTTTGTGCTTTTTTAGTTGTGACCTATCTTTATATCATGTTGCGATAAGACCAAATTGACACAATCATAGATCGACGTATGAACGTGTTTACAACATAAACCGATAAACCGATTTTGATGGTGTTCTTTTTGTTTGATCTTCTAATTTGGCACCATAATACTAAATTTTAAAATATTGTATTTAATACCTGGAAATAATGCTCAAAAAGTCACGAAATTTAAATTAGTAACCTATTTATGAAATTAATGTATTCTCCTTAAATAAATCTGAAAATTTATTGTTTTTAATTTTTTTCAAAAAACTCAGTGTTTTCATATTTATTGATATACATGATGGGATTAAATTCCTAGTTTTATTCTTTATTTAAAAAATATTTTTGTAACTGAACTATTTTATGTGAACAAATAATTTAAATATATAAATAACAATTTAAATAAAAAATAAGCTCAATATATACATCATTATTACAAATATGTCGACATTACATAATATTAATACAACGTTAAATTAAATTAAAATCATTATTTTATAAATTTGTTTATAAATCCAAAACAATGATTTATTTTCCGTTCTAGTTTTCACTCAGTTTTTGGTTATTAGTCTTCATTTTATGGCAAAATTTGAAGGAAATCAGTTGAACCAATTTTTAGAAATTACGTCTTTAGAAATAAAAGACGTTGTGGACTAACCGTAGTTTAGAGTTAACTGACCAACCATCATTTTGAGGGGGTGGGTATGATGACAAATAACTATTTTGAAAAGGTCAATTTTACGTAATAAAAATTAATAAAACTAAAATATGTCTATTTAAATTTAATTAAAATCGGTTAATTCATTTTTAAGTATAAGAATTCTGAACAGACAAAAGCGCATCACTTTTGAGTTTACAGTCTCAAAACTGAAAATTCGAAAATATTCTACACCCATTTTTTGAACAATCATGTAACTTCTTGTATACCACATCCACTTTCCCTTTATCCAATTCACACCCTAACGCACTTAAATCTGTGGAGTACAGCGTCCAGTTTTAAAAACTGTTAAAAACTGTTAAAAAAATTGTTTATCGGATGTGAAAGAGGATGCATCCCGTCTTATGACAAAGTTTATAAGTGTCATATGACAAAGTTTATAAGTGTCATATGACAAAGTTTATAAGTGTCATATGACAAAGTTTATAATATAGCGTTATTTGTATGAATGGTGGGTAGACATTTATAAGTTAATTAGTCAGAAGAAATATATTAGTTTGTGTTTTTTTATTTATTAATGTTATTCTCTATTGGTTATGTTTTATAATTTTCAATAATTATGTGTTGCCTTAATTGCGATATTTATTTTATTTTCTACATTATAGTTTTGAAACTGAGATTATTTTGTTACTTATTATTGTTATGTTATGCTATAGGCTACAATGCTCACAGATAAATTATTTTATTTTGTTGTTTAAATCGTTAATGTTTTAAGACAGTTTGCTGTATATAATTTGTTTGGTGGAGTTAGGAGGAAGAGAGGGTTAGCCCTAACCCCGCCCCAAAACAGACATTTATTATTACACAAGAGGATGTAAACATTTCGATGTGTTAACATGCTTAAAATGTACCACAAATTGGTAAATGAAACGATCTCAAAAATTGTAACTTGACTTCATTAACTATTCACGCAACCCTTATTACGCAATTGATGTTTGTGTAATGCGTCACAAATTAATTGCGTTAATACCAAATTATGAACGAATTAAACTCATTGTATTATGTATGTAATCAAAATATTCAGATTTGACGGGATTAACTACTATATAGTCCACTTCACTTCAAACGTTTCTCATTTTGACATCTCATTAATTGATATTTAATGCTCATGTAAGTTACGAGTAGGCATTGAAAACTTTCGTTTACTCGGAGTGGTTTCTAAAAATCAATCCAAAACTTCCAGAACTTGTTCCTCAGATTTGAAACCAATAAAAGTTTATGTAAATATAGTTCATAAAATTATTAGTTTTTTTATTTACCCGACATTTTGTGTTTATAACAAAAAAATCATATCTTTTTAACGGTAAACAATATGGAGTTGAAATTTTGCATGCTACTTATTTTATAAAGACCAAATTTTAGAAAAATAACCAACATATTTTTTTTACTCATTTCAAAATTGCGGGTTTTTGAACTTTCTAAGGTTGAATATCTCGAAATCCGTTAGTTTTACAAAATATTTTTCATTTTTAACAATTAAAAAAAATGGTTTGTCTTCTTTCTCTAGTTTAAAGGATAACTGAATTATCGAGGGAAAATTTTTTAAAACATTAATTCTTGGCAATTGTCTACAACACCAAAAATTAGGCTAGAATAAAATTTGAGCACGGAAAAATAAAAAATTATTTTGTTTTCAATGGAAATATATTTTACAAAAAACTAATGGAAACAAGATCTGTATAAAAGAAACTAGAGAAGTTCTTTAAAGTGACGACCCTCATTCAAAATACATGCATTAAGCATTTTTCAAAAAAAAAGTTGTTTAGGGTATTAGTTAATACAAAAACAATTTCGAGACTAATCTTGGGTGTTGTACTCAGTTATCCTTTAAGCTAGAGAAAGAATGAAATAACTATTTTGTTTTCGTTAAAAAAGAAAAAATATTTTGTCTTTTGTAAATTAACGAATTTCGATATATTCAACGTTAAAAAGTTTAAATAGCCTTCATATTGAAATAAGTAAAAGAATTTTTTTTTTTACCTTTATTACACAAAGTAGCATGAAAAATTTCGACTGTATATTTCTTTTCGGATTTCCACTAACGATTACAAACCGCGTTTTTTGAGAAAAGAGATTTTTACGGATAATTTTCCACTCATTTTTCAGAAGAACGTGTAAAATTTGGTTAAAAACTGTTCAGTAGTTTCCGAGTAAAATGAATCAATGACATTCAGATTATGAGTAGACAGATTTTAAAAAAACTTTTGGGTTTTCCCTTTTCTAAATGGAAAAGTAAAACAAACATTTCATCGAAATTGGAGGATTTATTTATATATATAACTTGTTTGCAAACAAATTTTTATACAACAAATTTTGTTATAGTCTGTAGATTTATTATTTTTTATAATTGAATTAATTTTAAATATTTACTCCTATTTTAAATGATTTTATTTTATTTTACAGCCCAGATTAAACAACGTATTATATTCCAATGGATTAGTTTACATCCAGTTTAAAAAACTGAACTAAGATTTTATTTAATATTTTTTAATTAGTCTTCTTCTTCTCCTCCTCCTTCTTCTTCTTCTTCTTCTTCTTCTTCTTCTTCTTCTTCTTCTTCTTCCTCTTCTTCTTCTTCTTCTTCTTCTTCTTCTTCTTCTTCTTCTCCTCCTCCTCCTCCTCCTTCTTTTCTCCTTTTCTCCTTCTGTTTCTTCTTTTCATCCTTTTTTTTCTCCTCCTCCCCTTCCCCTTCGTTTCTCCTTCTTCTAATTGTTCTTCTTCTCCTCCTTCTTCTACTAATTTTTTCACATTAATTGTTCTTCTTTTCAATATTAGTTTTACAATAAATAAAATATAATTCTGTTTTGATAAAATTTCACAATATTACGACTGACTTATATCTCCTGTTTTTGTTTTATTTTAGGAATAATTATTTCCATAAAGATTTCATTTCAAAAAGACACAAAACAAACATACGTTCCTGAAACTAATGGTTTGCTTTTTTTTTATAATGACAAACAAAATTAAATAATGGAAAATATAAGTGATTGTAAAAACTTAAGTGAATACACTTTGAATTACTCGGAGTGTTTCAGTTTTGATAGTGATATTATAAGCAGAACTCACGAGATAAACTGCAACTCTACCAACGATGGATTGGATGTACCTGAATATTACTCTCATCGTTACAGAATTGTAGGCACATTCTTCCAAGGAATAGTGTTTACAGTCGGCTTTCTAGGTAATCTTATGGTGGTCGTAGTGGTACATAGGACTCGTAGTATGCATTCTCCCACCAACTGTTACCTCGTCAGTTTAGCTATAGCCGACATGATCGTCCTTATCGCATCCGTGCCCAATGAAATGCTCAGCTACTACACAGTTGGTAACCAATGGATGTGGGGAGATTTCGGTTGTTCTGCTTTAGTGTTCTTCCAAAACTTGGGTATAAACGCTTCGTCCTTGAGTTTAATCGCGTTCACATTAGAAAGATACATAGCTATCTGTCATCCGATGAGAGCGCACAAACTCTGCACACTGAGAAGAGCCAAGAGGATCACAGCATCAGTGTGGGTAACGGCGATCATCTACTGCTCTCCGTGGTTAGTACTGACTGTTACCAAACCATTGAACTATAGAGGTTACCCAGGAGCACGGTATTGTGACTTCAAATTACCCCGCAACCAGTATTTAGCTTACTTCTTCGCAGATCTCATCCTGTTCTACGTGATTCCTCTGGTAGTGTCGTGTGTATTGTACACATTGATTGTAAGAACTTTGACTTTGAGGAAAGTGATTCGTAGTGCAGACAAAACCAACGGAGCTGTGGAAATCGAATCTACTGCCATCTCTTCCAGGAATCAGGTAATGTACTTTGAGATTTCTGTATTAATTAAATTAGAAAACAAATTGATAGACGGCAACCAGATCATACAATTTAATACAAGCAGATTTTTAAAATATAATATCTAAAATTTAATTTGTTGGTTCATGTGGGAAATATTAAATTTTATTGGTAGATCAAGGTGTCCAGTAGGGTAAGTTTGATTAAAACAGTTGTTACGCTCCAGACTCCACTCGCTACGCTCGTGTCGGTGACTCGGCCATGCCGGATTTCGTAACTATGCGGATTTTATATTTTCTTGGGTTTTCACGATTCGAAATGTACTTTTTATAATAACTACGTTATTTGTCACCGTAGAGAAGTGGTGTTGGTATCGTTACATGAAATTAGTGCGTTGTAAGTTGAATAACATACGAGAGCGAACAAAAACCTGTTAAAATCTCTATTTAGACATTTCATTTGAATTTCAGTAATGTTCTACATGAGAATATTATAGTCCTATAATCCAAAGAGTTATAATTTTTATTTTTTTTTTTAACTGGGAAAAAATTGTAACAAAATCGATTTAAATATTAAATATTGCTTCCAGTCAACATTAGATGTAACAATTTTAGTTATAGACTGTCTTTGATTGCTGTAACATCTTAAAAAACTAAACGGCCTGTTCTAATTTCTCATGTCAGAACACTTGCCGATATATTTTATTATAATTTTTATACTTCTGAAAATACATTTCGATTGGACAAATACTAGTTTGTTTATATAACCTCAGTATTAACAACCAATGAAAACCAACAGTAGTATTTGAGTTTCTAAATCGGATTTCGCATTGAATTACGTTCAGTCACTTCAAAACTTAATAAACCAGAAACCGTTAAATTTATTTTGTATGTCCTTGGCTTATTGAAACTTCAAAGATAAACAATGTTTATGAATAATCAAATTTTAAGTAAACAGTACATTTTACAGAAACCACAACATTCAACAGCGAAGTCCGGCTTGTTTGAACCTAAGTTAGTTTAAATTTGAAGTCGACCAAAATCTGATTAATTAATCTTTTCACTAAGGTGAAAAGTCAACAGTCAGTTCATTAAGTAACTTCCGGACTTCCTCCCTATAATATATATATATTAGTTAAAATTTTGAACTTTCCCATCATTATATTAGTATTTGAGAGATAGGGAATTCACGTTTCTAATTAAAGATATATCTTTGTATTGAGAATTAAACGGTGCACCCACTCACAATAGTTAGTATTTGTGAAATAATACACTTAATCTGGTAACTTAAATACCAAAAGGAGTTCATTTTGTCAGGGGTAGATTATGCAATCGGACTACAGTACAACATTCAAAAGTCTTGTTCATTTTGCCAGGGGTAGATTATGCAATCTGACTACACCATTCAAAAATAATGTACAGTGACCCACGAAGACGCTATTTTTAATTGATATGCCGGACATATGAAACTCTACACACTTGACACTTTACAGTTATGTTACATAGGTCTGTAAAAATAGTACCCTGGACTTTAATTATTTATGGACAATATTAAAAAAATGTTGGAATAACAAAAAGAACATTAATCTTCTGGATATAACCACTTTCTTCCCCATAGCAATGCAATTAAAGTGGGCATTGACATCTGTTGAATCTCGATTAGTTGTTTTGTTAACACACAACAATGAAACAATTTGGTAGTTGTGTTCAATCAGTTTATGTGTGATATCTAACCTCGAAATAATGAATTTTTCAATTGAACAAAACGTGATATGTTGTTCTTGCTTTTGAAAACGAATATGAAGCGATAAGGTGTTTTCAAATAACCTACCCAAATGTGATTCCTCCATCAAGAAAATCAATTCATACGAGAAAATGGATCAGTTTCAAAGATATACCATAGATTTTCTAACACATAAAATGAAGAGCTTGCATTTGTTACTTTAATGAAATATCCAAATAGGTCTAATTCACTTGAGAAAAATTTCATACGCTACTGGAATGACAAAGCTGTCAGTTCAAAGGTAGCAAAGAAAAATAAAATAATTTTTTATAAAACACATGTAGTTCACAGACAGCTGGAAGATGACACAAACAGACGAAAGGAATTTTCTTCGGAGGTAATTTAAAAGATTGACAAAGATGCCGAGTGTTATAAAGGAATTGCATACTCAAATGAAGCTACATTTTACCGAACAGTATCTGTAAACAGACAAAAATGTAATTATTATAACACCTTAAAACCACATATTTTACACGAAGAGAGTTTAAAATCAAAGGGTATAACTATTCGAGCTGCCTTCACCAAGGGTGGTTGTTTTATCGTATGACATATCCCATCAGACAATGACTGAAAACAGTTACCCATCAATATTAACTGATCACATACTTCCTCATCTATGTAACATAACTTTAAAGTTTCAAGTTTTTAGAGTGTTCCGTAAGTCAGGCATATTAATTGAAAAATAATGACCTCTCCGTATGATTATGGTACACAAATATTGGTAACACAAATTAAATAAAATATAATAAATTTGGTATACTGAGTAAGTAATGAAAAAATCGATTTAGTTACAAATTCCCATAGGAAATAAACTAAATAAGTGTTCATTGTTTAAATTTTTTTTCTATATAAAAAAGTAATAACAGAACGACATTGTAACAGATGGAAGTAACTGCAGTTGGATGTAATAATAACACTCAACTTGGTTCCGACCTTTCAGTTTATACATGACTTAACTCATCTGTAACCCACGCTGACTTTTTGTGTGTCTGCATGTCACAAATTATCTCCTTTAACACGATTCAATATCAAACAAGTGTCGACACTGATTTTTTTTTTTTTAACGAACGAATCAGTAGCAGACTAATACGTTTTGTTTGTGTCCTTAGACGTTAAATATGAGTAAAATTTGGTCAAAGTGGTTTTAAAGTTGTTTTTTATAAATTGCAATTTTGTGCTTTTTATGAGCTACTAAATTTTGAGGTAGCAAACAAACTCTTTGACAAATTGCCGTAAAGTAATTATTGTCTTAGTGTAATTTCAAAAACTAAAATCATAAGGAAATGTGTTATCGAGTTTTGCCAAGCAGCAGATACGAGCGTAGCGAATGGAGGCTTCTTTAAACATATACAGCTACGAGGCCCGTAAAAGGCGAGACCTGACACGAGCGAAGGGAATGAAGACTTTTTAATATTAATATACAGATCTACAACCAAGGTTCAGAAAACTTATGTAATTGTTTTAAACAAACTTACACTGCCTACCTCTTGATTTACAAATACAATTTAACATTTCCTACAAGACCCAAAAAGAACAAACTTTTTAATTACTCTTAGAAGATCTGCTTATTTTATATTGTATGGATTGCTAAACAGTACCCATTAAACTGAGTCCCTAAGAGTAGTTTAGTAGTTGTTAAATTTGTTATAGAGTAAATTGAATTTAAAATGACAAGAATTTTCAAGAAGTCAATTTCTTTTATTTGGGACTTTTGGGTTTTTCGTAATCACATTTGAACAAAATTGAATGAAATAACTCTATAAAAGGCGTAATTTCTAAAAACATTGGCTCTAAATTTGGGTGAAATTTGAAGATTAATAAATCAACTTGTTTTATATTTATTTGTAATTGATGAAATTTTATTTGAAACCCCAGGACGTTTATATAGACACCGTGTAGAGAATGTATGTCTAAAAAGAATTCAGTTTATCAAAATCATATTAAATTAACCAGTTACAATTTAAATAACATCACAACAAGTGGAAGAACTAAAAAACTTAAAAAATGTTCTTAAATACATTATAAGAAAATTATTTATTTTATAATTCAATTAAATTGTAGATGGTAAGAGTTATTGAAAGTATTCAATTTTGTTCCGTTGGGATTTTAATACTTTCGTTTTCTTTAATTTTCAATTATAACATTCCTCGAGTTTTTTATTTAACTAGGGGTTCTTTCCTCTTATTTGATATTTTAAATTTAATTTCCGTTCAATCAAAATACTTGTAACAAAGTTAAAACTTAAAGCTGTCCTTCTGGCTTCATTGCATCATTGTTTCTTTACATCTTTCGGCTAAATCCCATTTTCGGTATATTGATAAGTGATATGTTAAATTGCTTTGTTGTTAACCTGCTTAACTTTTAGTTTTCTTTAGTCACTAACCAGCGTTACCGTAAATTATTCTAGAAATTCCTAAATTTATTATATCTATATTTTATACGTTTAAATAATCAAATATGATTGTGTATTTGTTTGATTATTTATTATTTGCTTCTCATTTTGAATATTTCCATATTTTCTAATATATTTAATCTTTTATTCTAGGTGTCAGTATGTACTAAAATTAAATAATTTATTAGTAAGTTAAAAATAAACAGAAGGAATATGGACATTATAAAAAACGAAGTGTTCTTTTATGTTGGCTAACTTGTAAAAAAAATTGAGAGAAAATCAGGAATCAGTATAAAACGGATTTTTAATTACATGTGCAACGCGTTTGGTTGCTTAAAGGTCAAACTAATTAATTAATACCTTTGATAGGGTTAACTAAAGAAAATCTGTTTTACCATTCTCCGCGATATCTAAATTTCCGCATCCCTTAGACCAACCACCGCACTTAATGAGTTAATTATAATAAACTAATTTGGAGGACTTACACTTAAATATAAAAGTAATTGCAAATAAACTTAAATTGAAATATGTGTAAGCAACGTTATTTCCCTTTAAATACAGAGTGTTCATAAATTACGTAATATATAGAAATCTTTAAAACAGCTGAATATAAAAAGTTATAAAACAACATTTACTTCTAGTTTTGATAGTTTAAAATTTCCCAGCCATCTTGGTTCTGTCATGTTGAAATTAGGTTATTTTTTTTAAATAAGGTCATGTTAAGGTCATGTCACCGAGAGAATAAAAAAGTTTCTTTGTATCAAAATACAATAAAGTTAAAAGAATTAAAATAGCTACTGTATTTTTTGTGTGTAGATATTTTTAGGAAATGATCTGACTAGTTTAATAAAAATATTTTATTATTATATATAATAACTCATTAAGAACACACATGGTTGGTTCTCAACAAAAATCCAGGGTTGACATACTACAAGATGTAAAAAAGTCTCCCATATACAGATTGTATCATAACATTTTGGTGGTAATGTGGAAGGATAAGAATGACTTAATTGTTTTATTTACCAATTATTCAGATATGTCTTTTGAAGACACCAAAAAATAAGAATGGAAGGGTGATAATGTAAAAAGGTCTGCAGCAACAACAAGATACATAATATGCAGTAACACATTACAACAACAATGGTATGTGCCAAAATAAACAGCACTGAAACTGTAGCTTGCCTTCTCGATCAACTGTGTCAACTTTTGATTGTTGCCACGTCTTCGTGATTATTATTTCTTTCTTATTTGAAGTTAGTTTTTGCTGACATGATGCTAACTACTGCAGAGAAAGCTTTTATCTTAGAGCATTATTTTCGCTCATATGGAATTAGATGTGCGGGTGGGCCAATCTAAAACCAATGTAAAATAAGGACATGTTTTTACATTGCTTCTTTTACTGTGGTTCAATGTTGCAATCCATTTTCTTTATATCTAATTTCATTAAAACGTTATTAACTAATTTAACTACAAAACATTTAAAACTATAATATACAGGTGGACAAATGAGTTAGATTAAACCTTTAAACAAATGATTCATATTAGTTAAGGCTAGACCTAGCATAAAACTGTTTTGAATTATTGAACCCGATAAACCTAATACACTTACATTTTAAGTCAAAACCTTGTTTCAAATACAGTTTCAAATTTATTACTCATAAGCTAGGCCTAACCAGAAGTTGTCTTGATGATTTATTGAAGCTGATGAACTTAATAAACTGTTTAGTGTATTTTATGTTACGCCAAACGTTTCAACTATTGCTCCAAATTATTTATATTAGTCCAGGCTCCTACAACTAAAATTGTCGCAATAATTTAATTATTGAAGCTGATGAACCTAATCAACTATTTTATCTGTTATTTTGTACAAATTATTTCTATGGTAATAAATATAAACATGCTTACAAATCGGCGTATGTAAATGTTAGTTCAACATTTTAAAAATTAATTTTCTATGATGTTACTTAATTTTGTTAGAATATCTCGACGATGTCGTATAATATTTAAAATGTTTCAATATAAAAATAACTAATTATCTTTGCTTTCTTTCTGAAATGGATCTTATAACTTAGTAATAATAATATGGATACATGATGTTTATCAGTTATAATATACTCAGCTGTGAAAAGGCAATTTAAAGCAAGGAAAAAAGGAGAATTCCTGCCATTTTGTGAATATATATCAATAATAAATAATTAATCTAAGCCTCTAGACCTTTTAATAGATTCATAAAAATCGGTTCGGTAGTTTCTAAGAACTCAGCGTTATAAAAATCCTGCTTCTGTACTAAATATATAGATGACTATATCCTGTCATTTTAAGAGGCACTTATAATCATTACAGGTGTGTCAATCCTTAAATATCCTAGCTGCATCTATACCTTTCTTTTGTAGTTTTGGGTTAGATCCCTCTCTCGTGTTTCCTATCAAGTCTTTCTTATACCTCTTTTTCTCTTCGGATCCTATTAGAATTTCTAAAGTTCAAGGATTTAAAGTTTTATTCTAAGGCTTTTCGTCATTAAAATTTTAAAAATAAAGAAATATATACATTCCATTTTAAAAATAAAAAATAATTAATACTGTATTTATCTTTAAATTTTAATTACCAAATAGTTCTTACCAAATGAGCTAATTCAATAAATAAATTCGTAGAATTTAAATTCCCAAATAGCAAAAGTAAATATTCCCTAGGAAAAAAAATTAATGTGAAATATTAATATAATACAAATTTATAAATGTAATTTGTGTCTAGCAATAATTAACTAAATTTCTTTTATTGTCTAGGTGGTTAAAATGTTAGCAGTGGTAGTTGCTGTGTTTGCCACTCTATGGTTGCCATATAGAGGTATGTTGGTGTATAACTCGTTTGCCACACTCTTCAGGCAACCTAGGTTCATGGATCTATGGTTTCTTATGTTTGCCAAGACGTGTGTTTTTATAAACAGGTTTGTATTTCTGTGTAAGTGAATTTTTTGGTAAAATTATAAACTGCTGACTTGTTTCGCTTCTCAATGAAATGTAAACTATATATGAAACTATTTTTAAGTATTTATTAGCAATTGTAGCAACACCAAACATGAAATGAGGCTTATTAGAGACTTTGCTACTTAACAATGAACATGATGCTGTTTAGGTCATCGCATTTACAAACATGTTCGTCCTCTCATAATGATCACAGGTATGTCAATTCCGAGGCAATATCTTGAGTTAAACTCCTCTATTTCATCTCTATTATTAGACCTTTCTTGACCAACTCTTGTTCTTTCCTGACGCTATTAGAGTATTCGATCCCTTAGGGGGGTTACTACAATGAGACACACGTTTCAATACAAATGGATCTACACCGTTTTTTATTTAACCTTGGGTTAGATCCCTCTCTTTTATCTTTCACTAACGCGCATTATGAAAGTCCACGCTACGCTTTACGGACTGTAATTTTCCATATGCCGTCCGTCCGTCGTCATTGTCGTCTAAACACGATAGGGGCCACAAAAATTAATATAAATACATGAAATTTTGTATAGGGTATACAGTACGACCTTATGTTAAATTGCTGATAACATATCTTGCTTATGCTGAAATTGATTGCTGAAATCTTGTGTCCGAGGAGTTATTCTATTAAGTCTGTGACATCATTTTCTTGATTAAAATTTTCAATATAAAAATCATCCTAGAGTCTCGATAATTAATTTACAGGGTGTCCCGAAGAATGTGAACTGGCTATTCGTTTTCTAATTATATACATCAAAATTTCACTTCATTATCTGTCTACACGCTATATTGTTCTTTTAAAAAAATCATTATAACTACAGAAATAGATAAAATATTGAGTTCAGATTTGGTATAAGCATTTCATACATTACGTTTTATAAGTGCACCAAACGTAAAGACTTTATTTTTATATTGGCAGCCGTTTAAAAATTTTAACGTCTAATATCTCCAAAATCTTCAACTTAAAAAGTAATTTTGAACGGGCCATTATAAAAAATAAAGTCTGTATATTTGGTAAACTTGTAAAATGTAACATGCAAAATGGATATACCAAATCTGAACTCAATATCTTGTCTATTTCTGGAGTTGTTATGCTTTTTTGAAACAAAATTAAAAAACTGATAATAAAATCTATGTTATTTGACTTTTTTTCAGTTTTAATGTATGTAATCGGAATATTAATAGCCAGATCACCTTTTACGGGACATTTTGTATATTTTCGGTTCTTTCAATTATTTTTTTTCGAAAGACAAAAAAGTTAACAGCTCAGACAGTAGAACAAGAGAATCAAAGTAAATAATTTGTTTCAAAGTTGTTGCTTTTAAAACTGTGAATAATTCAATGAAAATGTTTATAATAATAGTATCTATCCTCAATTCATTTTATTGAAATTATGAACGTTATTGGTCGTGTAATAATTAGTTTATAAATAATATTAAGACAAAGGTTTCATAGTTCGCAATAACTACTTTGTATTTAGTATACAAATTATTTAACGTTGCACAAAATATTGTAATTACAAAACAATGACAGATCCTTTTCTAGCTTGACTAACAGCACAGAAAATTAATTTTGTTTAATAAAAATAAATATATATTTTTATAGAGAAAAAAATCTTTTGTTTTCTAAACAAATCAAAAATGTATTAGGTTTTTTTAATATTGTTTATTTTTAAATTTTCATAGTAAGCACGGGCATGGCAATCCCTAGGGACCCTAGCTGGATTTTTTTAATGTAGTTTTTGATAGATCCCTTCCTTTCACCTTTCACCTTTCACCTTTCACCTTTCACCTTTCCTATTACGTCTCTCTTGGCCAACTTTTGTTCTTATCCGATCCTGTCATTATTGGAGTATTGTAGGGGTTTGAGTCTTTATGTTCTTGTTTTTCTTTTTTTTTTTTAATAAGGTGATAATAACAAAAAGATTTTTTCATTCAAATGACAAGAAAAAAATTAATTTCACGATTTTATATGAAATGATGTTATCTTTATGGTCTGCTATGAAACGCTCGCTACACAACCAATAGTTATTATTTAAGTATATTTTTGTACAACTAGAAAGGCTTTTTCATTAGTATCAGATAAATTTTACGTTTATTAGAAAAGCTTTAAAGTTAACATATAACCACGGATAAAATCTTGCTTAAATCAAACTAGATATCTGTTAAAAGAAACACTCAATTTAACACAAGAAACACTTTATTATCAACAACTCGACGTTTCATTTATGTAGTCATCTTCAGTTGTTTACAGGTACGTAAAATGTCTGCAACTGAACTATAATGGCTAGGTCAAATCTTGTGCATATAACACCAGTGAAGCAATTAAAGCTCCAACTCAATGCCTTCAAAATAGAGACAATCAATTGCAGTTTTTAACAATATCATTACAATCCAAAAGCAATATATATAGGTTTGTAAAACTGTATATTCAGGACGTGGTTTAGTTTCCTCTTTGCTGTTATATACATGAGATTTTGGCATAATCTTTAATTTCAATTGCACAGAGCTCAATTTACAATGAAAGAAGACACATTAGTAACTAAATTGAAAATTAATAGTTTGTTTCTGTTATGTCTTTCTTTTTTTGGTGGTTTAATTTTCCATAAATGTTAATATGCTTGTATTTTACACCAAGATTAATCCACACTTTATTTACATATATCTAGTACACCTTGCCTTAAATCTAACAAACGTTTTTCGTAAGTATTTTAAATAAATATATCGTCTGTTACAGTGCCATTAATCCAATACTCTATAACGCACTGTCTACTAAATTCAGAAGAGCGTTTCAGAAACTCTTAACGTGCTACACACCTGTTCCAAGACCTTATGTATCAACAGTTCCAACATCATCGTTCAGTAATGGATCATCACGACGACGAACTCACCTCAACAAGTCATCCCACTCTAACACAACTTCATTCTAGGAACTGATAAAATGCTACACCTGTTCCAAGAACTTATGTATCAACAACATCCATCAGTAGCGGATCATCATGACGACGAACTCACCTCAACAAGTCTTCCTACTCTAACACAACTTCATTCTAGGAACTGATAACGTGCTACACCTGTTCCAAGAACTTATGTATCAACAACATCCATCAGTAGCGAATCATCATGACGACGAAGTCACCTCAACAAGTCTTCCCACTCTAACACAACTTCATTCTAGGAACTGATAACGTGCTACACCTGTTCCAAGAACTTATGTATCAACAACATCCATCAGTAGCGGATCATCATGACGACGAAGTCACCTCAACAAGTCTTCCCACTCTAACACTTCATTCTAGGAACTGATAACGTGCTACACCTGTTCCAAGAACTTATGTATCAACAACATCCATCAGTAGCGAATCATCATGACGACGAAGTCACCTCAACAAGTCTTCCCACTCTAACACAACTTCATTCTAGGAACTGATAACGTGCTACACCTGTTCCAAGAACTTATGTATCAACAACATCCATCAGTAGCGAATCATCATGACGACGAAGTCACCTCAACAAGTCTTCCCACTCTAACACTTCATTCTAGGAACTGATAACGTGCTACACCTGTTCCAAGAACTTATGTATCAACAACATCCATCAGTAGCGGATCATCATGACGACGAAGTCACCTCAACAAGTCTTCCCACTCTAACACAACTTCATTCTAGGAACTGATAACGTGCTACACCTGTTCCAAGAACTTATGTATCAACAACATCCATCAGTAGCGGATCATCATGACGACGAAGTCACCTCAACAAGTCTTCCCACTCTAACACAACTTCATTCTAGGAACTGATAACGTGCTACACCTGTTCCAAGAACTTATGTATCAACAACATCCATCAGTAGCGGATCATCATGACGACGAAGTCACCTCAACAAGTCTTCCCACTCTAACACTTCATTCTAGGAACTGATAACGTGCTACACCTGTTCCAAGAACTTATGTATCAACAACATCCATCAGTAGCGAATCATCATGACGACGAAGTCACCTCAACAAGTCTTCCCACTCTAACACAACTTCATTCTAGGAACTGATAACGTGCTACACCTGTTCCAAGAACTTATGTATCAACAACATCCATCAGTAGCGAATCATCATGACGACGAAGTCACCTCAACAAGTCTTCCCACTCTAACACAACTTCATTCTAGGAACTGATAACGTGCTACACCTGTTCCAAGAACTTATGTATCAACAACATCCATCAGTAGCGAATCATCATGACGACGAAGTCACCTCAACAAGTCTTCCCACTCTAACACTTCATTCTAGGAACTGATAACGTGCTACACCTGTTCCAAGAACTTATGTATCAACAACATCTATCAGTAGCGAATCATCATGACGACGAAGTCACCTCAACAAGTCTTCCCACTCTAACACAACTTCATTCTAGGAACTGATAACGTGCTACACCTGTTCCAAGAACTTATGTATCAACAACATCCATCAGTAGCGAATCATCATGACGACGAAGTCACCTCAACAAGTCTTCCCACTCTAACACTTCATTCTAGGAACTGATAACGTGCTACACCTGTTCCAAGAACTTATGTATCAACAACATCCATCAGTAGCGAATCATCATGACGACGAAGTCACCTCAACAAGTCTTCCCACTCTAACACTTCATTCTAGGAACTGATAACGTGCTACACCTGTTCCAAGAACTTATGTATCAACAACATCCATCAGTAGCGAATCATCATGACGACGAAGTCACCTCAACAAGTCTTCCCACTCTAACACAACTTCATTCTAGGAACTGATAACGTGCTACACCTGTTCCAAGAACTTATGTATCAACAACATCCATCAGTAGCGAATCATCATGACGACGAAGTCACCTCAACAAGTCTTCCCACTCTAACACAACTTCATTCTAGGAACTGATAACGTGCTACACCTGTTCCAAGAACTTATGTATCAACAACATCCATCAGTAGCGAATCATCATGACGACGAAGTCACCTCAACAAGTCTTCCCACTCTAACACTTCATTCTAGGAACTGATAACGTGCTACACCTGTTCCAAGAACTTATGTATCAACAACATCCATCAGTAGCGAATCATCATGACGACGAAGTCACCTCAACAAGTCTTCCCACTCTAACACAACTTCATTCTAGGAACTGATAACGTGCTACACCTGTTCCAAGAACTTATGTATCAACAACATCCATCAGTAGCGAATCATCATGACGACGAAGTCACCTCAACAAGTCTTCCCACTCTAACACAACTTCATTCTAGGAACTGATAACGTGCTACACTTATTCCAAGAACTTATGTATCAACAACATCCATCAGTAGCGAATCATCATGACGACGAAGTCACCTCAACAAGTCTTCCCACTCTAACACAACTTCATTCTAGGAACTGATAACGTGCTACACCTGTTCCAAGAACTTATGTATCAACAACATCCATCAGTAGCGAATCATCATGACGACGAAGTCACCTCAACAAGTCTTCCCACTCTAACACTTCATTCTAGGAACTGATAACGTGCTACACCTGTTCCAAGAACTTATGTATCAACAACATCCATCAGTAGCGAATCATCATGACGACGAAGTCACCTCAACAAGTCTTCCCACTCTAACACTTCATTCTAGGAACTGATAACGTGCTACACCTGTTCCAAGAACTTATGTATCAACAACATCCATCAGTAGCGAATCATCATGACGACGAAGTCACCTCAACAAGTCTTCCCACTCTAACACTTCATTCTAGGAACTGATAACGTGCTACACCTGTTCCAAGAACTTATGTATCAACAACATCCATCAGTAGCGAATCATCATGACGACGAAGTCACCTCAACAAGTCTTCCCACTCTAACACTTCATTCTAGGAACTGATAACGTGCTACACCTGTTCCAAGAACTTATGTATCAACAACATCCATCAGTAGCGAATCATCATGACGACGAAGTCACCTCAACAAGTCTTCCCACTCTAACACAACTTCATTCTAGGAACTGATAACGTGCTACACCTGTTCCAAGAACTTATGTATCAACAACATCCATCAGTAGCGAATCATCATGACGACGAAGTCACCTCAACAAGTCTTCCCACTCTAACACAACTTCATTCTAGGAACTGATAACGTGCTACACCTGTTCCAAGAACTTATGTATCAACAACATCCATCAGTAGCGAATCATCATGACGACGAAGTCACCTCAACAAGTCTTCCCACTCTAACACTTCATTCTAGGAACTGATAACGTGCTACACCTGTTCCAAGAACTTATGTATCAACAACATCCATCAGTAGCGAATCATCATGACGACGAAGTCACCTCAACAAGTCTTCCCACTCTAACACAACTTCATTCTAGGAACTGATAACGTGCTACACCTGTTCCAAGAACTTATGTATCAACAACATCCATCAGTAGCGAATCATCATGACGACGAAGTCACCTCAACAAGTCTTCCCACTCTAACACTTCATTCTAGGAACTGATAACGTGCTACACCTGTTCCAAGAACTTATGTATCAACAACATCCATCAGTAGCGAATCATCATGACGACGAAGTCACCTCAACAAGTCTTCCCACTCTAACACTTCATTCTAGGAACTGATAACGTGCTACACTTATTCCAAGAACTTATGTATCAACAACATCCATCAGTAGCAGATCATCATGACGAAGAAGTATCCTCAACAAGTCTACCCACTCTAACACAACTGCATTCTAGGAACTGATAACGTGCTACACTTATTCCAAGAACTTATGTATCAACAACATCCATCAGTAGCAGATCATCATGACGAAGAAGTATCCTCAACAAGTCTACCCACTCTAACACAACTGCATTCTAGGAACTTATAACGTGCTACACTTGTTCCAAGAACTTATGTATCAACAACATCCATCAGTAGCAGATCATCATGACGAAGAAATATCCTCAACAAGTCTACCCACTCTAACACAACTGCATTCTAGGAACTTATAACGTGCTCGCTTGTTCCTAGAACTTATGTATCAACAACATCCATCAGTAGCAGATCATCATGACGAAGAAGTATCCTCAACAAGTCTACCCACTCTAACACAACTGCATTCTAGGAACTTATAACGTGCTCGCTTGTTCCTAGAACTTATGTATGAACAACATCCATCAGTAGCAGATCATCATGACGAAGAAGTATCCTCAACAAGTCTACCCACTCTAACACAACTGCATTCTAGGAACTTATAACGTGCTACACTTGTTCCAAGAACTTATGTATCGAGAGTTCCAAAAACATCCTTCAATTACAGATCATTAGACGACAAATGCATCTAAACAAATCACGACGATGATGAAGTCATCTAAATCAGTCTTCTTGCTCAACCATAACATTCTAAGAAACTGTTAACCTGCTACTGTAACAAAAATCACAGTTTCAGTAACAGTTTTACGCAACTTATCACAATGACGATGTCATCTCAAAAGCCTTCCCGCTCTACCACAACTTGATTTTAAGGAACTGTTGACGTAATATTTTATAATCAGATCTTCGGATTCATATCAACAGTTCTTCATTCTCTACAAGGAAATTAGTGTAATGAAAAACCTGTATATATTTCTTGTTTGTACTACATAATAGTTTATAAAAATTAACTTGGTTAAAAAAATCTATTTTAGAATTTTTAACTATTAAAATGTAAATAGTGGTGGCGGTGATTATTATTTTCATAAATTTTTATGCTCAAGAATTACACAAATATATTTTTAAATCTTTTTAAATGAAACTATTGAAATAAAACCATAATATACCGTAGTAGAAACAAACTATAGAGAATGCATTTTCTTATAAAAATATTGCTTTTTTTACTGCATATCCCTTTTTTATGTTTGCCAAAAGTGCTTTATAAAACAATTTGAGAGTAATTACGTTAGCAATTGTAATAACTATTTAAAATTTTATTTGAGGCTATGTCACCCTTCCTTCATCCTCTCATACTTTATTGTTGTACCGTGCTTATATTTTAGTTTTATCAATTTAGACTGTTTTGTATTATTCTCATAATTTCATATATTTCTGTAGATGTGCTTTAAAAATAAGTCTGTGAAAAAAAACAAGTGTGCATTAAAAAATTTACATTTTGCAATATTTTTGTTTCATTTAAGTAAATCATACTCAGGTTTTAAAATCAGACCAACTTAGATATCCAAAAAAACTTAAACAATATTATATTTTCTGAATATTATAACCAATTATGCAAAGACTAGAAATGTTACTTCATGAATGCCAACAATAATGTTTTGCTACTCTTAATTTGAACTCCAATCTGAAGTTATGTAAGACGGGGTCTAGTATAATAGTATTTCAGCAACAGTGGACAAAAATACTAAGACCATCAGGCTAAACAGTAACTAAACGAATGGAAGAGGAGATAAAAACAAGTTAATAGGGGTCATCATGGTACTTACCCAACTCCATCATACAATGCAATACAAGCAGAACCTGTAAATGTAATACCGAAACGTTGGTCTTTCATTCTTTGTAAGAAATGTTAAATTGTATCCAATAGGGTGAATTTGTTTAAAACCGTTGTTACACAAGTTTTCTGACCTCATAATTGTGTATATCAATACCTTTTTAAAGCTGGCTAGGACCTAACGGACTTCATAGATATGTATACAGGGTGACTGAAACACCTGTGACTGTTGTTTTATTTGATAAGTACAAAGGTTACAAAGAAACTTTAAAAAGTAACCCCAGGATTTATTGAATTAACACTAGAGGTATTGCTATTTTTTATATTATCCGCCATTTTTCCAATATGGTGGCCAGTTTGTGACCGCATTATTTTAACACTTTTTTTTTTTTGGGTATTTTTTTATATCCAACAGTTGAGGAACTATAGGCATTTAAATGTGTCAAATATTAGAAAACAAGCATTTTCCAGAGATTAAAATTCAAGCATTTTCTTATTTTTCAAAGGCGAATACAGGTGACATTTTACATAGAGCTAGGAAAAATATGTAATAACATTACTGATATTTTTATTTGTTCTGTAGGCTGGGAAATACCACAGTTATTGATAGAAAATAAAAATCATAATTTTCTGATAATTGTATTGAACATCTACTGGGTTACTATCATTACTAAATATACATCTTGTGGTACGTTTAATGCATTTAAGAGCAAATTATATTAATTACGTTTTAAAGTTTTGTGTATTTATGGAATAAAAGAGCAGTCACAATCTTTCAATCAGCCTGTATATTAAAAAGACTCTAATCTTTTGCCTGTGGCAGTGTCTCGGTTCTGTTGGGCCTCAAAGCTGTACATACGAGTATGTAAAGGAACCTCCACTCGTTAGGGTCGTATCAGAGGCTCTGCCCTGACAGACCTTGTAAATATACAAATATCAAATTATTTCGGAGGTCGAAATTGCATCAGATCAGGGGTCGAAATTACATTTTTTGAGAGTATTTTAGCACTTAGTCTGTATTTCTATATGAGCACACTATAGTCGTCTTTACTTAAATATATGTTCTTATTTTAATTTTTGTAACCCCTACCAATCTTACAATTAATTGTCAATCATATATGATGACAACGATAAAAGGACGGAATGTCGAAAATCACTTTCAGTTTCCTGAGCCATGTAACGTGAAGAACTATTTTAGTTTTTTAGAAATAAGTTTCACACTAACGAGGCAAACGTATTGTGAAACTTTTTTAAAGAAAATTTATGAAATTTTTCAGTATTTAAGGCTATTTCGTGCTTTTAAAATCTTAGCTTCAATTTAAATAAATCTTCTTCTATAGACACTTTATTTGCCAACACTTTAAATAAAGACTATGATAAAAAGAAACAATTGTCTATTAATTAAACAATTAAATCTAGCGTTGCATAAACTAATGAGGAACAAAATGTAAACTAAAACTGTTCCCTAAGGTACACTAATTTAGACTTGAGCTACTGATGTGGTTGCCTACACTCACGCTCCCTTTTCTATGAGTTGAGTAAACCACTTTGTGAGCAAAACCTCGTATAGTCACTAAATTATGTAGTATTCACAATGAAAGATTTCATATATTGGAAAAAAACTCTGATTTTTTTTTTTTCTTTATTATTTAGTGTTTTCAAAATTGATGAAACGAAATGGTGAACCACACTCTCTGTTTAACGTCCTTTCTTAAATGTACTTATTAGTTTTTTTTATAAAATTTAAAAATTAAAATTGAATTAGTTTTTAAAATATCGAAACTAACGAAAAAGATTTGAAATTTGATATTGGGAACATTTTTTGTTTCGTAGAACAAAAGGGCAATCTTAAAATTACTGGATATTTTCATTTTAAATATTTGTTTAACTTTTAATGTAAAAAACTTATTTCCTTTATTAAGATATTTAACAAAATTTTCCATTATATTATTTGTAACTTCTGTAAACGAGTAGTATCTAATTCATTTTTATGTAGACAAAATTGTCTATACTCTTCAATATTATAAAAATTCTAATTACATGATCTAATAATAATATGTATTGTTACATTTACAATAAATCATTCAAAGTTTTTCCTTTTGTTTTTTGATCAGTAGGTATTGTTATTGATTAACTTCTACATTGCTTCTCTTCCTAAAAGGTTGTTATGCACTTATCCCTGTCAGACCAAACCCCACTCTAGGTAACTAATAAGATAATTATAAATAAACTAATTTGTAGAACTTAAATCTAATTATAAGTGTAACTACACACAACTCTAAGTTAAAAAGGGAGGGCGTAAGCAGTAGGTGTATTTGTGTCACTCATTTTAATTTATATAATTACGACGGTCCGATATATTCGGGTCTTCCCGAGAATCTACGAACGCCATTTTCCGAAAACGTAGCAAGAGATAATAATTTAGGAAACATAACTGCATTGTAGTGATGTATCAATACTCCAATAATCATTAATCAGTTCACGCCGTCCACAAATGTATCTGCTAGTCCAAATTCAAAGTACTGATTACAAAAGACGGGAAATGTACCGTACTTACTACTGTTGTAGATTGATATTAATAATCGGGCAGAGCAACGCCACACAGGAGAGCCAATTGTACGGCTAAAATGCTCTATTCGTTACAGTTGATATAGCCAGTAATCAATATTACAAAGTAGTCAGTACGGAAAGTAATCAGTACGGGAAAAGTAATCATTTAGCACATCACTACTGCATTGTCCTTTCCGACTCTCAACAATAGTCGTCTAATCAACTCTGCTACACAGAGATTAATAAGGGAAACTCCATGCTACAAGTTGGTAACCTTGACTCTTAAGGGTATGAGTCGATTGAAGTCAACATCATACAAACTATTATTTATAGAAAATACCAACTTTAAATTGTCTCTCTTACTTGATATTTATACGCGGGTCATTTTTTAAGTAAGAACCCTTTTTAAGTGGAGTAACAACAATTATATTTATGAACATAAATTGTATAAAAAACTTAAGTATGGACATATTTCTACTTTTCTACATAGTCACCAATAATATCTAAGCATTTGTTAAGTCGTGGCACTAGCTTTGGATTATCATAGAACCCTGCCGCCTGAGTATTTAACCAGTTAGTAACAGTTTCTTTCAACACGTCATTATTTTCAAATCGCGTTTTTTACCAAGATATTCTTTTAGTTTAGGGAACACATGAAAGTCTGAAGGTGCCAGGTCAGGGCTGTAGGGGGGATGGTCCAGTAATTCCCATCGAAAGTTGGCCAGTTGAGTCTAGGTCATTGCTGCAGCGTGAGGCCGAGCGTTATCGTGATGCAACACAACGCCGCTGACAGAAGTCCCCGCCGGCAGTTTTGAATAGCGCGCCTAAGCGCCATACATGTATATGAATAGAAGATAAAACTACTTTTAAAACTAAGTAGTTCGAAAAATCGTCGTAATTATCCGTTACCTAAGAATTATAAATTGTAGTTTTTGCCAAATTTTCCGTAACATTCATGTTGTCTAACATTAAAAGTAATTTACGTGTTTGTCCAGTAACTGAAATAAGAAATTATCCAGATTTAGTTACAGATCGAATTGTAGAAATAATACGAGTGTTTTGTCAAGCGTGAGATCTTTAACACTTCAATTACGTTTACTTTGATGTAGTTACACTGAAACCTTTCCAAATATTTAGTTCTCGTGATTGAAATTTTACGAAGTCTGTTAATCCTCTTCATCTTACTTGGGCTCTCGAAGAGATTTCATTATCGAAAGAGGATAAACAAGTTGGACGTAATGTAAAATACAATTGAAGTTTCCGTCCACTTCACGATATAAATAATACAAACACTTCTTAAATTTATTTTTGCTTAACTTAACGTGGTTTTATTTGGTGAGTCAACTATCAAATAATAAACATAACTTTACGCAATATTTCAAGTGAAAAATATACGACCTAGACTTGGAATTGAACTCAGGATCTTCTGCTTTACGCGACAATGCTCTACCAACTGAGCTTTCCTCGTCGCTTCCCAGCATAAGGCGTACAGTTCTCACTTGACTTTGCTTTTTGTTGCATTTTTCAGTTACCGACAATTAATTAACTCGTTCCACAGACATTGAAATTAATTTTTACTCGATTTAATATTTTTTTACTTGAAATATTACAATACTAGCAGGTAAAATGTATAAGCGTTAAAATCAATAAATGCATACGTAAGTAACTCGTAAATTGCAGAAACGCCAAGTCAATTGAACGTGTACTCCCAAGATATGACCAAAATATGCTCATATACCAAATTTGATAAATATCAGTTCACTAGTTTAAGTTGTAAACATCATTCCCAAAACCACTTTTTAGGGGACGTCAAAATAGATATATCCGACCTAGATTTTTGACTTAACAATATGTATATGTTAGGAAATAAAACAACAAACAAAATAAATTCGCGTGGTTTCATGTCAGCGTATTATGTTACTTAAATTAAGTCTTAATAGCCTTGAAAACAACGATTTTTGAGTTATGTAAATGAAGAAAAAAATAAACTCTGGAAGCCGTTTTAGAACAAAATTAAGTTTTAATATAAAAATTGAAGGATTATGGCACATTCCAATGTGAATAAAGTGAATAAAAATGATGGTTTAAGTACATAGGGTGAAAATAAACTCGATGTTCTTTTTCTTATAGACTCATTGTCGGTTCACCTTAAGAAAATAACATCTTTTCAATTTATTAATTTAAAATATAATAAAAGAATCTCGTAGCTTTCTCTAATAGCGAAGAGAACAATAGTTGGTGAAGAAAGAGGTGATAGTAAAGTGAAAGAAAGGGATCTAACCCAAGACTAGATAAAGAAAAGAGTAGATCCAGGGAAAATACCTCGGAATTAATATACTCTTACTCACTATAAAAAACCCTTTGATGGATAAACTTAATGTCAGTCCGCAAATCAATTAATTTATGTTACATCCGGCTAAACCTGTTTCAAATATATTCAAAGATAGGGTCCATAGTGTTCCCATCCCCTTCATTTTTGGGTGGTTTTATTTGGGGAAACGATTAAACACATTTAAAAAAATTATTTATTTATTTTAAAATTTATTTATATATTTATTCTTTGCTCATTATATTGCTTTTTGTTTTAATAAGTGAGAAAGTTTGTGCATAGTTTCTTTTATGTTTAGTTTGAAGAGTTTATCTAATTTTCTTTAAACTATTTAGAAGAGTTTATTCATTATATCCTGTTATGGTAAATTTACTTGTTTCCCCTCTCCTTAAAAGTCAGGCGTTGATTATATAATTTAGGTACAGAAATTTATTTGCATAATCTCTCCACTTGTTCTTTGTGTTCAAGCACAATCTGAGAATATTAATTAGTAACTATTGTTTTGCAAATTTAAATCTCGGCAAAAAGGATAGAAATGTAATCACGCTAGCATGAACTTTCTATGATGATGTACACTATGCAAATTCCACTCGTAAATGTTTCCATTATAAAACAAACTGTTTACTTCTCACATATACGCGAAAATTGTGCCTCGCACGCGAAAATTTCAGATTCAAGATTTTTATCACAACCCTAATACGCGTCTAAAGACCTACCCCAAATCATGTTTCAAAAATCATAGCTCTATGCTTCTTGGATCCAGATATATGCTTTAGGGTAAAAAAACACCCTTAGAGTGGAACATTTTCAAAAACCCTTTCTTAGTACGCGTCTACAGACCTACCTCAAACCATGTTAAAAAATTCATAGTTCTAGACTTCTTAGATTTTTGGAGTGGAACATTTTCAAAACCCTTTCTTAGTACGCGTATACAGACCTACCCCAAACCATGTTAAAAAATGCATAGTTCTAGGCTTCTTGGATTCTTGGAGTGGAACATTTTCAAAACCCTTTTCTTAGTACGCGTCTACAGACCTACCCGAAACCATGTTAAAACATTCATAGTTTTAGGCTTCTTGGATCTAGAGATATGCTTTAAGGTAAAAACCACCCTTGGAGTGGAACATTTTCAAAAACCCTTACTAAATACGCGTCTACAGATCTACCTCAAACCATGTTAAAAAATTCATAGTTCTAGACTTATTGGATTTTTGGAGTGGAACATTTTCAAAAACCTTTCTTAGTACGCGTGTACAGACCTACCTCAAAACATGTTAAAAATATTCATAGTTCTAGACTTCTTGGATTTTTGGAGTGGAACATTTTCATAACTCTTTCTTAGTACGCGTATACAGACCTACCCCAAACCATGTTAAAAAATGCATAGTTCTAGGCTTCTTGGATTCTTGGAGTGGAACATTTTCATAACTCTTTCTTAGTACGCGTATACAGACATACCCCAAACCATGTTAAAAAATGCATTGTTCTAGGCTTCTTGGATTCTTGGAGTGGAACATTTTCATAACTCTTTCTTAGTACGCGTATACAGACATACCCCAAACCATGTTAAAAAATGCATAGTTCTAGGCTTCTTGGATTCTTGGAGTGAAACATTTTCATAACTCTTTCTTAGTACGCGTATACAGACATACCCCAAACCATGTTAAAAAATGCATAGTTCTAGGCTTCTTGGATTCTTGGAGTGGAACATTTTCATAACTCTTTCTTAGTACGCGTATACAGACATACCCCAAACCATGTTAAAAAATGCATAGTTCTAGGCTTCTTGGATTCTTGGAGTGGAACATTTTCATAACTCTTTCTTAGTACGCGTATACAGACATACCCCAAACCATGTTAAAAAATGCATAGTTCTAGGCTTCTTGGATTCTTGGAGTGGAACATTTTCATAACTCTTTCTTAGTACGCGTATACAGACATACCCCAAACCATGTTAAAAAATGCATAGTTCTAGGCTTCTTGGATTCTTGGAGTGGAACATTTTCATAACTCTTTCTTAGTACGCATATACAGACATACCCCAAACCATGTTAAAAAATGCATAGTTCTAGGCTTCTTGGATTCTTGGAGTGGAACATTTTCATAACTCTTTCTTAGTACGCGTATACAGACATACCCCAAACCATGTTAAAAATGCATAGTTCTAGGCTTCTTGGATTCTTGGAGTGGAACATTTTCATAACTCTTTCTTAGTACGCGTATACAGACATACCCCAAACCATGTTAAAAAATGCATAGTTCTATACTTCTTGGATTCTTGGAGTGGAACATTTTCATAACTCTTTCTTAGTACGCGTATACAGACATACCCCAAACCATGTTAAAAAATGCATAGTTCTAGGCTTCTTGGATTCTTGGAGTGGAACATTTTCATAACTCTTTCTTAGTACGCGTATACAGACATACCCCAAACCATGTTAAAAAATGCATAGTTCTAGGCTTCTTGGATTCTTGGAGTGGAACATTTTCATAACTCTTTCTTAGTACGCGTATACAGACATACCCCAAACCATGTTAAAACATTCATAGTTTTAGGCTTCTTTGATCTAGAGATATGCTTTAAGGTAAAAAACACCCGTGGAGTGGAACATTTTCAAAAACCCTTTCTTAGTACACGTCTACAGACCTACCCCAAACCATGGTAAAAATTTCATATTTCTAGGCTTTTTGGATTCTTGGAGTGGAACATTTTCAAAACCCTTTCTTAGTACGCGTATACAGACCTACTCCAAACCATGTAAATAATTCTTTGCTCTAGGCTTCTTGGATCCAGAGGTTTCTATGCTTTAGGGGTAAAAAACAACCTTGGAGTGGAACATTTTCATTTCTTACTACACAACTACAGCTGTAGTCTTCTTGGACCAAGAGATTTCGTGATCAGTCAGTGGGTTTTGTCTTATATATATATATATATATATATATATATATATATATATATATATAAAGAGTTATGTGTTGGGTCAAAAATCAATGTCGAGTTTTTTCTCGAATATATCCGTTTTAAGGTCCCCGTTCAGAAATATTATAATATTACATCTAGCGGTTTCAAAATGGCCATTGAATTTCTTGTTTGTCTGTAATTTAATCTTTCAAAATTTTAAGGGTTGACATTTTGAAACCGTTAAGTAAAAAAATAAAAGTTGCTATAAAAAACTACAAATTAATGGCATTAAATTCTGTAAAATTTAGTATCGACATTTCTATTCGTTCTAATAAACACAAAATGGCGGACAGCCTAAAAAGGAAAAGTTTTAAGACATATATTTTTTGTTTCTTTCGATATCCTTTATCACCTTCCAAAATTGCCATAACGTTTTACGGAAGTATATATTGTATGTAAGAAATAGAATGTAAATGTCATTATTTAATAAATGTTATTAATGAAAGTGATATCAGTACTGAAAACAAAAGTAATAAAAACGCATTCGTTTCTGTTTGATAAACAACTCAATGTTTATAATCAGTCTTACTTAGAAACTCTCATACACCCTCCACTAGGGCCACTAGGGATTTAAAACCTCACTAGGGAATATAAACACAAGTATAGACTTTAAAAACTTGAGAAACCAATAACAAAGACTTGGAACTGAAACTGTAACTTGAATAGAATTGCATTTCTTTTGGGGTTTTTTTTACATATATATCTTTGTTAATTTTGACATTAGGTTCATTAATTTTCATAATTTTCAGCTCATAACATGAGTTGTATTCTATATATAAGTAAAAAGAAATAACAAAACCCGTTTCAATATTGCTAAATTTTATAATAGCGAACAATTATTTTAAGTTTTTTCTATTTATTTTTTTGTTGTTTTAAGGGGAAAACCCTGTTATCATCACCTTAAAAAAAGAAGAAAAGATCTTAGAATAGTGACCCCTAGTCCTCGAATACCCTAATAACGTCAATGCTGGAAGACAACAAAAATTGGTCGTCTGATAGGGAACATGAAAGAGATGGATTTAGCTCAAGACACATGAAGCTAGGGTACCTCGAGATTACGTCACTCGTACTCATTATAAATGAACCCCCTGAGGGTATTTAATTATTTATGTAACAATTATATTTAACTGATAGTAAAACTTGACAATGGTGCAACATTTGACTGTACTCACTAAAATTTCTGCTACTAAAAAAATTATAGCAGAATTTTTTTCTAATTTTATTTTTATTGATTTTTTTTTTTTTAATTCATCATGGACTTGTCTCACCTGGAGCCTTCTCCCAGGTAGTGTTGGACTCTTACAGACAAAAACCCTCTCCTCTCACCATAATCTCTCTCCAGTAATTCCACTGCTGAATCTGCCGCGAAGCATTACTTCTCAAAAATTGGATTAGCTATTATGTTTTTTCTTATCTATTACTCGGAGAGTTCAATTTTTCTTGCTTCCTTTTCATAATGACAGTAATGTGTTCATCTATAATACTCCATATCTCCTTCGATCTTATCACATGTGTCACTATATTTTTGTGTGAAAGTACTTCTTTTAATCTATTCTTTGTCTCAACCTGTTCCTATGAAAAGCGGCAAAACAAAACATTCTGTGCGTGGCATCAACTATGTCACTATTGCAGAACTTACAAGATTATTTTTCTACAATTTTACACTTCCTTAAATGTAATTTAAAACATCCATCGCCTCTATGTATCTGTTTGAAATACACGTTTACCTGTCCATGTTCTCTTCCTACCTAGTCTTCCAATATTGATATCAGTTTATATATCCATCTACCTTTTATCTCCACATTCCATATCTTCTGCCATTTCTCTATTAGTTTACTTCTCGCTTCCTTCTTTACTTAACACTTAGACTGTGCATCGTTCTCTTGTTGGTTCTTAAGGTTTAAGTATAGTAATCTGTTCTTCTTTCTTGTGCTAGTAAATAGATTGGAGACGTACTCGAAAGCACTAATACTGCTGCATTATTGTTATTGTTAATCAATATCTTGTATTTAGGTATAACACTCTTATTTTTGAACAAAGACAAATTTGTAAAGCTTGTTCTTCTATTGTGAATTTTAATTAATTGAAAGTTAGAATAGTTGGATTAAGCGACAAATCGCGTCGCCCCTCCCACTTTCTAGGTAGGCGAGGAAACCGGTCTGACCGATGTGGAGGGGGGAGAGTGCTATGTACACTTGACCTTTTAAGTCGTCCCACTATTACAGTTAGTTTAGTATTTGTTATATCACTCTGAAGATGGTAGCTATGCTACCGAAATGTACATAAGGGTTTATTAAATTTTCTAACATTAATTTTGTTTTATTTGTGGTTTGGGATAACTTTTTCTAATTTTAATTAACCACAAGGCTTATTGGATGGTGTAGATTTTATAGGCATTAAACACAAAATGTAATTCTTAAGAAACGATTTTTTGAAACATAAAAATCCTCCTCGAATTTAAAACTTAAAGAGGAGTTAACAACATTGTCCAGATATTCGTAAAACCGAGCCTTTATCACAAAACTAGAGTAAAATTTGTGAAATTTAAGTCCGATTGAGAGCTGCTACATACACACGCACGCACATACCTCCCCACAGATGAAGCGATGGGCACAATTATTGATAAAGTCTTGGCAGAAGAATGTTTTACCTTCATAAAACAAATTATTACATTGTTAAAAATTACGATATAACGGTTTATTTGAAATTCAATAACCAAATATACAAACAAAAAATACGTTTTAGTTTTGGGAAACTCAAAAGCTATCTGAAATGTTTTTTTTTTAAATAAACAACGCATTACAGTGAAACATGACATTTTTGTTTATTCCCGATATTGTTATTATATTTATAATATATAACGAACTAATAATAACGAACCTGATATAATTGTTGATATAATAAACAAATTACATAATATTATAGTATTTAAATATGAAAAAGAAAAACACATAAAGGTTAACTACTGTATCACGGAATAATAATAGCCTTGAATTTAATATTTATAGAAAACAAACATACGTCGACATCACTATTTAATCATCCAATTAGCTACAAAATGGCTGCTAATAGATCAATAATTGACCGTGCACTAAAAATACCATTAACGCAGAAACCTATTTACTCAGAAATGAATTATATAAAACAAGTAACATTACCCAATGGATACTAGGAACAAATGATCGACAAACCTCCATTCACAAATAACAGGAAAAATGAACACCCAATTAAAATAAATAACCCAATTATTATTCCAATATATATTTCAAGTATTGTAAATGTATTCATAAAAAGATTTAATGTTAAAATAGCATACAACACTAACAATATTATGGATATGAAATTTGAAACAAAATTTCAAATGTAATAATCCTGCTGTGTACAAAATAGAATGTGTATCATGATATTAGGACAAACAGTTAATTAAAAAAGTACGTAAACAACACATAGCTGCAATATAACTATAGCAACGAGAAAAATCAAATGCAAGGTATATCATAGATAACACAATAGACAAAACTATGAACAACGTGAAGAAATAAAAATATATATATATATAACATCAAATGCATGGAAAAATATGTATACATTCAAACAAAAAGACAATATTAATACAGAAATAATAATGAGCAAATCAAGTTCGAGTCTGACGTCACATATTAGACATTATTAGACAGCATCAATAGACGAGATAAAATAGAATCTCAGTTCAGATCTAACAACTCTCCCGATCGGAGCCAACACGGATTAATATCCTGAAGATGCTGTCTCACTGAGGAAGCGAAACATGTAGGATAACTACTGTGAAAGTATAGAGTGACGTAAGTTTTAGAGAGAGAGAGAGAGAGAGAGAGAGAGAGAGAGAGAGAGAGAGAGAGAGAGAGAGAGAGAGAGAGAGAGAGAGAGAGAGAGAGAGAGAGAGAGAGAGAGAGAGAGAGAGAGAGAGAGAGAGAGAGAGAGAGAGAGAGAGAGAGAGAGAGAATTAATAATTTACATTATTTTGGAACGAAGCTAGTAACATCAAAATATCCTTTCTTACACTTAACCGCTTCAAAATGACTACATCATTTAAATACAAATAAACACTTTAACTTAAGAAACAAAACAAACAGGACAGTATAGTTTAAAGGTTATTTGATAAATTGTTCGTAATATTAATATCGTTTAATCGGACATTTGCCATCATTTTGATACATAAATGTTAAATCTATAGTTTAAAAGTGAAAAATACCTAGGTTAGAGTATGTTGCAAACTAAGACAAAATATACATCCTAAGAAAAAACTCAAGTCTAAAACTAAGTCGGAGCAATCAAAACTAAGATTAAATACAAACGTCATCAGATTAAAACCATCACATTCAAATCTACACTACACAAAAGAATGTTAAAGGCGTGACACCAAGAGAAAGTTGTCCTTTATCGGAGTAAGTAACCATTTGTCCCCTTTTTCAAGAGTTTATCCAAAATCGAGTCCTTATTCCTACCTGGGGTGGAGGCAAAATTTCAGACTTATTTGAAATAGAAGAATTTTTATTCTGATTTTTAATTCAGTGTTTATTAACGGTAGCTAAAACATCCTTATTTCCAGACTAGTTTGGTTGATTTCTCAAATATATGAAGCTTCGATTAGTTTTCGTTTACGTCTGTTTTTGTTCGGTGTATTGTTTTGTCCCTTTCATTATTACATTTATTTTAATGAACGAACATGGTTACGCTATTTTCGATTTATCTGTTAGGCCTAACCGCTTATTCTTTTTTTATATATACGCTAATTTTAACAGTTGATAACGAGAGTTGATATACACTCTCAGAACTTTGTGTATTTGTTTACATATATGACGCATTATGAAAAATCTTCAATTAAGACATATTAAAAATAATACAGTTTTGAAAAATAAAAAATAGTAAGTCATTAGAAAAGAAAATTTAAAGACGAAAATTAAAACAAGAGAAATTGAAGATGCAATTGATTTTAAGAGAGAGAGAGAAAAGCAATTACTGTTTATGTTTTTGAAGCAACGCTAGTACTCTCAAATCCTCTCTACTGTTTAACCCCCAAAATACATACATTTAGATAGAGATACAATCATGACAGATTACCCCTATTGGTGCAAGAGGAAGGCATTTCAAAATCACTGATGGTTGTATTAGAAAGAGGAAAATTGCAATAGTCTTTAATAAACACTGTAAAAGTAAAATTGACAAGCTGACACAGTGTTACATTTTGTAACCATTTCCGTTATCTTTATTCCAGTTAAACAAGTTTCTATCAATCGTTTGTCTTCAAAAGTAATGACAAATTTCAATTGTATTTGTACTTGCTTGGTGTATACGTTCAGGTGCTGCAGAGAAGATAGGATTCTATATGAGCAGACTACAGTCCTCTATACCTATTTCATGTTCCTATATTAATTTTTGTGGCCGCTATCGTTCGTATGTACAAACGACGACAACAGCGTCGATGAACGGACGTTCTTTCGGTTCCCAGAGGCTATGATCCTTTGGTATTTTCACTTCCGTACTCACTATAGTACTAAGACCCCCGAAGGTTCTTACACTTATAATATAACAGACAGTTAATTATATATATATATATATATATATATATATATATATATATATATATATATATAATCACATCATTGAGTAGGCTATTGACCTAACCTATTGGCTAAAATGGCTGAGTTGTACAAGATAAGGACAGACAGAGATTTCTGCATTCATTTTTACAAAATATTACGTTTAAGATAGGTTGTTGAGAACTGCACCCACAACCAACTAGACACTTCATAAGGCATTACTTGTGTTGAGTGAAGTTCTAGGATTATTTATTATTTATTTCTGTTGTGTACATAACCTCAAATTTATCACGGATTTTTAATTAGCTTGTTTTTCAATTTTTCTATTCTGTGTTTTCTTTCACTCACTACGAACAGTTTCAGCTTTCTCAAACTTCCAGTAATGCTTCAGGATCAACTTGTGAATCTGTAAAGTTAAATTTCCAGAAATTTTTAAATAGTCCTAATCCTGGCTTAGATTAATAAATTTACAATACCGCGGCAGCGGCCATGAGAGTAGATGGTGTTAACAAATTTTTTTTAATATATAAAATAAAAATAACTGATTTTTTTTTTGAGATGTTTGTTCACAAATTTTGAGTCATCAATCATTTCTTCAACGTAATCGCGGATCATAATTAGTAATAGAAAGCAGATAGTAGGACTTTTATAAAATATTATCTACACTATTAACCACCAACAGCTAACGTTTTGTTGTAGTCATCCCTAAAATTGATTAAAGTATGAACGACAACCATTCAGGATATTCAGTCATTCTCAAATTGAGCAGAAAATATCCCTTTATCAATTAACATTTTCATTACATTAGTAAAATAACACTTTATACACACACATAAAAATAATAACTTAAAATTAAAAAACAGTCTATTATATAGTTCAGTCATTGCTAAACGAACAGTTAGGCCCACTGTCACGACACGTACTAAACTGGTTTTTAATTTTAAGTTATTATTTTTGTACGTGTAGAGAGTGTTAATTGACAAAGGAATACATCCTGCTAATCTTGAGAATGGCTGAATAGCCGAATCAGCCGTTGTTGAACGGCGAAAGAATAATATTCAAGGCCTTTTAATCATACATACATACTAAGTTAATCTAGTTTTAGTTACAAGTAGGTAAGCTGACTATATGACGTCACATAAATTAACACAGCACACTTAATCCCGTTAAGGTAGCGTTGTATTGGCTATATAAACCTCGTGGTAAAGCTACTGTTAGGTTTAAACAAAGATAACCTAACCTATGTCCCTCTAATAGGTATTTATTGGCGGTTGAGGATTAGAATAAATGTCGAGATATTTCAATAAAAGGGTTTCTTGTGCGTTTATTTTATGTATATTAGTATAAAGTATAAAATATACATTTATCTAGTGAGTCTAGATCAATGCACACTGCCTCGGGGTTTTACAGATTCGATCTGATATATCTCTATGTTCTAAAAATAAATTAATATAAAATTGATTGATTTTTTTCTTTGTTATGTAAAGGCGAAAAATCTTTCGGTCATTATTGCTTATTAAAAAAAGAAGAAAAATATATAAAGTACTCCTAGTCCTCGAATACTCTAATAGCGTCAGGGTTCTAAGAGAACAAGAGTTGGTCAAGAGAGGCCTGATAGGAAAGGTGAAAGAGAGGAATATAACTCAGGAATGGGGTTGAGAGGCTGGGGAGGTGATCACTCAGTTATGTGTCTGGTCATTCCCCCAATCTCAGGGGTACGGTATATCCGTACTCAAGACCGACGGAGTGGGTCGCACCAATAAGATGCGTCCCAGTGCAATGAAGAACTGCATCCTGCTCGAGGTGGCCCTGCACTGAACTGTTAGTTCAGACAAAATCCGTCGGATCTAGGGGAGTAAACCCTGAATCAAAAATCCCTAATCTCAAGGTGTAGTCTACCCGTGCTGATGAGGTGGATGTGACATATTACGTGTCTCTAACGGGTAAAACTATCTGAGATAACAGACGCCCTCTCTGAGTATTTAGTCTTGCCTGGGCATGGAGACTCTGTCCAGGTTGACCAATATTTCCCTAGCTACTCGTAAGATTTTTATAAAAACCAAAAATAAACTTATCGAGACAGGAGAACCATCAGCCGAGGACTTCAACGCTTCCATCCCTACCACAATAGAAACCAGGCCCATTGGTTCTGATACGTCTACTGTCATTCCAATGAAGGTTATCCTCTTTATGTGTGTGTCTAGAATTGACGTTGGAACTAAATACAAAGCTTCCTGCCAGACAACAAGACTGAAATGAAAGAGTTATAATTAAATAAAAAATATTGATTCCAACATAACCTCAATATTAGAGGGAAAATCAAAAGTATCTTTGTAGCAAGAATTTTAATTAGAATACAGTCAAATATAACACCTTACTCGATTTTACTATCTGTTGAATTTTGTTACTCAAAATTAATACAAAATGGCGACTCTTGAAAGGATTTATTGTTACGTTTTACTTGGATCCTTCGTGGATATATTAAACCTGTTGTCAAAGGAGCGTATTTATAGTGGTTTCATAAAGTATGAAATATACATCAAAATCTTTAAAACGAGGGAATATAAAAAGTTGGTTTTTTGTATATGTTTATAAGATAACACTTATTCTAGCTTTGATAGTTTTAAATTTTGGCAGCAATCTTGAATTCGCCATTTTAAAATTAGGTTCTATTTTTTAAATAGGAATAGAGTCATACGACACTTGTTTTTAGATTGTTTTTTTTTTATTTTAGGTTCCATGTTTGAGTCCGGTATTTAATACCAAATTTCCTTGAAAAGTTATCAATTAATACAACTATCGAACATTTAAAATCTTAATTTACAGGTGGACAAATGAGTTGGGTACAGCACATGCTGTAATTTTAAACTTGCAATTTTCAAAGATGCTCAAATTGTTACCCTAAACAGTTATATAAAATTCACCAAATACTTTAGATATTTTCTGATCTTTTATTTGTTTTTTTTGAGGAGGGAAAAAATGGAAAAATCTTTATGACTTTGTCCGGGGACTGAAGGTGGTGGGCGGCCTCCATACCCCGGTAAAACCACTAAACCCTCCATCCTCTTTTCCTCCCCTGCGGAACCATCTTGCGACATTACTTCACAGAGGGGGAATTTATTACCCTAAGGGGTCATCCACCATCCCATCGACTGGTTCGTCGAACACCCTGTCTATAAATCTATGAATTCTATGATCTTAATTGTACTTCTCTTCTTCGTACCATTCTCCCTGGATAAATAATTCAATTGCCCTCCAATTTTCTTCATTTTTCGTCATAGTGTCCACCATGTTAACCGGGGAAAATGGCGACTGAAGGGAAATTGTCTGATCAGCAATAGCGTTAATTTTTGTTCGTATTCTTTTTGTAGTTCATTTAGGTTTTCTGTTTGGTTAAAATACATCTTACTTTTAAAATATCCAAATAGGAAGTAATCAAGAGGAACAAGGTTAGGAAAAACTATGCCATACGTGTTTAAAGTTAAGTTTCCAACTCATTTGTCGTCCTGTAAATTATGGTTTTAAATTATCTGTAGTTCTATTAGTTAACAAATTTTTAAGTAAATAAAATATTAAAAACTGAATTCTACCATTGAACCAAGAACAAAAACAAACAGTGTGAAAACATGTATTCCATGACCCTATTTCTATTTTTTTAAAGTTGAACTTAATTTCAACATGGCGGATCCAACATGTCCGCCAAAACTTATAACTATCAAAACTCGGAGTTTGGTTGTCTTATATATACGAAACACGAATTTTTCAGATTTTATATATATTCCACACTTTATGAAGACTATATAATATATGAAACAACAAAACAAATACAATCTCTTCCTTTAGAGCTCTATACCAAGTGTTTGTTATTGGACTTTCCAAGTCTTTCAAGTCAATACTTGTGTTTATATCCCAAGGGAGATTACACCCTAGCTGAGGGTGTATGGGAGTTTCTATGCCAGACTGATTAATTGAAAAAAACATTGAGTGTTTTATTAAACAGAAACGAATGCGATCTTACTGGTTTTGTTTTCAGTACTGATATCACTTTCGGGTATTAATTAATAACATTTATTACATAATAGCGTTTACATTCTATCTCTTACAACACACTTATGTATGCACACACATATACTAGCTGATCGTAAAACGTTATGCCAATTTCGGAAGGCGATAAAGGATATCAAATTAATCAAAAAACATATGTCCTGAATTGCTTCATTTTCAGGCTCTCCGCCATTTTGTTTTTAATAAAACGAATAGAAACATCGATACTAAATTTTGCAGAACGTTTAATGTCATTAATTTATAGTTTTTCCAAACGACTTTTATTTTTTCACTTAACGGTTTCATAATATTGACCATACAAATTTTTAAAATTAAATTGCAGACAAACAAAAAATTTAAATGGGCATTTTGAAACCGCTAGATAAAACATTATAATATTTTTGAAGGGGGTTCTTAAAACGGATTCGACATTGATTTTTTGACCTATCATATAACTCTTTCTATTTACCTAATATGTGTGAAGTTTGTTTTATAACGAAAGCATTTACGGTCGAAATTTGCATAGGGTTATTTGAGAGAGGTTACACCATCGTAGAAAGTTCATGCTTGCGTGAATCCTTTTTGAAGAGTCTTCAATTCAGCAAAACAATACACATTCTGCGTGAACAGGGACATTCCGGCGAGATTATGCAAATAAATGCTGTACCTAAATTGCATAACCAACGCCTGACTTTTAAGAAGAGACTTAATTTACCAATAACAAGTTATAAACTGAATAAACTCTCCTAAATAGTTTAAAGAAAATTAGATTAACTCTTCAAACTAAACGAAAAACAAACCGTGCACAAACTAGCTCACTTATTAATATAAAAAAACAAAATAGGCCTTATGAGGAAAAACTTTGTTGACAGTCAATCAAAACAAAATTGCGGAATAACAAAATAATGGTACGTTTTCACCAAAATCATTTTATTTGCATAATCATAACAAATTATTGTTGATTTGCAAATAACGTAAAAATGTGTAAAAATTAATAAAGAAAAATAACAGTAATAAATTATTAATGATCCAATTTGACTTGTATTCGAATTGTATAACAACGAAACAAAAAAGAGTCATGAGCGCTTTTGAAAAATTGCCGAGGTATCAATAGTAATTCCTCTTCAATCAGCCACATCTATTGCTGTAGAGAATAAACTTTTTCTTTCAAAAAATCCCATTGGAAAAACTCGCAAACAGTTAAGTCTGGAGATCTTGAAGGCCAGTCTATGAATTTGTTGTCACAACCTATCCATCGGTTGGGAAAATCTCGATCTAAAACTGCTTTGGCCACATTAGCATAATGAGGAGGAGTTCCAGTCTGTTAGAAAAACTCGTCCCTCAACTCCGGCTGAGTAAGATGAACAACTATATGATCAGTTAGTATTGTCTCTAGTCATTATCTGATGGGATTTATCATAAGATGAAACACCATCCTTGGTGACGCCAGGCCCTCTCTTTGCGACTCTTTGATCTCAAGTCCTCTTCGTGTAAGATATGTGGATTTTGTGTGTTATAATAACTACAATTATGTCCATTTATACATCCTGTTCAGTAAAATGTAGCTTCATCATAAAATAAAAATCCTTCATAGCACTCGGCAACTTTATCCAGTTTTTCAATTACCTTCGAACAGAAAATTCCACTCTTTTGTCTGGGTCATCTTCAAACACTCCTTGAACTAAATGTGTTTTATAAAATTTATTTTATTTTTTTGTTAGCATGCCAATGAACTGACGACTTTGGTATCCCAGTAGCTCATGAAACTTTTCTAAGTGAATTATGGCTGTTTAGATATTTCAGTAGCACATTCAAACTTTTCATTTTCTGTGTTAGAAAATCTACGTTATTTCTTTTTCATTGGTCCAGTTTCTAGTAGAATAGTTTCCCACTTATGAATTGATTTTCTTGATTAACGAACGACATTTGGGTAGGTTCTTTTGAAAACACCTTATAGCTTCAAATTCATTTTCAAACTCAATAGCCCAAGAACAACATTTCACTTTTTGTTCAATTGAAAAATAATTGTTTCTAGGTATATCACACATAACATGATTAAACACAACTACAAAATTGTTTCATTTTTGTGTGTTAACAAAAAAACAGCTGATAGAGATTCGACAGATGGCAATGCAGATTTAGATTAAAAATTTGATTGTCTTGAAAAAAAATAAGTTAATAAAAATAGTTGGATAACCAAGGGAATTCTTGTCTCTAGACAGAAATTGAAACTTTATTATGAAATATATAAAACTTCAGGCTGTAACAAAGAATGTTATAATAAGACAAATATAAGCGTATTTGCAGACTAGCAGCTAAATCTTATAATTTTTTTCAAAAACTAGTTGTTCGAATATACAAGTTGTAACTAGTTGTAACAAATATACAAAACAGAGAAGAGACTTTGGTGACTATTGATGGTGTAAAATTTAGCGAACCACCAATTGTGACTAATAAATTCAACAACCGTTTTATCTTAATAATGTAACAATAGCAATACTTTTTTGCAGCAACATATCGCTTTGAAAATAGGAAACCATGTTTCTTTCACCTGTGTGTGTAGAGGATGTTTGTAGACTGATTAGTACATACTTTTTTTTAATCATATACAGTGAAACTTCCCTTAACGGACACTTTTAACAAACGGACATTTTTGTATTCCCCGACCGGGATCATGCTTTTCTGGCCTTTGTAGTGTTTCCAACAGACTTTGCCAAAAATAGACCCGGACACGAAATTTAAAACAAATGGCTCAGTTGAAACTTCCGAATAGTCGACTGTATTTGGAAATTAGAGACTTCTCAAAACACACATTGCAATGTCTCTTCGGAATTACCCGAAAGTTGACTTCCTGGTAACTTTCGTTTTGTTTTATAAAGCAGTCGTCGTTGTCCTTTAAGAATTCAATTTCAATAAAGTTCCCGTGAGAACAGTGTGTAGTATAGTTGTTTATTGTGATGTCTCTCATACTAAAACATTTAACTTCAAACCTTACATAGTTTAATTTTCTCCTTTTTTAAAATTTAGATTTTCCTAGTTTACCTATTTGTTTGTTCCGTATTGTAGTACGAAATGATTAATAAATTTTGTGATATTAAAACCATTATACGTGTAGTACTATAAAAACTCTGATAATACAGTAGACAATCGTGAAACACTACCAATGTTTAATTTATTTCACTTTTATCGAAAGTATATGCATTAAAGTAATAAAGTTTATTATACAGTAGGTTAATGAACATATAATTTAGTTTCAACGTTTAAATTTTCTGAACGTGTTCAATATCGTAACAAGACGTTATTCTGGTGGTTTACAATGTGTTACAGTCGACCTATATAACTGCATCTCTCTCAATAGTGGACATTTTACTTAGTCCAAGCAGTGCCCCGTTATTTGGAAGTTTCTTGTAGATGGAATTTATACCTGACTCATTAAACAGTACTCTGAATAACTGATCAAACCTCTTCAACTCTTAGTACATTCTTCACTCTCCGAAGGAAATTTTATTTCCTATTTAAAATCTGTTAAGATTGTTTAAAAAGGATAAAAAGGACGATATCATAGACCTATCTCGTTGCGTGTGTGTGTGTGTGTGCGTGTGTGTGTGTGTGTGTGTGTGTGTGTGCTGGGGTATATTTTCGTTTACAACAATTTCTCAGAGGAATGCAATTCAGTTTTACGGTTGTCACACCTGCCACGGGCATTGTCACGTGAGACATTTAGTACTAAACTAAAGAACACACAAAATTCAAATATAAAACAAAAATACACCTAATAATATATGTCAAGGCCGTGTGCTCCTTTGTCATGTCTTTCCTTCAGATTTTTTAAGACAACGTATATTACGTTTAACGTACACCTGTAGATAGATTGAAATATAATAAAGTTCATACTAGAATGGAAGTAATAGCTGAATTGTTAAAAAAAATTATCTTTAAACTTAATTAGTGTAATTCCGAATTAGCTCTAAATTATTAATTCCTTCAACTTTTTAAACTTTGTAATCAACATCGATCTAATTGTCTATGTTTATTTTCTTTAAAGGTATTCAATTAAAAAGTGATATGAATGTTAAAAAACTGAATATGTAACAAAGATATTTTTGAAGCATAGTTGGAGATTTACTTTCCTCACTTTTATTATTTCGGGAGAAATAGTATTTTGTTAAAAAAAAAAACCGAACACGAGATCTCACAAAAATTACGTTTACTTAATCAAACGCGTTTCAACGACAAAATCGCCATCCCCATTTTTGTAAATTAGATATCCCAAATAATGGTTAACCCAAACCAATATGTTTTAATTACGTTGCGTTTCATTAAAAATAAAAAAATTACCTAAATTGAAATCGGACCTATCGTTTAGTGTACTTTTTGAACCACAACGGTCTAAACTGCATTTATGTAGTAATAACCACCAATAAATTTTATTTCTGCCCTTAAATTTCACTTCAACAAAGTTTTATGAAATAGTTAGTCAATTTTATTAAAATTAGTATTTCAAATTTTGATCTAATGGACGTTTCTCTCTAAATTTTAAGCTTATTTAGTTTTGTGTATTGAGGTCTGAAAATATTCGTGTACCATTTGTTTCTTAAAAGTTTTAGTTATAAAAATATACATAACACATCTAATGTATTTTGTTTTTTAAGATATTTAATAATAACGAATTGTTATTATTTTAATATGGTTTTGACTTCTCAGGCTTGGCTTTAGTCCTGGGATCCTTTCCTAGGTTATAGTTTTAATTTTAGTTCCCAACATGGCTCTAGATTTATTACTTGATAACGGGAGTTGATTTAACTCTCGAAACTATGTGTATTAGCATTTTAAAACTCACAAATGATACAATTGTCCGATTAAACCAAATTAATAATATAATAAAATTTGTTGTTTTATTTATTTTTTTTATTTAAAAGATTAGAGGACAAAAAGAAACAGAAGATATAGTTGTGTTATTATCCAACACTAAATAATTTTGAAGTTTTTACAAAAATATGATACACTAGACCAACAACAACAATAAAAGAACATTGTATGATTAATAGAGGACGAAAAACCTGTTACCCACTGCACCTGACTAACAGGTGGGAGAAGTAACGACAGAGAAACGTGAAAGAATGGGCGGGGAAGTTCGGCCACCCGTACAGACTATTTCTTTAGTTTGTTGTAGATCTATAGTGCACTTATAAATCTTCTTCAACGATACAAACAATTGAGTTCACTTCTAATGAGAAACATTTAATTAGGTCGACGTACAAGCACAATGTTATTGAACAAAATTATCTCAACTTCTGAAGACTGGAAATAACAAAAAGACTTTTTAGTTTGAAATGAAGAGAAAATTGCAATCTAGTTATAAAAGAGCAGTTATGTAAACACGAAACATCTTTGTTTTTATGTTATTCAATGATGCCTTCAGTTGTAGCAAAACTGTTCATCAAATTCATAAATTTGTATTTAATTATTATTCCAAACAGCATCTGTAATAACAATAGTACAAGGGGCTGAAAAGTAAGAAACATTTTGATTTCAGCTGTTGGTAATATTTTTTTAACTTCTGTAATTTTTTTATGATTCCTTTGTTGACAAAAACGAGTAATAATATCGCGTCACTTGGAAGTTGCATTAGAATTGGAAATCCGTGCTGTTACTAGTTTTCTGTGGACTAGAAAGTGTAATCCCACTGTAATTCATCGGCAGTTAAGTGAATATAAATAAATTCTGAGCTTAAGTTGTGAGATAAAATTAGATAGAATAAAACTCGAACACAATCGAACAAAATTTCTCACAAAAATTACCTTTTCATAATCAAACACGTTTCCACGACAAAGTCGGCATCCTCAATTATAGTTTAGTCATTGTAGCTTATGTATCACTGAGGATGGCTACTTTTCCGTTGAAACGCGTTTGATTAAGTAATTGTAATCTTTGTGAGAACTTGTGTTCGAGTTTTATTCTAACAGTTAAGTGAAGTTTTACTGTTCACCAGCCCATTCAAAATACTGCGAGTTCTTTAAAAATGACCTCAGTGAAATTGAGAATGAGTGTAGACAAGGAAGGCCATCGACTTCTGTCACGGATAACAATGTTCAACGTGTTCAACAATTGATTCTTACAAACAGAAGAATCCTGCAGGACGAAATCCCAACTGAGATCAATATTCCTCATGTAAGTGTGCACAGTCTCTGCAGTTTTGAAAGTATGCGCTTGTTGAGTGCCTCGCTTACTCACTGCAGAACGCAAAGACAAGCGTTTTAATCAGAACTATGACAGGGAATTCAATGAATTTTTGGACAGAATTGTGACTGCAGATGAAAGCTGGGTCCATCATTTTACCCTTGAAACAAAACGAAGTTCACGGGAATAGAGACATGCTCAATCTTCTCATCCAAAAAGTTTTGATAGGTTCCATCAGCAGGGAAAGTGATTTTAGACAATCATAGTGCATAGTTCATGCTAATTAATGCAGACTAACAGCAAATAAAACAGACTAAGAAAGGCAATTAAAGACCGCCACCCAGGAAAACTGTCAAACGTTGAAGTGCTTCACCATGACAATACACCCATCATTCTGCTCATGTCAAATAAGGCAGAAGTTCAACTGGGAACATCCTTCTTGCACTTTGTGAGTTCCACGTGTTCTGTCTAATGTAAGATGCTCTTGCCCGAAAACGATTTGGAAAGGATGAAGAAGTGAAAATGCAGTAAGAGAATGGTTGTCAGAAGTAGGACTTAAATTTTTTTAATTAAGAAATTGAAAAACTTGTAACTCGATATGATAAATGTCTGAAAGAAATTTTCTTAATTTTTACAACTTTTCCTTTTTTTAGGTTAATGTAATTTACTTTTTAACTGCCCCTCGTGCAAAGGGACTAAATGTCTTCTAAAATACTTGTAATTTATTTGTAATTGTAAAGGTTTGAGATATTCGCAGTTAAATATTTTTAAACGGTTGCTATTTTAAAGTCTTTGTTTTTAGTAATATAAAAAATGCGAGTATGAAATCTGAACTAATTAAATTAGTTAAACAATTTCTAAAGTTATGATTTGTAAAAAGAAAATATCGGATAGAAGGGAAAGTAAGCTTTTTCAGAATCGTGTTTAGATGAATTTTTCTCTTTTATGTTTACCATTAGAACGCATCCTGAATGTTTCTCCATTTCTATTTTGAACCACCCTGTATAATTTCAAACAAATACAGCTGAAATTGCATAATACCTAACTAAAAACTATGTTTCTACTCAATTCTATTTATTGATATTAAAAGAGGATATTATTTTATTTGTTTTACTTTTGTTTTTTGTTCTTACTTGTAACAAAATTTGAAAACGTTTTAACAGTACATTATGTTTCATTACAAAGCATCTGCCTCAAAAGTGGGAATGTATTATTTAATAGAGACCAAAGGGAATTAAAATTCACTAATACTGAAATGATTAAATTAGGTTCAATGAATTTTACCTGTAAAGTGATATATTCGATTAGATAATAATTGTTATATATTTTTAATTTCCACAATGAAATTTGTCAAAATTCAAAAAAGAACAAACGTAGTGTTTGTTATTATTTTTAATATATTTAAATTAATCATACCAAGTGACATCAAATTTTCTAATTATTAAATATGAATCAAATGACCTCCCTCAATTTATGAGAATTATGGAACGAAATTTTAGGAATATGGATGTCTTACTGGTAGTTAAATATCTTATTATTTTCCAAACCTAGAGACTGAAGTGTGAAAATTAACAAAAACTATTTTCAGAGATATAACGCGAAAAACCCTAAACCGTACAAGCTAATGGGTTTACTGAAATAGCTGAAAATATATTATATATATATATATATATATATATATATATATATATATATATAGTCGAAACTTACAAATCGGACTTTTTATAAAGAACCATAAGGTTCTGTTTTGATCCTTAGAGACTACACTTGTGCAAAATTTCATGAAAATCGTTATATCTGATTTTGAGAAAATCGTAATTTTGTGTTTTTTATGGTAACTACCATCAAATTTTGATTTATTAAAAATGAAACAAAAGTCTCTAGGTATGGCCGAAATATGCCCACAACCAAATTTTATTAAAACCAAACTTGACAACTAACTGTAAAGATCCACTTTTGTTTTGCCAATTATTCCTTGACAGTAATTTTTTTCTTCCCATTTTGCACACTTTTTATGTCATTTTTCAGATTTGATAAAATTTTGAAAAAAAATATCTTTAGAGTCTATTTTAAGTCTTTAAATCATAACGTCTTTTATAAAACTGCTTCATGTCTGGTTTTTTACTTAGTATGATAACTCACGGGCTAGATAAGAAGATGGCAACCAAATACGTACATTTCTAATCTTCAAACCATTCCACGTCTATGATGTATGTAAAATCGATGTGTCTTAATCTTTAAAAACGAAACCCTTTCATACGATCTCTGTAGAAGGAAGTTAAAATTGTCAAATCTGAGAGATATAATTTGACTACAAATTAAAACCACTTTAAGAAAATTACGGACTTGACTAGAAGCTTACATATGTGATGAAAATTTAATATTTTTGAATGGTTAAATCTAATTGTGTATATTTAAACTAATAAACCTACGCAGCCATGCCAGCACATCCAATACAATATTCGACAAAATTTAATTATTATGATTTTAAAATATAACGTTAATTACATATCTAAATAAATCGTTTTTGATCTTGACAATATAATTTTTACTTCATTTTCAAAGAAACCTTTGTAATCTGGTTTTGCTCATCAATACTTAATATGTATTACATAGCTAATTTAACAATAAATATTGAATCGGGAATATTCACGTGCGAAACCACTAATAAGGAAATAAATTCGTTTATTTGATTCATCAGAAATATTATTTACAGATAATAAATCAACAAAATTATTTGAATAACAACAACGAGTATACACAACTAAATCTATCAACACATCATTCAATATAGATACATATCTTTATTACCACTCATATTACAGTTCTTAAGGTTGGGAGGTTTAAAGTATTTCAGCATTAAAGGGGTGCTCAAATTATTTACAAAAAGAATTTTTTTATGTGACACAAATTTACCAAATTATAAAGTATATTTAGAAACTGGATTAGAAAAATCTTTTGTTTATACACTCAAAATTTATTTTAAGTATAATTCTCATATATTGTCCCCCTCCCCCATTTCGTCTGAACAATATACTTGCAAACGAAGTGATAAAGGAAAATATTTATTGGTGTCGCGAGTGGAGAAATTTGAATAAAGGGTACAACTTTGAGGGAATAAGTGGCCTCCAGGGTCAATTAGCTTTGTTAATTGATGTAATCAAAGCAAATAACAGGGAAGGTTGTTTATCTCAGACGAGGCAATCACCGTATCATCACTTGACCTTGAACTTGAACTTTATCAAGAATATATCTGCAAGACAATGTTGCCATTATGCCAAAACAATGTTCGATTAAAGTTAGGGCAGAGCTTGTAGAATTAAAATTATAAGAAGAGAATAAAGTAAGAAAAAATATTTATGTTCTATGTCCAATCTAGAATGTGCTCTGCAGGTCCAATTAGCTTTGTTAATTAAATAGTCAGGGCAAATAAGAGAGAAGATTGTTGAATTCGGAGGAGGCAATTTACGGTACCATTAGTTTTTCCCTCGACCTTGATTTTGATCAAGACAATATTTTTGGAATGTTGACATTAAGACAAAACTATGCTCGTTTAAAGTTAGGGCAAAGCTCGTAGTTACAAATTATATGCCGTGAAGGAAAAAATATTATTTATGTTCTATGTGCAATCTGGATTAAAACGAAACGATAATATACTTTATTGCTAAATGTCCTTTATTATTGTGATTCAGTATAAAATAGTTTGATAAAAAATTAAAAAACCAAGCAGAATTAGAAAAAGTTTTAATGGTAGGGATTAGATGTCTGATAATATATGTATGAGACATGTGTGAGATGGAATTTTGTAAATGAATTTAATTGGTAGCTCATACATCATGCTTATTATACACAGATCACTAAAATTTAAAATATGTTTGTTTGGTAAGAGGCTTAAAATATAAAATTTAAGTTTAAAATTAAAATTAAATTATGTCCAAAATTTGTTTTTGATTCCTTTATTATTCCTTCAGGGGGGGGGGGATTAGATAGAAAAAAATGTTAATAACTAGTCACAACTAGTCGTTTCCAGTTAGGAATTTAACAGTTTTGAATCACTACATTTATATAATTATTTCTCCAAATATGTTCTCATATTTTACTAATGTTATACAACAAAGGTGTTACAACAAATCAAATAATAAATATCTTATTTGTCTTAAAACTGATTTTATTAGGTAAGTTTGAGACAAACATAACGAAAACAATATGATATTGCTACCTAACTAACTAATCTATCAAGAATCAATTACAACACAACGTGAAGCCAGCCACACAAACAAAATAATGACTAGATAAGTTAACCTAAAAATAATTTAAAACAGCTGTTATAAATTCTCCAACAAAACAACAAAGTAAAACGTATTTAGGATATTATAACAGCTTTTACAAGTTAGTTTTTGTAGTGAAACATGGTGTTTACCTAACACAGGCATGTTATTTAAACGATAAATTAAAATCAACCTAAAAATAATTTAAAACCGCTGTTATAAATTCATAAACAAAACAATAAAATTTGAGAATTTATAAAAGCTGTTTATAATTATTTTTGTTGCAAAATATGTTAATAACAGGAATATTATTTAAATGACAAATTTATTACAAAATAAGTATTTCCAAGGGAAAATAACAATTTTCCAAATGTCTACAGGTAACACTGTTTAATTTGACACCTTAACAATTAAAATAGTCCCTACAGTAAAGAAACACGCGACTGACGCAGACATTCCTTGGCGAATTAATATAAGATTTTATCATTTGATGCCTACAAATTACAAAAAGTAACTACAAATTAATAACTTAGAAAAATCTGGCCATCTTCTCATGTAATGATGGCTGATTAACTAAATAAATAAATTACTAAATTGATAACAGTGCCTTATAAACACTGGATCTACTCGTCAGGCTGCAGCATATGGTAGTACATGCTATATGCAGTCCATTAAAATAACCTCACATAGCTACTATTATATAATCATTACTGAATATCAGATCCGTCCCAAAAATATTCAAAGATCATAAAACACATTTATCTACGACTATATCTTAATTTTGTAAGTTAGGTAGAATATTACTTGAAATGTACATTCTTAAGTTTGTTATTAATTTTTGGTTATTATTAAGTAAATTATTGGAACTGACAGTATACTGTTAATGCTAATCAGAGAGACGGTATTTTACCATCGCTGTAAAATGTGTATAACTATTTATTGTTATAATTTTGTTTCTATATTGTGTTGTTCATCTTCAGTTTGGTAGTCTCTATAAAAGACATTCATTCATTCATATCTTTGAAACTAAACATACAAAATGATGAATTTAGGTTATAACTTGTTGTGAGCCAATCTACGTTTGGATATACACAAAAACCATTTAATAAATAGTAGGTGTCAATAGCAACCGACAACCCTATTAGAATTAAACCTTTTTGAATTAACTTTTGGCTTAGATTGCTTATGGCTTGTAAGCGTCTCTTAGATAAAAACTGGGGACTCCAGTTATGACTTTATGAAGCGGTGATTAAACCTCAAGTACAATTCGCTCCCCTGGTGAGGAGGACGAACTTTTCTAGAGGTTAGCACGCGTAGGTTAGTAATACTCTAAAGAGTCTAAAGGATGGTCTATGTTAGGAATTAAGATAGTTTTAATTAGAAATAGAGTCTTTTAAGAAGCAAGAAAGACAACAATTATTGTGACAGACCTGTAAAACTGGCGAAATTATTTACCTTGCAAGCAAGACAAACGTCATTGATGCTACAATGATATATAAACCCTTGGATGGGAGGAAACGTGGTCAGTAGGCCAAGACTGATCGAGTAGAGATGCTGGAGGAATTCTTGAAGATACCCAGACGGACGTGGCGAGTAAGAGCTTCCTGAGAGAATTGTGACTTCGAACGAGCATCCATAAGAATTGTAAATATAAAGTTTGTCATATAATTTAACCATAACGTAGAATCAGATCTGTGAGTCACAGCAATTAGAGTCATTCTGGATTAATGATAATAATAAGAATATTGTAACATTGTAATTAAGTTAGGAGATAGTTATTCTTGTTAATAAATGTTAATTGAGAACTAAACCATTCGATTCTATTGAAAATAAAGAACCCAGGCAGTTTAAAGAAACTAATCCTAACACCTACATGTGCATCTCGGGTGGCTTTAGAATTATACCTACAATAGCGTAGAAATTCTGTTATGAACAACCCCGCTTGAACTCAGTATAATTTCTTGAGCGAATTTGGTACAGAATGGAATGCACTGGTGTCTGGAAAGGTAACAGTTAAAGTAAAGGACACGGCATCATTGGGAAATACGCATAATGATTATGTATTAACAATAAGAAATGTTTACATAAGTAAAAATATCTCATGGACTAAACAAAAGAGAGGGACATTGACAGAGATTGGTCACTTTACGTTCGGATCTCGCACTGACTGGACCAGGTGGAGGGGTTTATTTTATCATCTCAAAAATCAAGAAAGTAATTTTCGACAAATCATTTTTGTTGTCGTCTGTACGTTAACAGCCACAAACATTCATAGAAACTTGCTACAGAGAACGATAGAGTGCTCATCTTGAACCCTATTGAAATTGTCAAAATGGCGGTTATTTTAAACAACTACTGTTCATGTTTTTAAATTTATAACAGACTAATTTTAATGGGAAATTGCATATTTTAGTTCTGCTTGTTATGGTAACAATCCCACATATTAACGATGATTCACCGACACAAGCGTAGCGAGTGAAAGTTTTGTCACAAATATACAGCATTGAGACCTTCCAGGGCCGAGACATTCATACGAGCGAAGCGCGGGAGACTGTGACGACAAAAAAGTAGTGATATACACAATTACGAGGTTCAGAAAACCTGTGTAAACAACTGTTTTAAACAAACTTATAAATACTGGTTAAGACCTTTGATCTATTAATACAATTCAACATTCCCTGCAAGTCCCTAGAAACCAGCTTTTGGGCATTGCATTTAGAGAATCTGCGTGCATCACATTGTATAATGGCGACCACCAACTATTTTTATAATAATAATAACATTAATATTATAAAAGAGCAGAATATTTCTATTTTGTCATAAAATCTTTCTCAATACCTTGATACGAAAAGGTAACTGAAATTCAATAATACGGGGATATACAGTTTATACATACATTTGTGGGTATATACAGTTTGTACAACGACTCAAAACTTATTTTAATTTCCCTTCAAAGTTTTAAGTTTAGTTTTCGTCATGAGTGAATTGTATTAAAATATTTGTAATTTATAGTAATTAGCCAGCACGTGTTTACGCGAAATTGATTATCTGTAAACAACCATACACTTCTAAAATGAACCATCAAATTTAGTTTCAAAACATAAATGAGTTTGAAACCCTACTTAAGCTTTTATAGAATTCTTGTTCTACTTTCCTGTATTGAACAAAATCAGTTCCTAACTTTTTCCAATACTTAGATATAAGTTTTAAAATTATCAAAAAAAAGACAGATTTTTTTTTTTTTTTTCATAACACGGACGTTCTTAAAATATTGCTTTGATAGTAATAAACCCGGGACTAATTGTATATATAGAGTGATTCAGATTTGTACTGAAACATTTCGAGAGTTGAGGTTAGGTTATGTGAGGAATATTTCGATAGTCGGTACGTTTTCGATTCACCCCACCCCCACCACTTTTTTTGTTTGTTTCAAATTATGTGAAATGTATTGGATTATGTAAATTGATCAAAATTTTGATGGGAAAACATATTTTTAAGAAAAAAAATAAGCCGATAATCCAATAACTTTATGAATTAGAAATTCTAAGAGATATCTGTGTTAGTCTAAAGTAATTCAATAATCCAATACCCAAATAAAGCAATAAACCAAAATAATACAACTTAACCTAATCTAACCTAAACAACAACCCAATAACCTAAATAGACTATTGAATACAATAACAACATCAAAAAGTGAAAAAATATTATTGTACATCGAATTCTTTTATTTTTATCATTATCAATTGAAATCACAATGAAAATCAAAACTTAAATTAAATTATTGGGTTTTTCAGTTATTTATTAATTGGTTATTGGATTACTTTTGATTAATAAAATTATAAAATGTAATTTTTAAGTCTAAATAATTTTAACAGGAAAATTACGTTTCTGCATCGTAATTTTGATCAATTATCATATTTCAATACATAATTTGAAGCAAAAAAAGGAGAAAAGTGGGGGTAAAACGAAAAAGAACCCGAAAGCTGATTTATATCAGAAAAAGTTTCGGTTATGTTAGGTTAGATTAGGGCGTTACAATTACACTTATATTATAATCATTACTAAATATCAGATTAGTCCCAAAAAGACTCGATATTTATTCTAGTTTCCCTTCACAATTTTAAGTCCATTTTTTTTTGTCGAATAGTGTTACGTTATTTTTAAATTATACAAATTATCCAGCACTTGTTTAACAATCAATAACTAGCATTACATTTGTAAAAGTGAACCAGCAAATTTAGTTTCAAACATAAATGAGGTTGAAGCCCTGCTAAACTCTCCTCTATTGAACACTTCATAACTTTCCCAATACTTTATAAATACAAGTTTGAACATCATCATGAAATTCTTGCTCTGACAGTAATGAACCAGGTAGAAGTTTAATATACAGAGTGATTAGAAATTTCACGGCAACTGTCAATAAGAACAAAAGTTTATTAAAAACATAAGTCCAGGAACGCTTTGTATTTTGTCCGTCAGTCATTTTGTGTTTTTACAAAATAACAACAAAATATGAGAATAGATAAAATATTGAAGATTTGATATACGAGTTACCAGTATACCAGAAAACGAAAACTTTATTTTGTACATTTTCAAAATGGCGGAGATTTAAAATGTTTAAGCTGAAAATCTCTAGAATCATTAACATTACGAAATATTTACAATACAAACAAGACTTTTATCTAAGATAAACCATTTTTTTAAATAATAATAATACTATAAACCATTGGCCAAATACGTGCCAAAATGTTTCCTTTAACAGTTTCAAAATGGCGATTGGTGTTTTAATATTAATTCAATACTTTTCCGCATAACTACTCTCGGTTCCTCCTTCACCTTACAGTATACGTTATACTACCTGTAACGTCACGGTGTAAAGCGGGTGTAGCAGCGATACATTGAAGGCGCCGGCTCAGCCAGTAGTGTTGCTCAATCTTTCAGCACCCAAGGCAAGACGAAAAAGAGGAGTGTAAAGAAATAGTTTTCTCATTGTAACTATTAAAAAGTATATGATTTGTGTAAAAACACAAACAACTATTTAATAAAAAAACATTCAAATAATTACTAAAAATTATAATAAACTACAAGTGAAGCCCGCAAATCGAACAATACAAATTGTAAACGCGTTTCATTGACGATGTCAACATCCTCAGAATCTGTTTGCTAATTTGTAGTGATTAAAATTAATAATAATTTTACAAAAAAAATTCTCTTCAATTATACATACATACACTTAAATGTTTTCACTCGTGTGTGTATAAATTTTGCATTTTTATGTTTATTTTACAATTACAACAAATAATTTACAATATATTTTTTAAATCAAAATACTTATAATTATACTTTGTCTACAGTTGTTGACAAAGTGGCATTTTGTTCATTTAAATTAGTTTTCAAAACAGCTGATTTATCAACAGTTTTACTTTGCACACTACTTTGCTCACTCCGAATGGCAACCGAACAAAACGAAATTTAGGTTTAGTTTATTTGAATATTTTTATAATATACAGGAATTGTCCCGTGTGTAGGTTAGATTATTCTTACATATAAAATAACATAAATAAACAACAAAACAACGTTTTAAAGTCGAAAAAGGAAGTAATTATTCATGAAGATGATGGACAGTGTATGTACACGAATAGTATTTTTCATTTGCCGAGTTTTGAAGTTGGCAATCCCGTTTCCTCAACAATACACCTAAGTTATTTGTAATATTCATAAATAACCTCAGTTTTGACGAGAGAATTTCTACTCAGTGTTGATGTGTTGTTTAGCACTACTGCTATATTTTGTGTAGTTAGTTTTAAAATATGGACAGTTCAGAGGATGAAAACCTGTCAAATACCCCGCCTAAATTAGCCGAAAAAGCTAACAACGTTGTACTAAATCTCCTTCCTGTCAAATCAAGGAAAAAGTACGACCGCCAGTATGAACTGTTTTTATTGCCAAAATTACAACTGTAGACAATGTATAATGTGCAATTCGTGAGCAAAGTGTCTTTTTTAAACTCGATAAAATTGACGCACTCGGCAAGCCACGTGCGTCAACATTTATCTCTCGTTTAAAAAAGTGCCACTTTGATCACTAGTTGCACAAATAACTATTATGGTATAGAATTAGTAATTTACCATTTCATTGTCATTTTTAATTTATAGTATTCACAAATGCAATAGAAAGAAACATTAGTGCTCCTGGTGGGCAAATACGAAAATAAATTAGAGCAATGGAAAGTCAGCTGATCGTTTCCCTTGCTCTAAATTTGATATTGGAAAACGATCAATTTCGTAGCTCTCAGCTGTTATAGAAAACAACTGCTTTCGGTACAGTATGAATTTTTTGTTAACCTCTTCTTATTTTGTGTTTGTTTAGTTTATCTAATATTTTTATTGTATTCTTTGTGTTTCTGTTGTTCTTACATTACTTTAATTATTGTAATCTCATGTGGTTTTTTAATTTAACTGTTCCCTTATAAAGACATTTCTACTCTTTTTACTAAGTCTTTTTCTTCATACATACTATGCAAAACGAATTTTCTTTTTAGGTAACAAATTTCCATTATCTTAAAAGTAAAAACCTTTTTTTTTAATGGTGTTTTTAGTTTAAATATGTATGTATGTATTTTCTAAAAGATACAAACTTTTCAACATGTAAAGTATTTTGTTATTTTATAACATAATTTGTTGCGAAGGTAATGCTTGGGGGGTGGGGGAATGGTGACTAATCACCACATTTTTAAATTTAGTTTAATTTATAATTATGTAATTGTTTTATTTTTTTATTATTATGTAGATGTATACATACGTAGTGTAAATAGCATAGTGAGAGAATGATAATAATTAATTAATAAATCACTGTGGAATATTGACGCTATTAAATAACATAATATAATAATTGCATATTGAACAGTTCTTGTTTATTTTGATAATTATTAAACTTTTATCATCGGGGAATTGAACACATCAAGGGTTGGATATATTATTTATTTCTAGTAGGGTTAGGAAATACCTCCAGGGTTTACCTCTCTTGATTGTTGACTAGTTCAAATACTACAAATCAGATTTGTGAAATTAAATCATGTGACCTGGAACATTTGCTGTAATTGTATTTCTCTTAGAGTTATGAACTCGAAGTTGAGTCTTATAAAGTACTAATTGTCCATGGTTATATGTTAAATGTAGGGTGTTTCTTTTATTAGTAAAATATAAATTAATTGAACTTCCAGAGTTTCTATGTTGAGCCTAGTCGGTATATTTATGTTTGATTAGGTTTTTTTGTGAGATCATTATATTTTAGAGTTATATTATTTAATATGCATACCAATCGATGTTTTCGAAGAGTGGGAAACTAGGAGGATGGTCAGAGTAATCCCAGAAAACCTACAGCACAGTAAATCTACCTTCTGTCAACACTTGTTGAAAGACAGCATTGACATGTCCCTCATTCAAAAGAACCATGGATTCACAGAGGTCGTATAACCTGACTGGGAGTGAAAATGTAAGCTTATTTGTTGTAATTCCTCGCCTATTGTAAGAACTTGTAAGTAAAGGAATTTCCATTAATGGATTTTTGTTTCAGAGATATAACGACAGTTCAGGTTAGCTGGTTCAACAGGCTCTTATTAAGAACTCCATCTGCGTCCCATTTGTAGCTAGAACCTCACCACCAGCGAAGGAGCTGGTTGTTAAATATTTTGTAGTTGACGACAGATGGCTACTTATTTCCAGCAACATCAAACAAGCTGGGGAAGTGGAGACACCAATCCAAGATGTGAGTCAATACTCACCTTCTTTATGTCAAATAATTTATATTTGTTTTGGGGTCACCTATTTAATTACAGTTTCACGCTTAGTTGAGAGTGTAGAAAAATGTATTGACTGTGTAAATCAAATGAGAGTGTCGATACTATGAAACAAAGTGATGGGGTACTTACCCAACTCATCATACAATGTATCAACATAAGCAGATACTTTAATGTAATACCCAAAGGTATTTCCGATTTTGAATTCTTTTTTTTTAACGGCCGCCATATTGGCCTAACTTTTACACTGGTTACACTTCTCCTCTTAGAACTGACATAAATGCAATACAATTGCATAACTTGTAATATATATTTACTTTACGGTCAGTGGTGGGCGGAATCAACTACATCCTTAGTTATTGAAACGTATAAATAATTCTGAACATTAATAAATTACCACAACTTCCTCCAATAAAAGCCGTTTCTAACAATTACGTTATTTCCTAGTATTCAACACAACAAACAAACTTTGTAATTTATGTTATCATTTTCCTTGTACAACTTTGTTAACGAAAGATTATTTGTAATAAAAATAATTTTAGAAATAATAATGTTTTCACTATAGTGTTCTATACTGTCATATAGACAAGAAAGTTCTTCTTTACTTTGTACTAATCAGAAAACATTTACTGTACAGTGCAAGAAAAATTAACAGTTCACCTAAATTCAACAATAACAGATTTCTTTTAATTGTCGTTATTAAAGGTTTAATTATTAACATCAAATTGTAGTTTTCTCCCATGAGATATATATTGTAAGTACAAAAATATAGTAAGCAGAAGATTTTTGATTGGATATCGCAATGGAAAATGTTGGATATCGCTGATGTTCTAAATAAGACTGCAAAATATTTAAACCTTAAAATTGAAGCAAGCCCTTCAATTTTCGAATCTGAAAAACATCTCTCCGTCCACCAAAATGCATTGCTGAGTAAAGATTTAAACATTCAAAATTGTACTATTAACATAAATTTAAAATTGTAAGAAAATTTGCTTCAATAAAATAGTATAATGATGTTATCATTTCTGTTAAGTATAATGAAAAGTATCGTACGTAACTCGCCCAGTTTTACGTGCTCGTTAGACATTTCCGCGTGGTAGTTCTATCACGCTCGTACGGTTAAACACTAACCTAACCTAACCTAACCTAACCTAACCTAACTTAACCTAACCTAACCAAACCTAACCTAACTTAACCTAACCTAACCAAACCTAACCTAACCTAACCTAACCTAACCTAACCTAACCTAACCTAACCTAACCTAACCTAACCTAACTTACCTAACCTAACCCGCCTCGCGGTAGTTCTATCACGCTCGCACGGTTAAACACTAACCTAACCTAACCTAACCTAACCAAACCTAACCTAACTTAACCTAACCTAACCTAACCTAACCTAACCTAACCTAACCTAACTTACCTAACCTAACCCGCCTCGCGGTAGTTCTATCACGCTCGCACGGTTAAACACTAACCTAACCTAACCTAACCTAACCAAACCTAACCTAACTTAACCTAACCTAACCTAACCCGCCTCGCGGTAGTTCTATCACGCTCGCACTGTTAAACACTAACCTAACCTTTTCACAATGTGTAATTTAAAATGACTTTCAATTTAATGTTGTTGTTTTTTAGTTTGTTTTGAATTTCTTTTTTTTTTTTTATTTATTGTATTTGCTTGTTTGTTGTATAAGTTGTTTTTTTTAAACCGCTAAACAAAACTTTAATGAAATCAATAACTATAGATGATTGGTGCGCTATACTTTATTCTAACAACCAAAAATGTTATTAAAATAATGTTGTATTTTTACTAATCAGACCAAATTCTCGTAGAATTAGATGTAAGAAATAAATATTAGTTTGAAATTATTTTTAACGTGTATTGATATTATTATAATTTTGTTGTTTGTGACATTAATACAATGATGTGGGTCTGTTATGCACTGTGACGTCTAGTAATCGATTGTGCTATCTTTAACTATCGATTGTTAACTCGTGTCGTTAGTTGCCCATCCAGCACCAACTAACTCCTCTAGGAAGTGTAGCACGCGAAGAGGGTTAGTCTAACTATTTTCTCTAGCAATCTGGTTGCCTTTTCTATCTTTCTGAGGGCTTACTCACCTGTCTTTCCCTCTTTGTTAAATGCTCCTTCTATCAGAACTCCTATTCTTCCTGAGTGGCCTGTTTGATTTTCTACTAGGTTCATTACCTCCGCATTTTCGAGGAAATCGACGAAGCTAAAGACTCCCCAAGTTGGTTACTCCAGTGGATCTAAATGTAATACCCAAAAGTTGATTTATAAAATTTACAAAATAACAACCAACCGGGATTGTTTATTAATAATAATCTAATTATAAGAAATTACTTTCTGTCCGTCCAACAATCCTCTGAAGTAATCGGAGATTACCGGTTTCGGTGATCTAAACTACCATCTTCAAATCCACTCAAATAAAGTCTCAAACAATCAAAAGTTATGAATTATAAATGTTTCCCACTTTGGAATCTAGGAGAAGTTTAAATTGTTTTTACAAACACGTACAAAAACAGAAACACACATTTTAAAACAGTTGTTACACAAGTTTTCTGAATCTACTAATTGTGTGCATTAATACTTTTTGACGACTTGGATGCGTAATAGTCTCCACTCGCTTCACTAGTGTTAGTATCTCCTGTCTTTCCTGGAAGCTGAACACCTTTACAGGACTCTCCACTCGTGTCCTGTAACTGACGATTTCGGATTTCGTAACTATACGATTGTCACATTTTCTTGAGAGGTTAGGTTTTGAAATTGCATTTTTTTAATTAATATTTCGCTAATTGTTACACTTGATAAGTCGGATTGGTAACATTAGATAATGAAGTTTTATCTAATTTAGCGTGTTATAAGTTAGGTTATGAACAAAAACTGTTTATAATGGCCGCTATTTTTACATTATAATTTTATTTTTTATATATGGATTTATCAAATTTCACGTATTTAAATTTTCGGGACCACTATTGGACGGGTATAACGACGACGGATGGACACTGTGTCTAAAATCATTTAATCGGTTGCCTGAGGCTGTGAAACGTGAATACCAGTCAAAACTATTAGGTTGGATTTGTTTTGTGATTACCTTATATTACGGTCTTTATATTATTTTTTTATGCCTTATTATACTCCATATGCTGTGTAACTAAAAGGAAAAACAAATTTATATTTTATCCAAATTTTGAGGAAGGGTAAAAATAATAAAACATACATATCAAAAATAAATTATATTACTAATATATGTTATTTTTAAATAGGACTTTTCAATTATTAAAATAATTGAAAAGCGTTTTAACAATTGTATCGCCATCTTCAGTGATTCACTAGTAGCAACTAATTTATAACATTGATTATGAATATAGGATCCCTTATGTCATAAAATGACTGCGTTTGACAGTATATGATAACTCCACATTCTTCCCTATGGCATTTCTCTTCCACACCTATATGACGAGGACTCCATACATTCTCCCTAACCTATGGTATGTCTCCCCACATCTATGGCATAATGACTCCACATTATCCTCAAACCGATGTGATGATGACTCCACTTTCTCCCTACACCTGTGGCATGATGAAACCACATTCTCCCCACACCTATAGTATGATGACGCCACATTCTCCTCACACCTTTAGCATGATAACTCCACATTCTCTCCACACCTTTGGCATGACGACTCCACCATTCTTCACACATCTATGATGTCTCCACATTCGTCATACACCTATGGCATGAGGACTCTAAATTTTTTACACACATATGACATGATGACTCCACATTCGTCCTACACCTATGGCATAGGTATAGATTCTACATTCTCTTCACAATTATTACACGATGATTCCACATTCTTCCTTCACCTATGACATGATGACTCCACATTCGTCCTACACCTATGGCATAGGTATAGATTCTACATTCTCTACACAATTATTACACGATGATTCCACATTCTTCCTTCACCTATGACATGATGACTCCACATTCGTCCTACACCTATGGCATAGGTATAGATTCTACATTCTCTACACAATTATTACACGATGATTCCACATTCTTCCTTCACCTATGACATGATGACTCCACATTCGTCCTACACCTATGGCATAGGTATAGATTCTACATTCTCTACACAATTATTACACGATGATTCCACATTCTTCCTTCACCTATGACATGATGACTCCACATTCGTCCTACACCTATGGCTTAGGTATTGATTCTACATTCTCTACACAATTATTACACGATGATTCCACATTCTTCCTTCACCTATGACATGATGACTCCACATTCGTCCTACACCTATGGCATAGGTATACATTCTACATTCTCTACACAATTATTACACGATGATTCCACATTCTTCCTTCACCTATGACATGATGACTCCACATTCGTCCTACACCTATGGCATAGGTATACATTCTACATTCTCTACACAATTATTACACGATGATTCCACATTCTTCCTTCACCTATGACATGATGACTCCACATTCGTCCTACACCTATGGCATAGGTATAGATTCTACATTCTCTACACAATTATTACACGATGATTCCACATTCTTCCTTCACCTATGACATGATGACTCCACATTCGTCCTACACCTATGGCTTAGGTATTGATTCTACATTCTCTACACAATTATTACACGATGATTCCACATTCTTCCTTCACCTATGACATGATGACTCCACATTCGTCCTACACCTATGGCATAGGTATACATTCTACATTCTCTACACAATTATTACACGATGATTCCACATTCTTCCTACACCTATGACATGATGCCTCCACATTCGTCCTACACCTATGGCATAGGTATACATTCTACATTCTCTACACAATTATTACACGATGATTCCACATTCTTCCTACACCTATGACATGATGACTCCACATTCGTCCTACACCTATGGTATGAGGATTCTACATTGTATACACACCTATGGCATGACACCACATTCTTGCTACACCTATAGCATGAGGATTCCACATTCTTCCTACACCTATGGCATGAGGACTCTACATTATCTACACACCTATGACACGATGACTCCACATTCTTCCTACACCTATGGCATGAGGATTTTACATTCTATACACCTATGGCATGATGACACCACATTCTTGCTACATCTATAGCATGAGGATTCCACATTCTTCCTACACCTATGGCATGAGGACTCTACATTCTCTACACACCTATAGCATGATGACTCCACATTCGTCCTACACCTATGGTATGAGGATTTTACATTCTATACACCTATGGCATGATGACACCACATTCTTGCTACACCTATAGCATGAGGATTCCACATTCTTCCTACATCTATGGCATGAGGACTCTACATTATCTACACACCTATAGCATGATGACTCCACATTCGTCCTACACCTATGGTATGAGGATTTTACATTCTATACACCTATGGCATGATGACACCACATTCTTGCTACACCTATAGCATGAGGATTCCACATTCTTCCTACATCTATGGCATGAGGACTCTACATTATCTACACACCTATGGCATTACGACTCCAAATTCTCCCCACATCTGTGAAATGGTAATCCTACATACTGCCCCATTTCTGAAGTATCTGTTTCTGACCGATCGCCAACTCATTCCATCTACGAGACTGTTTAGATTGAACCTTTTTGCCTTATCTTTTTCATGTCCTTTTTTTGTATGTGAAAAGAGACGTAAAAATTCCGATGACTGCTCGTTAACGTGTAAATAGTTCTAAATAAAATTATCGCCGGTACTAATATAATTAATAATTATAAAAGGACCATTATTGCAATTAGTCGCTACAATAACTAACAATGATCACGATTAGTGCTTTACCTCTATACATAATGATAGAATGTAACAACAGGAAAATTGAAACGTAAGAATTTCCTCTTCGTAATTAAAACGAAATATAATTCTAAGTATTGGGGAAATCTATGTTTACGTACATCGGTTTACGTTGCCAATACCAGACTGTACCAATTAACTTTGTAACATCATAGTCAACTTGCCTTTGTAGAGGTGTAGCTAAAATAAAATTTTGTAAATTCGTAATTAAATTAGAAACTAATAAGAATGAGTAAACAATAGTCCAAGGAGTACACAATAAAATCCCGTAAGCACACTAATCATTGTTTGTGTTGTGTGGATTTTTTCCTTTCGATATCATTCCACTGAGGTTAATAAGATTGCATGTTTTAAAACACTATATGAAATATGATAAATTAAATGTTTGTAATTGTAAGTCTTTTCTGATTGTATTGTGTATATATATACAGGGTGTTTCTGTAATCCACGGATATAATTGAGGGAGTGGTTATAGGGGTCAAAATAAATAAAAAAGTTCCCACGAACATAATATGTCCTGAAACGTTTCTTTTACCAGCTATCAGCCATTTTTTTTTTTAATTTGATTATTATTAAATAATTTATGTTCCCAGAACGGTTTAACCGATTAAGTTGAAATTTTGCATGGTACTCATCAATGTAAAGACCTAGTATGAAAATAACGATAAACTTCTTCCAATGAGTTATTTCCATTTAAAATATTTAAATAGCCGCCATTTTGAAACGGATTATCGGAACAAGTTGATCTTTTTTTTTTTCAAACTAGATAATTACATTGATTACTATCGTGAAAAGTTTCAACTCAATCGGTTGAGCCGTTTTGAGATATAAATTATTTAATTAAAAGAAACAAAATGGTGGATAGCTAGTTACCTGATATATAGTACATAACCGGATAATAAATTTAGACTTGTAAATACAATTGAACCACCAATCTTTAATTATTTAATGAAACTGTAGCACAGCCTATTAAAATAACTGTATTTCTTTTAACGGTTACCAGATGTTTAAAATTAAAACTGAAATAATAATGGAAAATAATCTCCACCCTTATTGATTTTTTTCATCATCTTGGAATCATTTTTTTTTTAAATTGTTGAACACTTGATAGCGTATCAATAGTTTCAAAATATATTGCTAGTGTTTATTATCATTCATTATATATTTTTATTAGGTTTTTATTAGGCTTATTGGATAACTAAATGCTATACAATAAATAATCAATTTTTCATAATAAAAATCGAAATTAATTATTTTCTACAGTTAAATTCTGTAATCAAAAACCTAAAAAGAACTTATTGACTTTTTTTTAAATGGATTTGAAATCATTATTTAACTAACCAAGAATCATAAAATGCATTTTTATAATGCAAGACTTAATAAGACATTTTAAACTTAGTTATAGTTTGAAAACATTTTACGATCTTTTGCGATCTAAAAGTGACAATTTTAAAATAAAATAATTCTGAATGATAATTTTTGCTCATATTCTTCCAGTTGAATAAAGGTTAACATAGTTGAGTAACAAAATACAGAGATTTGCTTTTAAGGTTAAAATAAAGCCCTTACTGGCGTACCTTTCCCTTTACATTTAATCTCGTAACTCCTAATTTCAAGACACGCACACACATATTTCAAAAAAAATTCTACACAATGTAGAAATGACTTCCTCTAAGTTCTAGTTTCAAAAATTAATATATATATATTTAATTTGGTTTTCAAAATGTAATTTGTTTAATTTTTATTTTATAATAATTTTCTTAAATACATATCAGTACATTTTATTTACTGTAATTTTTATTTAGTAACTGTACTTACAAACTCTTAAAAAATAAGTGGTTGTGTTTATATTATCTTGTGCCTTACATTTATGTTATTTAAATGTCTAGTTACTAATGTTCTTCAGTTTATACAACACAACACTACATACAGTATAATAAAAACACTTTTCTCAACACTAAATTCCTATTAATATTTCACTTCATCAGTTTGCACCTTTATGCTTTTGCTTTTCGTTTTCCTTAAACTTAAACAAATATTTTTTACATATTTGTTCCTTTAAAAATGTTATTTTTAGTTTATTATATTTAAGATTTAAAATTTAAATTATTATTACTTCCCCTTTCTTTATATTAATTGTTTCATTGTTGAATCCTGAATCCCTGCGCTCCTTATTTCTCCCCGATTTCCCTCTCTCCTCTCTAGTTTTTTAGATTTCTCAATTTTCATTGGTTCAAATCAACACGTGTCAAGTTAATAACATGTAAAGAAATAAAACAAATGTAAATTGTATTTATTAAACAAATTAATGACACTGCAAACTTTATTTTAAATTTTCAATTTGTTTAATTAATTTAATTTAATTGTTTTGTGTTCATGAACCTTAATTTAAAAAACTGTATTGATTTTTGTTAGATGTTATTGTGTAGACTTTTGAAGGAATAGACTTTAAGACAAAAATATTAGGCAGTTTTAAATTTTGAGTTGTTTAAAAAAAAATTAACATTATATTGTATTTTGTCCAAGTTTTTTGCCTGAGGTAGTGTGTGAACTCTCCTAGTAGTATGACTACAACAACAATCGATAATATATTTAAAACAAATATTTCTCAGGATAATATATTAGTTAAAATTATCCAGTCTGGAATCTCTACCCCCAGGTGATTGACCTTTGAAACTATTTTCCTCCGCTTGTTAAGCTAAATTCCAAGAGATTAAAAATTATAGACCAGAAAACATTAACGTATTTTTAAATCTTAAAAAAAATAGTTAGGGGAACCTAATTTATTACAATAATCTTGATAAGAAATTTGATTACTTTTAAGAAACATTCATTTTTTTTATCCGAATGTTACTTGTTTTTAATAAGCGTAAAAGAAATAAGCAGAAATGCTTTAATTGGATAACTGTAGGAATTCTTATTTCCAGGCTAAAAATGAAATTTTATTATGAAATTTATAAATCGATAGAATGTAATAAATTTGAAGTATTTTATAAAAACTACAAGCGGAGTTCTAAAAAGGGAATTTTCCTGCAAATCGGAAGAGGTTTCTAAGAATATCAGTTACTCTGATAATATTAATAAATCTTCGTGGAAAATAATTCATGAATTTAAATCACGAAATTATAACTAGAGGATATAATTGCGCGTGCGTGTGCGCGCGTTTGAATGATGAATTTGATTGGTGTTTAATGGATGAATGTTTGAATGAATCTAGATGTGATGATGACTGGATGTCTACTTTATTTAAGGCAAGGAACCTAGTGATCATCGACCGTTTACAAAAATAAAACAGCATAAAATAGATCTCTAATACGCCAGTATCGAAAGAGAACAAAATTTGGTTAAGAGAGGACATGATGGGGAAAATGAAAGAGGGGCTAATTCAAGACGGGGTGAAGAAGAGGATTCCGGAACACATATTACAAATGAATCCCTGAGAGCTGTATATCTGGAAGGATGCAAGGATGTGTAGATCGATGAATAGATAGATGTATGTACAAATTAATGGATGTCTGTGGTAAATTTGTTGCCCGAAGAATAATTTCGTAATGATTTAATTGTCATTATTGAATTTAGATAAAAACCTCAACGGTGAGGAGGAAACCGAGTTATTATTATTATTTAATTTATTGTTTTAAGGAAATGTCTTGATTGTTACCAGCAGCAGGATTTCAGATTTCGTTTTATTGTTTGTGTTACGTAAGTATTAAATCCAAATTAAAAATAAATTATATAACATTTAATTTAAGGACAACAATAACTGACAGAACTGTATCATTGCAATTGACAATTTAACTAAGAAACAGAGTCTCATTAACAATTTTCCACTCGGGAAGACATTTTATTTAAATATTCTGAACACTAATTATAGTGCCTTTATCATCGCATCATTAAACATGCAAAGTAGTCAACTGTTGACTTCATTGTGTTTAATATTTCTACTTTATCTTACAGGTAATAAGTTTCCTAACGAAGAAGGAATATAATATAAACCCAGAAAACAATGCCTCGGGGTTACAATAAGTGCTATGAAATAAAATTCCCCTAAAACCACAATAAAACACTAACAACACAAAGACTGTACAGTTATGTTTATTCTACCTTATGTACATTTCAATAGCATTGACATCATCTTCAGAGATACAATACACACTAACACTAACCTTAATAACTACAATTACTACTGCAGTGAAGCGTTCCACCCCACCCGTCACCTGGTCCCCCCGGTCAATCACAGTTGGCCTCATCACACATCGTGTTAATGGGCGTGGCAACGCCTGCTACCTTCTAATACACGATATTTCTTGGATATTCAGGAAACCTAATCATAAACATTTCAACGTACTGATAGTAAGATCTCGTTGTAAAATAAGTTACCAGTAACAAAACTTTCTGTTCTCTCGTGAGATTCATTTTTAACTGAATCATTTAATTTACCGGTAATACGCAATTTGTCAGTGGTGCCAACTCAGATTCGATAACCTAAATATTTTTTAAATTCAGTTATTATGCGTCTTATTACAAAAATCATATTTGTGTAACAACAATATGAAATAAATTAAACGAAAAGTGGTAGATTTGAGAGATCAGCTGTATTATTAGTGTACAGTTCATTTTAGACATTAATATTCATGATATTTTAATAATTAAAATAAACATTTTAAAAAGATAATGAGCTATGTTAATAAAGCGTGTTAAAGTGTATTTTTCAATTAGTCTCAATTTTACTTGCTTTTCCTTATAAGCTGAAGTAACGTGTGTCCTTAATTTAATTTTCATCCAAGAGAAGAGTAGGCCTAATTAGTTTGTACAGCAGTGTAAATCCAACCCTGATCTTATTAATTACTTGAAAAGAAGCTGATGGAAGAAATAGACATTATATTTAGCAATTTTCACTATTATTATTTCCTTTTTTTAAGAGAAGAAAAATCCAAATGGACTTTTTCACACCTAAGGACCATCATCCCTAGGTAGAGCCGAATTTCCCTTGTGGACCTACCGACTGAAAAATAACTTCTATTTTTAATCTACGTATACTATCTCCTCTTGTGGGACCGCCATTGGAGCTTACTTCGCAAGAAGGAAATTCAATTCTAAGCTTTTACCCTCTCGTGTCTTTTCCTTTTTCCTTCAAAATGCTCTGGACATATATTTCTATAGCATCCCATTTTTTCCCTAGATTATAGCATATTCTGGACTAGCTTTCTGCAATGTATTTCTGAACCCATCATTGAATTTAATACTTCCCTTTCTTGCAATCTTTCGCAACTAAACAATGTGTAGTCAGCATGAACCATTTCATGACTGCTGTAGGCCTATACTATGTACGATGGTTATGTGCTGTACTTTAAAACTTTCCAGGTATGCCCCAAAACATCCACGCCCGGACAATGCCTGGGTAAGATAAAAATTCACTTCGCTATCCTTTGTCATTTAACCAAGGCTTCATATTCGGAACAAGCAGGAAAGTCCACCTTCCTTTGCTATTACTAATCCACTGCTCCTTCCATTTATTGATAAGCCCTCCAATTTTTCTCTGGTTGTTAGTGTTATCCTTTATGTTACCCTTTTGGAAAACATCCATCTAAATTTCCTTCCTTTCTTTCACCAGCAGATCAATTGGTGGAAACCTTGCCAAGTTACCTAATTATATGGTATGTGATCGTTGCACTCATTGCTGCGATTTTTGTAGTAAGGTCAGTTTCCTCCATCGCTTCCTTCTTCAACACAGGCACCCAGATTTGTCTTCCGTATAAAATATAAATTGTATTTGTAAAGGAAATTCTAAATATACAATAAAGTTTGAAGTGTCGTGAATTTGTTTAATAAATGTACATTTGTGTTACGTAAATTTTTCGTAAATATTTAGATATATTTAGAAAGAAAAACTAAAAATAGACGCCATTTTGAAATAGTTAAGCATCACATTTGAATTTTTTTATGCAATTCATAGCGATGGATTTTTAAAAAATATTTTGGTTCTAGCCCAATTTTGGGTATTGTAGATAACTACCAAGAATTTATTGGTTTCTTGTTTTTTTTTCAATAAGTCGGTTATCTTTTGAATTACAGAAAAAATACAAAAACCGTTTTTTTATTAAAAAATGAAACGTTTTGTCTCTTGTGAATTTTTTTTTTTTTTTAAGTTAATGGTTTTCGAGATGTTCAATATTAAATATTTTAAACGGTATCCATTTTGTAAATATACAAAATAAAGTCTTCATTTTCGGAAGTTCCTTATAAAATGTAACTTACAAAAAAACGTATATAAGTTTAACTCAATATCTTTTCTATTTCCAAAGTTATAATTTGTTTGTAAAAAACAAAATGGCTGATATCTGTAAAACTAAGCATTTTCTGGAAAAAACTATTCTTTAATTTTTTTCTTTATCCTGACCCACAGGATCATAACCTAAAATTTTGGCACCTTACTTACCGGATACTCTGTATATATAATTACACTAAAGTCCACTTTACGTTTCAAAACGAATAAAGAAAATAAATCAATAGGGGAGGACCTCCTGTACTATTAATTAATTCAATTACAGTAACTTATTGATTCCTGTTGACAAGGATAGTGGTAACGAGAGAAGACGTGGTACAAGAAGATAAGAAGGGGTGGAGATGAGGAGGTTGTTATTCCCTGCAGCCTTCTGCAATCTTACCACTTTAGTATCTAAATACGAAGATACATACACTGAGTAAGACGGAATTTGTTAATAACACCCAAATTAGCCTTGTACAAACTGCTAATTTTAAGTTGATAATTACCTAATCATATTTGTACAGAGTGGAAAATAGTCTTGAAACCCCTAGGTAATTTCAGAACGAGTAGAGATCAAAACTCTTAACTTTCGTCAAACTTCATAGGGTAATTATTTTTACTTTTTATGGGGTACATACATTTTTGGCTCCATTTTAAGGATGGTTAAAAGGGGGGACCATAATTTTATCAAATAATTTTGAAATTGTCCCATCGTGTAACATATAATTTTGAAGGACTGAAAAAAAAAATTTTAGTGTTTTGAAAAAGTCTCTACGATATATCTTATCGGAATTTTTGGGGGTTAAAAGTATAAAATTTTCTATTTGTAATGGACATTAATAAAAAAATAACGAAACAAAATAAAATATCGATTAATTTTTTTAAACAGCTGACTTATTTAACTGAATGAACACACTTTTTATGTATTTTTTCCTATTTTAAAAAACCGACACAAATTTTTGTAAGGGGGAGCCACTGGGGAAATTTTTGTTCCCCATATTATATTATAATTAAGGGAATTGTCAGATGAAACTGATGACGTATACAATTTCGTTAATGAATTAGTTTTAACGTTAATCTTACTTGCACTTCTTTGTTGTTGGGTTAGATCATTATTTCAACCAAAGTAGTCATGGGGACTTATTATATAAGTCATTTTTTTCTTACAATTCCCTTTAAATTGATATTCTACATAAGGGGGAATAAAAATTGCTCATTGGATGCCTCTTTCAAAAATTGGAGACTGAATGCTAAAGTAGAAAAAAAATCATAAAAGCTTGTAATTTAGTTAAATAAGTCCGCTGGTAATAAATTTATTCAGTATTTAGTTTTGTTTTGTTTTTGTTTTAGATTTTTCCACTATTATCCATGACAAATAGAAAACTGAAAATTCAACTTCTAGCACCTATAATTCCAGTTAGAGATATAGTAGAGACTTTTAAGACACTAAAATTTGCCTTTTTTTATACCCTTTAAAATTACATGTCAAACGATGGAAGTTGCTATTTGTCAAAATTAATACACCCCTTTTAACACCAATTAAAAAGGAACAAAACTTGTTTTTACCCCATAAAAAGGGAAGTGAAAGGACTTATATAGAATAAAACTCGAACAAAAGTTTTACAAAAATTACATTTAGGCGTTTCAACGACAAAGTCACCATCCTCAGTGATACATAAGCTACAATATGATACTGAGTTGTACCTCATGTATCACTGATGATAGCAACTTTGTAGTTTAAACGTGTTTGATTAAATAAACGTAATTTTTGTGAGATCTTGTGTTCTAGTTTTATTCGATCTAATATTATCTCACAAGTCAAGCTCAATATTTATTCATGAAAGGACTTACCCTATGAAGTTTGATGACAGCTAAAAGCTTCAACTTTACTCGTTCAGAAAATCTTAGGGGTTGCAAGACTTTTTTCAACTCTGTATGTTGTAACGATACAATTTATTTCGTTCAATATAGTTGATGCAATTTTATTTTTATTTTCCATTGTGTACAACTCTGTACTGTAAATATTCTTTGTAGTCTAGCATAATAAAACATTCAATGAAAAGGGGGATGTGTGCAAGTAAGGTTAGCAACTGACTGGGGTAAACAGACGGGGGAGAAGGATGGTTGCTACTATATACTGAGACCACAGTTAAATAGAATTCAACCTACAGTTTATTTTCTGCTCGTTTTGACTACTTTTCTTGATACTATTTTTCTTGTTAATCTCTTCTCTTCATTAGACACCACCTCAGCTTCCAATCCTCACCCCGTTCGGAGTATGATGGGTAATTCACTCGGAACGAGCGTTCCATCCTTGCTCCGTGATCTGCCGGCTGATCCTAACAGTACGGCTATGCTCTTTGATGTCTGAGGACTAATCTCCTCTGAACGAGGTTTGCATCTTTGCTCTGTAATCTGCCGGCTAATCCTGACAGCACAGGCACCCTGTTTGTTGTCTCATGACTAGTCTCCTCAGAACGAACATTCAATTCTTCCTCCGTGATCTACCGGCTATTTATGACAGCACAGGCACCCCGTTCTTTATCGAAGGACTGATCCTTTTGGGAAGAGCGTTCCATCCTTTCCGTGATCTTCCGGCTGATCCCGACAGTACAGTTTCCTAACCGGTCCACCAAAACTTCCCATTTGCTCAGTTTACGCTCTTTCTAAACTCCATTCTGCTACCTCAGCTGAAGAATAGTCGGGCACCTTCTAATCAAGACAGCTTTTCAACAAGTTCAACGTGAAATATATGAATGAAAGGGGAAACATTTCTTCAAAACTAAAAGTCTTGAAAACAGAAACTATCATTGATAAGGCTCGAAATTTATTCAGTGTAAGTCTGGCAGTTTATTTACGCAGAGATTGATTTCTTTTATACACTGTGGAAACCCAGACATAACTTAAAAGCTGTTTACTATTCGAGTGTATTGCATAAGTGTATTGACACTTCCATTCCTTCAGATCTATTCTGACGACGCTCTCGAAATTTTATTTGTATAAAAGATAATATGGTTGTTTATTTTGTTTAAAATGCAATACCACGATGAAACTAATCTATGTGGCCGTGTGAAATCTTATCAAAGATAAATTAATATAATAGGCGAAAATGTGTTCATAAATATTAAAGCTATTGCACAAAGTTCCCAACCCAAAAACCAAATAAAAACCAGTCATAACTAATCGTTGTAAAAACAATTCCGTAGTTTTCAGTCAAAAAGTAAAAATGAACTATGCACGCCGTTAATGAAAAAATATTTATATATTTAAATAGAGCCTAAACCTATTTAACTTGTATCATAATTACAACCTCACCTTTTTTCTTCTAATATGTAAACCGTAATATACAGAATTCCCTTAAGTAAGCTGCCACACTTTAAGAAATGATTTTCTGGGTTAGGATAAAGGAAAAATTAAGAATTTTTATTTCCGAAAAAAGTCAGTTTTCCAGTTTTTTCCTTACTCTTCAATTTTGAATTATCAAAAATCTAGCCTATTTTAATTTTATTAAATACAATCACGCTGTTTGCGCTGTAGAGCATGTATCGAGACGACAGACAGACATAATTCCAAACCACCTTTTTAGATTCAGAGGAGTTTAAAACTAGACATAGATTTTTGGAAAAATTCGAATAATTAACTGGTTATCCGAGACTTTTTATTTTAATATTAAAAAATTTACGAATCTTTCACCTAAATATTTTGTCAACCCACACCAAATATAAATACGTTGAAAGGATGGAAATTTCCTATTCTTCAAATAAATCAAAATGGTTTAAAAGTGTTGTCAGAAATTAAAAATTTCGAGAAGCACAGAACTACTCAATTTCGCAATTCACAATACTTTCATTATTGGGAAATTGGAAAGCAAAATTGTATATAGAAATGACGAGAAAATAATATTGCTAAGATATTTGCGTTTTAGCGAAATTCGTATATCTAAAACCTTCAATTTTCGAGAATCTAATACAGTTTCTATTTGTTGCATTAAAAAAAAAAAAAAAAAGGGAAAAAAAAAAGTAAATTACTGATTTGACTGAAAAGCGTAAAATGAAGGATAACATCCTGATTGCTTTTATCGAACATCGATAACTCATCAGAATATCGATTATTTCTACATCAACAATTCCTAAACACTGCTTCTGTAAGTTGTAATCTTATCAAAATCTGTCGAAGCCTTGTACTTCCCTGCAAACTGTATTTATGACTACTTGTAGTATTGTATGGAGTCTTTTGGAATCAGCTGTTGAAATCACGTGACCAACAATTTTGTGAGTGTTCTTGAAATTTATTTACAGGTCGTAAAAGTTCCAGGACGTTTAAATATCCTCAAATTAGAAAAAACTTTAGAATTTTTTTTACAAAAAACAATTTTTGACATTTTAAGTTCACTCCCCCCTCTCAAAATGGGGTTTCTGGGGGTAACTCATTTTAAAGATCCCCCCCAAGATTTTAAAGATCTTGTATGATAAAAAATAACTGCTTTAACTTAAGATCGCTATCTGAATCAAATTAAAAATAGCGACCCGTCTGACATTCAAAATACCCATATTACTTCAGAATCTACTCTGGGGAAAAATTAAAATTTTTACACTAAAATATATATATATATATATATATATATTTGACGTTAAAATTAAAATAATGCAACTTTTTCCTGGTCGAACTTGAATTAACAGTCAATTTTTGCAGTAATAAATTAGTTTCTTTTTTTTCTTTTTTTTTTTTAGTAGTAGAACTGAATTTATTGAATATATAACCGGCCACCATTTCGGATAGTGACCTAACAAAATGGAGCAGTTACAAAAACCCTAATTTAATAATTAAAATATAAAACCCCGTATAATTAACATTTCTTAAATGGCCCAACACGATCTGCTTGTATTAAGGCAACCAGGGCTATCTCGTCCTCTTAAATTTACCATTTTTTGATACACTTTTTTCAGAAACCGGTAAAGATATCGTTCTAAAATTTTAACAGTTTTTCCTCTATTGCTTTGACAATATTAATAACAAATAACGCATTTGGTTGCCAAGTTTTCATTTTATTATCAATTATGTTACACATTAAAAAAAAAAATCTAAACAATGTACATAAAAACCTACGTGAAGAAAAAGTAAACTTTCGGAAAACTCATTTTATTTCCAAAATTAAACTTATTTTGAGGTAATGACACCATACTACATCTTTTGAATTTATATGGTTTGAATTCCTTTAACGACGGTCCCCAATCTCCACCCCATCTCATTTCCAGTATTCAAATCTTTTCGCATTATCACTACCCTTGTCAACAGGAATCAGTATTGTAATTGGATGATTGGAAAAGCAGTCTTTTCCTCTTAATTCGTGTAATTTCCTTTATTCCCTCTAAAACGAAGAGTGAACTGTATAATTTATTTGTTTGATAGAGTTTTCCCTACGAAATGATAATGTCGTGTCACTTTATTAGATTGTACTTTCATATACAGAGTGTCAACAGAATCTATGTCCATGTGAAGAACATAGTATAATATATTATGTAACACTCAAAAATATTTTGAATACTTGTTATGAAAAAGAGCCTACTAGTAATCAATCCACTGCAGTTAATAAACGTTGCAAAAACATTGCACAAACTTTCTCACACACCTGTTAAAATGTAAATACTAACCAAACAATACTACTCTTTTCAAAAACATCACTTTGATTAATGTTTTTTTTTTTTTTTAATCGGCAGTCAGAGTTCTTTTTTTGTCATTTGGTAATTATTCTTGAACCGTAATATTTACTGGCGATTTTGATGAAGGGTGTGAATTACATTAAAATTTGAAAGAAATCTGTAAAATCGATGTTGAGGAATTACGAATTTTATAATATAGTCGATGTTTTTGTTTTGTTTTTTTTTACCAAAGATTTTACGTTGCTAATGATCCTCAAGCACTGAGACATGTTATCGAGAGGGAACGAGTTAAACGCTGAGACATGTTATCGAGAGGGAACGAGTTAAACGCTGAGACATGTTATCGTGAATGTTGCTAGTTAACAATGATGTACAGCCTGAGCTCTTGAGATCATATACGCAACCTGTGTCACGAAATGTATTAATTAAACATTGATACCAAGGTTATCAGTTCAAAGGTTTGCCAAGAAATACAAAATAAATTTTTATAAAACACATTTACTTCACGGACTGATGGAAGATGACTATTGGAATTATGTTCGAAGATAAACATACAAAAATCCACACACGAAGAGGGCTTGAAAGCAAAGGGTTTATCTGTTTTGGGCTGCCGTCACCTATAGTTAAAAATATAGCAGTACTAAAACAAATTACCTTGGGATAGTTTTAGGGGGGGGAAACTATCGAGTTGAAAATTTTATTTTTGGAAATATTATGTAGGGTATGAAATAAAACTAAGAGTTACTCTAATTACGAATATGTAAGTTTATTTGACGAAGAAATTAATATGTTGGGGTTTGGCCACAATTGGTGTAGCTGGTGTATCACTGAAGAAGACGACCATGTCGTTAAAACGCGTCTGATACTTAGGCGTATATTTTTTTTATGAGAATTGTGTTCTGTGTGTTTGTTATACTTTATAGTTTTTCTCATAAGTGAAGCTCAACATTTAATATGGTAAGAGAGATGGCAACATGTATGTTTTGATTGACTCCTTGAGGCTACCCTTGAGCAAAATTTGATCAAAATCGTTAGAACCTGTTATAAGATTGTAATTTTGTGTTTTTCTTATTTTAAGCAAACCACAAATTGAGTTATGAATAAAGAAAAGATCCGATAAGACCTAAATATATCCACATGCCAAATTGGCGATCCGCTCATTTGGACTGTAGACCATTGCACACACGTCAGGTTAACATCATTCCAAAAACTTATATATCTCCTTCTAAAACTTGACCTTGATTTTTTTGACTACGTTATAACAAATCTTTAATATTTGTTTCTACGCACATAATTCATGCCAATGTTAATAAAATAAATACTTTGACACCTGTAGGTTTTAACTCTTTCTTTAATTGAAAAATTAAAGTTTAAAAATTTACAATAAAAAAAAAACAATGATCGTTCAAATTTGATGCACTTAATAATTATACAATTAACATCTTAATCTACTACTTATTCTAAGTACATAGTTAAAGACACGTTACTTATTCTACAATGTCTTAATCTAAAATAAAGAAATAAGAGTGCATCAGAATTTTTTACTTTTAATTATTTTGATAAAATGCTCCGGCTAACTGTAATGTATTATTTATTAATTTAATTTACTTTCTCTTTACGGGTTCGTTAGGTTCTTTGGTGACTATAATTTACTTAATATAAAATAGAATTTGGTGGTAGTTTGTTTAATTAATTGTCCATTAATTTGTACTTATCGACTATGAAGTTCTATTACAGCTCCAATGTTCCTGGTTCCTTGAACGTGGTTCCCGCGTAGATTGCCAGTAGATGGATTGATTTGCCTTAATCTTTTCAACGAAACTTCTTTTCTTCATACACTTTTATTTTCACACACTTTTATGACGACGATTACTTTTTAATTTATTCGATGATTATTCCTGTTCAAACATTTGTAGAACGACGCTATTACTCACACACTTTTATGACGACGACTCTTTTAAACTTATAAACGGCGATTATCTTTTAACTATACTTCGAGGATTATTATTAAATACTTGTACAAAACGACGCAGTTACTATTTAATTTCGACGGTTGATTTCGGCTAAATCTTTCACAACAATTTTTCTTTTTACTATTAAAGAAACACTTTCTCCGGAACTCCCTTCTTCAATAAGTTAACAACCAAAAAGACCTTTTGCGCTTCTCTTCCACCCTTATTTATAATTTTTATTTTCAAATGCTTTATTCCGATCCTCTTCCTTCATTGGCTTATTTTAAATCTTTTACGTTACTTCAGAACTGACGCAATTCCTTTCATTGGTCCTTTTCAAATAATTTCGGTTGAAGGCATTAACTTTTGATTGGTTTATTTAACTCCTTGAGGTCCGTGACTGACGTTAGAATCGTTTATCTAGCTGTCAACCCTTTCAACTCTTCACTATTTATGGCCTGCCGAGCACTGACCTTTTGGAAGCGATCTATTTCGTTACAACGTATATGTGAGAAAGTAAAAATCACACAAGTAAACTGTTTTCAACAACTACGTATTTAATTTTAACTGTAGACTACTCATATCGATCCGTGTATGTAACATTCTTCCATCATAAAATTAAGTTCTCAATATTGTCTGAAAGTATCATTAATATACTTTAAAATGACTTTTGTATTGAACCTGTGTCTGAACTGCTGCCTACGTTGTTGGAAAAGTGATTGGCATCGTTGGATTCATTGTAATTTAATCAACCTAATGGAGAATCTATTTTAGATTTATTTTACTACAAAATTTGGAAATGATTGGAAAACTGACTGAGAAGTTTTAATACTGTATCGCTAATTAGACGATTAAGATATTTCTGTAATGTACAGAAATAATTAAGGGGGTTGTTGTAGGGGTTAAAATAAAGAAAAAACTTCCTATAAACATATGTCCGGAAACGCTTCTTTTACCAGTTATCCACCATTTTGTTTTGGTTTTACTAAATACACTAATATGATTATATGGGAGAAAATATGGGAACTTTTTTCTTTATTTTATAATTATAACCACTCCCTGAAATATTACAGAAACACCCTGTATATAAACACCCATCTAGTGAAAGAAATATTAATGTTTGATAATGTCTGAAAGAAAATACGAAATAATCATTACGTACAATGAAAACAAAAGTCAGGATTGTGAGCTGTGGAATTAAGGGTGTATCTCTCCAGTAAGACAACACGATCACTATTAAAGATTTAAATGTTGGTCATTTTGGAGGGGGGTGATAAAAAATCTTTTTTTTATATACTTTTAAAATTTAGTATTTTTGGAAACAGTTTTGAATGTTTAAGGGGAGTCTGACCAACATTTAAACTCAATATTAACCCAATGTTGACAAAACCAATTTTGACCATGATAAAAGCCTATAACAGTATTGAATATTTGTCATTATTTTTAACTCTTAACTATTAGACAATTTTTCATTTTAGAATCAAATGTTTTATTGAAACATATTTTCGTATGAATAAAATAGGTTTGTTAAATGAATTTACCTAGTTTCAAATTGTTTATTTTAGGCATTAATTTATTTTTATTTGTTTTTGTAACGGATCTACAAAAATAAAATTCGCAAAATTAATGTGTTTTATGCAACTGGATACTAATCAACCCTGTCAACTGCCAATCAAGCCGACTACCGTTTAATTATAGTGGGCCTTTCCCTCCGCATTGCCACAGTTTAGATAGAACAAAAACTCCAGAGAATAAACCTTGTGTACTGTGTTGGATTTGAAGCCACTATTTCAAGTGCCACTCTTAGGCTGACCGGCCACCGAAAGCGGAGCTGAGTCAGCTTCCAAAACCGAATCAAAGGCTTTTAATGAAAGGGTGGCCACCAGATCTGAAGCGGAGCGGAGCGTAGTTGAGCGGCGTCGCAAGGGTCAACTCCACTCCGCTTTGCCTCGACCGAGGTTCGGTTTTGTAGCTACGCTCCGCTTCCCCCACCACACCTACTATTTATTTCATTTGATTTGTTTGTATTTTTTTTGTCGTTCTGTTTTCTTTTTTTCTTTTTCTATTTATGTATTATTTAACAAATGTACCGTTATTTAATTTCTGGAATTTAAGTGTAATAGAGGACAAACTGGTCATAACTTCGCCTCATTAATAAATATTATTATTATTATATACGAGAAAGTAATATAATTTAATGTCCTCGTAAAACAAGGTAATAATAATTTGTTCTTATAATACATAGAATATAATATATACCACATATATAAATATCTTATTGTTTTATTTTGGTCTAAATGTGCATCCAATTACAAATTAGTAGAAAATTAGAGTTATTATTAGAGTTAACAAAATTTAAAATATAAATAAATGTCTATTTTAATAAATCAGAAAATATAATGGAAAATATATAAATATATAATATATAGGCTAATAGAAAATATTTTGTAAACCTCTATAGAAAAATTTATTTAATTTTTTTACTTTAGAGTTATAAATATAAAAATGTTTTAAGTAATATCATGTTAGTTTTTTTTTTTTAAGTTTACCATCTTAACCTCTTAGAAAATTACCATTGTATGAAAAGTGCATTTTTAATATAAGTGATTTGATTTGTTTCCCAAATATTTGGTATATTAGTTTTGCTTATAAATTTGATTTTTCAGCTAAATTTCATCGAAATCGCTATTCATAATTTGTGATATTTGAACTTTTAGGGTTGTGTCCATAGTTAATTTTCAATTTTTAGTCGATAAATTTAAGGATACCATCTTTTCTTGTTTTGCGATATCTTCTTTTTTGGAAATATTTCACTAAAATCATAGATTTTATTTTAAGACATAAACTGTAGGTATGTCAGAAAATGTGTGCACAGTTAGTTATAGTTTAGTTATGTAGGCCCTAGTTATCTTCACTGAAGATGGTGACGTCATAAATACCTACTTCACTAACAATAATGTAATATAAATACGATAACTAATAAAAACTTGCCTTAAACAAATTGCCAGTTTTCTTCTGGTTGTATTGCCCTTCGGTAGTTAATGTCACGCCCTGTAATATCACTGCGAATATTTTCCAAAATTTCATTAAACCGATCACGAGTCATTCGAAAGTAATTTCTAAATTGTTCTCCTGTTAAATCATTGAAAAGGGTGGTAAATTCTCCACACTCATTCCTCCTTTTTAAGTAGAGACTTTGTCACTTTTTTTGCAAATTCCCACAAAACATGATCTCATCCTATAAGTAAATTCGACGTCTGAATCATCAGATTCCGAACTAAGGCACAAATATTCGATTTTTCTTTTCAACTCCGACTTGACCAATTTTGCGATTTTTTAAAAAGTTATACGGAATATTATGAGAAGGATACCGATGCAAGACAAGTTGCTGACTGAGCTGGGGTCCGCTACGCAATCGGTTGCCGACCCTCTCAGCTCAGCTCAGCTCCGTTTTCGGTGGCCGGTCAGCCTTAGAGAAGTGACGCATTTAACCACTGAGCTACCAGAACACTTAAGAATACTTACATTTTAATCAATATTTGAATACTAAGATTCCTATTAAGTATAATGAAACAAAACAGTGGTATCATATAATGTAAAGAAATATTAGTGAGAATTGTAAATAGTTTATTGTTATGAAAGTTGTCAAAATTTTAAGCTATTATTATGTACTATTTTAAACTGACATATATACTTAAATCTTTGATATAGCTAAATTAATTCATGTTGCACCCCTCCCTCTTAATATATGTATTATTGCAATAAGAGCTCTTTAGGGCTGTTTAAAAAAAATTGAAAAACCTCGCTCCGTCGAATCACAAAACATGTAAGTCTAACTGAGGCCTTAATACAATGACCTGTGTAAGACAAAGGTATGAGTGGGTGAGAAGAAATTCCTACAGGCAAAAACTCAGTAATAAATCAAATTACAATCCTCCTCTCGCCTTCATGAATAGAGATTTTTTTGAAGAAGGTGATGAATATTAATTTTAGTTTTATTCAGAGGTATTTGAGAAAGTTAGTGCAATGTTTTTATACCTTTTCTTTAGCAATATTGAAAACAATTAGAGATTACGAAAGTATTGACTCAAAATTTAGTTTACTTAGTGTAGACTACTTCTGGCAGTTTATTTTCCCAGAGATTGATTTCTTTTCTAGACGTTGCTTAGAAGTTGTTTGCTTTTGAAATAGATTGCGTATAAAATATATTGAAATTTTTATTCCTACAGCTCTTTACTTGTGTACTTGTGTTTGCGTTTGTATAAAATAAGATATGGTTGTTTGCAATGCTAACTTTTAATATACAGTGTTACTACAGAAGGCAATCTTGATTTCGAAGTTAAATTAACTAAGCTTATGGTTCTGGTAAAATATTAATTTTTATACCAACTGATAAGGATAGTAACCAACTTTTTTATATTAACAAGTAAGTTTTAATATGAGCACCTCTAACCTCTGTTGCTCGTAAAACATTTAGGCGATAGTCGATCTCCACCCATCAGGTACCCTCTATCATACCAGAAGTAACAGCATATATTGCAAGTGATTCTGTCACATAATAGGCATAGATCTCATATTTTCTCAGTGTATAAAATATTCCTATTCTAACTTCCCCTCCGTTGCTCGTAAAACATCTAGGCGAATGTCAATCTCCACCCGTTAATTACGCTATATTATACCAGAAGTAACAGCACTTATTTACAAGTGATTTTGTCCCATAATAGGCATAAATCCCAGATATTCTCAGCTTAGAAAATATTCCTAATTTAACCTAAATTAACCTATCCTCTGTTGCTCATAAAATATCTAGGCGATAGTAAATCTCCGCCCATCAAGTACACTCTATCATACCAGAAGTAACACTACCTATGACAATCAATTCTCTCCCTTAAATGACGTAGACCCCAGTTTTTTTTCATGGTAGAAAATGTTCTTAAAATAACCTAACCTACCCTCTGATGTTTGGCAAACATCTATACAATTGTCAATCTCCACTCATCTGGTACACTCTAATCATACCAGAAGTCATAGTACCAATGGCGGACAATTCTCTTCCTTAATTGGCATCCCGGATATTTTCAGGAAAGTAAATGTTCCTAACCTAGCCTACTTTCTGGTGCTTGCCAAACATCTAGGGAATTCTTGATCTCACTCCATCAGGTACGCGCTATCATACCAGAAGTAATACCTATGGCGTACAATTCTCTCTCTTAATTGACTTAGATACCGGATTTTTTCAGGGTAGAAAATTTTTTTAACTTAGCTCTGGAAGAAAAAGTCCATGTGAGTGGGATAGGACATCTTGGTGGCCACAAAATAGGATCATTTCTTCCAATCCAACGGCCAGGAAACGTGTTATTGAAACTGTAATGGAGTGGCGTTCCATCTTGTTGAAAACACTTTGTCTATTTCCTTTTCTCATTCAATCAAAACAATTTATAGGAAAATTAATTTGAGCATGTTCAAATAAGAGAAACCTGTAATTGTTTTCTCAAGAAACATGAATGAACCCACAACTCAATCATTCATTATCCCATACTACATATTTATCTTAAATGTAAGCATAGGTCGAATTATACCTCATTTTAAAGGTCTTTGTTAGAGGAACACATTGCCGCAATCCCGACTGAAAAAGGACCATTCGTTTGGAAATGGCAGCCTTTTAAAGTTTGTTTGATTTTAATGCTAATTCAATGGCAAATTTTTAGTAAGCTTTAGTTTAGATTACAATGTCACTTAGTGAGACAGAGCAAATAAACATTCTGATGATGAGGGGTTATGGGGATAGAACTCGTTCATATGAGGAGGTAAGCCGCTTGTTCAATGAAACTTGCCCCAATTGACCACCTATTCAAAAATCAACAGTGTTGAAGACCGTACAGCGCGGTCAAGATCCGGACGGCCAAAATCAGCAACCAATGCGACCAATCAGCTACACAAGGACACCACTTCAAAGCACCTTCTGTAATACCTTCCAAGGTTTGTTTATTTTTTTATAATTATTGTCTTGCAAAGTAAGTAGTTTAAACATAAACAACTGACATACTGTCTGTTCAATTTTATTAATAATGATAATTGTTCCCAATTACATTTGTGTACTCCTAACGTTTTTAAATAATTAAATCGACCATTACTGATATTTCCTATCCCTCCACACTCCAGCTGTGAAACTCTCATAGCTAAAACACTAACATAACCAACACGGTTGAGTATTCACTTCTGCCTCTTAATCTTCGCAACGTAAAGTTAACAAATTGTAAAAGGCTGCCATTTCCAAACGAATGGTCCTTTTTCAGTCGGGATTGCAGCAATGTGTTCCTCTAACTAAGACCTTTAAAATGAGGTATAATTCGACCTATGCTTACATTTAAGATTTTTTAGACTTCCTCCACAGGACATCCCCCCAAAGCGAAAAAAGACAGTTAAAATGAGCAAAAAGTCGGTAACTACAGGGAGGACGTAATCCTAGAGTTTTGATTGTCCTGTGTTTATTAATAAAATTAATATTAAGGGGTTTCCAGACTTTTTTGAACACCCGAGATATATATATATATATATATATATATATATATATATATATATATATATATATATATATATTTAAACCAACAAGACTCCCTCCCTATGGTGTGCTTACGTTTGGACTATTTAAAATAATTTGATTAATGAAACAAAATCTTATTTTAAACTTACAAAATACCATAATAAATAACCCCAAGACACTTGAAATGGCATGGCACACTTGAAATTCTTTTGGTTTATGTCTCGAATACAATACCTATAATCATTAAGTGTAAAATAAAGGTGTGTATAAATAAAGAGGCAGTCAGGGTTCATTTTCACTTTTTACTAACAACTACCAAACTGAAATTTTTGATAACGAATTATTTAAGTTGATTTTTTTTTAGTTTTCGTAATGAGTTAGTGAGAAAGTTTGTGCAATGTTTTTACACAGTTTATTTTAATTAATGTTTCAATAATAACAATTCAGTTCGTTATAAATATTATAATAACGGAATGATTGTTTACAGTATTAATATGTGCCAAGAATGTAATATTCCTTGTGGAAAGTTCTCTAGCTTCAACAAGGCTATTCAAGTTTTCCAGACGAGAAAACTACAATAAAAGCAGACCAATAACTCCATTCAAGTTATACATTTTTCTGAAGTAAAGACTTTTACTATATATTGGAACAGTAATATTAAATTCCCTAACTCTTATAATACACATACCTGATGGCTTATTTTCTGAATTGCATTGCAGAACACAAAGGTTTAGAGATATTAGTTGAAAGCCTGAAGAAAACAAAAAAAAATTCTAATTTAATTTCTTGATAGTGTCCAGGTTTAGCCTAAAAACAAATATTTTAAAATTCTGATAATTTTATATCCGGATCTTTTTATTTTAAACTTTATGAATAAATTAATCATTGTATTAGAGTGAAGATTCAGAAATTAAAATGTCAAACCAAACAAAAAATCGCTTTAATACTAGGGAAATAATTTTACCCTTACCAAGGAATTAAAATTTTATTTTATTGTTGATAACTGAGTTATATTTTGACCTACAGAAAAATTTTAAATCCGTTCTGTTTGCCGTTAAAGAGAGAAAGTATTTTGTCACTTGTATATTTTTTTGTAAAGTTAACTAACAGTTTTCGAGATACTCAACGTTAAATATTTTAAACAATCACCATTTTGAGAACATAGAAAGCAAAGTCTTTCTTTTTGGTACACTAATAAACTGTAACATAAAAAAAAAAATGTGTGTTCCAAATTTGAACTTAATACCTTATCTATTTACAAAGTTGCTGTTTTTTCGTACTCAAAGAATGTGGTTACACTATTTGATCGCATTATAACCTGATAAATTTTTTAAGAGAAAAATATATTAAGTATATAATTATAGTCAAACTATCCTCAGATTGTAGGATTCTTTTCTTCTTCTTCTTCTTCTTTTAATTAATGGACTTATTTGATACAAACGAAGTAGGTTTAGGCCCTTATTAAAAAATATTTTACAAAAATTTCAAAAACGGCATCCATGGTTCATTTTCTTGACCTCCTAAAGGGCTAAGAGTGTGGCAATCCTAAGATGCTACACCTTTCTTCATGTAGTTTAAAGTTAATTACACTCTCTATTAATTTGGCTATCAGGTTTCTTTTGACCAACTCTTGTTTTCTTCTGAGCCTGACGCTATTAGAGTATGCAAGTGCTAGAATTTTTATTTTCTGCTTTTTTCTTCTACTTTTTTATAAGGCGATAATAGCCGAGAGATTTATAGTCTTAAAGGAGAGTCAAATAGGCATACAAATATTTTTTTACACGCAATTATTATTCTAAGAAATTTCTTGTTTACAACGTTATATAACTCACTGGTTAAGGGAATCACTCTCTAATCAAAATGACACTTGTGGGTGAGAAGGTTTATGAAATCACACCCAGGACAGAAGGTTTATTCCGTGGAGTTTAGTTCTTCCTAACCTGTGGTATGGTGGAGAGAGGGCCCACTATAAACAGTGATTGGCTTGAGTGGAAGTCGAAGGGGTTGGTTTTTATCCAGCTGTACGACCACACCAATTTTGTAAATTTATTTTTTTAGATGTATTAACTAAAAAAAAAAACTATAAAACTGATTATTTGGGCCAGGGACAATGTTGTAATTGAAATAAACCATTTAAAAATATGTAAACTCATTCATAAAAAAAGCAAAAATTAAAATATATATACTTTAAAAAATAGACCATTTAGACCTTGGTTTGCCTTTTTTAATTTTCAGCGTTTAGCAAAAATAAATTTTCTAAAGTTTATATGTCAGGTATTTCAAAACCATATCTTGACTAAATATTTATGCCATTTCATTGGTATGAAAGACTAGTTCCTTACACAGGGATTTTAAGATATTTCTACAACAAAGAAAATAAAAAATGTTTTTGTAATATTCTTTTAAAACAAAAAACAAAAAATTTAAAAACTCATAATTATTTTATTTTTAATTCAAACAAAAAAAATATTGTTTATGGAACTAGAAAAGGAGTCCATGTTCAAAATACAAAATAAGTACTTGTCCTATCTATAGTCGTATCTAACATAATTATAGTTAACGACGAGTTAAAATGTCGGTCAGACTTTTAATAAAACAACAATTAAAAAAAAAAACATAATCGAGCATTTAATGACAGCGAACAAAGTTTTTTTGTTTCTTTTGAATTATTCCTAAACACTATTTAAGTTATTTGCAATTTTGCACAAGAATTGGGTCAATAATCATTACATTTTATTTAATTTTATATAATTTCAAACCCATACTTTCCAAGAATATGTGATATTTGTATAGTTACGAAATCCGGCAGAGCCGAGTCGCCAACACAAGAGTGTACTTTTTAATACATATTCTGGTGTAATTAGGTGATAAGATCAATGTGTAAGGTGTATTAGAAAAAATCCCCTAACTATCGAATACCCTAATAGCATCAAGGTCTGAAAGAAACAAAACTTGGTCAAAAGAGATTTGATAAGAAAAATGAGAGGGATCTAATCCAAGACTAGTTGAAGTAGGGTGTAGATCAAGATAGGACCTCAGGATTTCCACACCCGTATTCACTACAAATGACAATTTTTGACATAATACAACTTGATTCACAATGTTATATATCAATTAAGATATGAGATTAATATTTTGCAAAAGTTCAATCAAATACTTTTAGAGCACCTCAATCTTGGATGTACAGTTTGTTAGATCAAATTCCTTTAAAATATGAACAGCAAATCATATAAAAAGTATTCATTTTCTAATGTCAGTAATTTTAATTCAAACCTGTAAGAAACTTTTCTTTCATGGGGTCAATATAATGAATACTGGCTTGGCAATCCCAAGGTAACCTACCTGGATCTACACCCTTTTTATGTAGTCTTCAGTTAAATCCCTCTCTTTCACTTTTTCTATCAGGTCTCTCTTGACCAACTCGTTTTCTTTCCACTCTGATGTTATTAGAGTATCAAAGAGCTAAGAGTTCTTAATTTTATGTTATTTTTCTTCCTTTTTTTAAATAAAGATGATGACTGAGAAGTTTTTCGCCTTTAAACAACATGAATAAAAATTTAAAAGTACTTTTTCGAAGCTCAAAGTTGAAATTGTAAAAATATATATACAGCAGAGTTTGTATTTTTTTCTATGTGTACAAAAATTTCACAATTTCAACTTTGAGCTTCGAAAAAGTTCCTTCCAATATTTTTATTGTTGTTCAAAGGTAAAAAACCTCTTAGTCATATTCTTCCTTACAAAAAAAAAAAAAAAAAAAAAAAAAAAACGAAGAAAAAGAACATAAAATTAAGAAATATATATCCAAATATTACACAACTAAAATACATGTAAATTGAGAAAAATACAGAACACTTCGATCAAACAAGTACTGTTCTGTAATAGGACATTATATTCAGAAAAAAACATTCATAAATGTAAAAGTAACATAAGTAAGTTTATTACATGATATATTTACATAAATAATATACATATTGATTTACTAGCAGTACATCAAAACTATTTCATAAACTTATATTTAATATAGGTTGTAATTAGGTTCACGGTAAGACATAATACGTTGTTTGTATTTGTCTTTTTAATTGCATAAACTTGTACAGTTTTATATGTTTTCAACATTACAATTCCATTAATTAACTATTATAAGAATGAAAAATCATTTACATATGATTAAAGACTCTGGAGTTCAATTCATAAATGCTTTAACATTTCTTAATTTTTTATGATCCATTTCAGTTTAGTGGTAACATTAAATTTTAAGATGAATAATAAATTAATTTACAGCTAAACATCACTAGAGTTAGTTTTTCTTCTTCTTCTGTACAGGCAGGATACCTTGGCTTTCTTGGAATTTTAGAACTAATTCTTGTTGGACATCAGGTAATGTTGGAGAATATCTTGAGTACTCCATGCTGTATTCCCCTTTCCCTTGTGTCAAAGATCTTAATTCTCCAACAAATCCAAACATATTATTCAGTGGTATCTGGTAACAAATAATTTCTGTTTGTTAACTGTTAATAACTTTCCTAAATAGGAGTTTATGATGTAGGTGTAGCTTGGAAAATAAGTTGTTTTTTTTTTTTAGTTAAAGGATCTCTTAAGCAAAAATATAGTGGTAGTTTTAATTTTTGAGACCACAATTATTACAAAAATATTTACTGGATTGGAACCATAGCTAGCTCAACGTTAATAATACCCAAGCCATTGAATTAGACTGCAAACTAGACAAATCAAATGTCAGGAAATTTTATACACAAAAATTTATTCATAATTTTATTGTTACAATTAACATATTGTTAAGCTGAAACAAGTGAGGTGTTACCCAATTTGTTATGACAATCAGTTTTAAGATATGGCCCAAAAGCCCAATATGGTAAATGTCTGTTAAGTAGGATCATATTAACCCCTCAACACGGAGAATTTTGCGGTAAGGAATAATGCCTGCTACAGTACTTTTTGAGATATTTCAAACAAGCGCTTGTTAACTGTTGATTCAAATAGTTATATTTAATTTATAATATGAGTCATTACAAAACTCCAACACTTTGAATTGACTAAAAAATATTAAAAGAATTATGAACTAAAATAATCACAAAACCAACCTATAAAATTATTAACCTATAAACACACACTCACTTGTGTAGTTCCTGAGTTTTATTAATTTTTGTCTGTTGAAAAATAGGAAATCCATTTTTTTTAAACATATTTTGTGCAACTCATATTGACTACGGCGGACTCAATAAGGAAAAATCAATGAAAATGCAATTCATCTTTTAATAACTATTAAATTGTTTGTCTCACAGCTTCTAGATGGCTCTTCAAGTGTATAATGTACAGTCACCTAACTAAGTTTCTGTCCAATAATTCTAGCCATCGCAATCACAATTTCTTACCATTTGTAGCACTCCACATTTCCTCATTATCACACGATGCTGGGTCAAAACCATAACTTTTCTTAGCGCCAGTGACGATTTAACTAGAACCTCTCGTACGCCATGTAAAAGCCAGTAAACTAATATCAAGCTTGTTTTATAACATGTATTTGGCAATTATTTATTTGGAAAGGCTAATTATTGACCCTTGTGGTCATATTTTTTAAAATTTTAATCACTGAATGTTCTACGACATTTGTGTCATAACAAACCAGTGTATTGTAAACATAAAACTTTTTTTAAAATAGTTTTTTATTTAAAGATCCTTTCTAATCGTTGCTTAAAAATGATGTATTAATCTTTATGTATTTTACAATTTATAAAACAGCATTATTGAGTTAAACGCCATTTTTCAACTGTTAGGTGCCAATTTTTTAATTTTACGGAAACTTAAAATGTAAAATTTATTGTGGCTGAAATAAAAGTGGTCATTATATTATTATTCAACGGTAAACTTCATTCCGTTTAATATCAAGAAAACAAATTATATCAAAATTTGATTTTTATCATTATTGGGGGCATAAACACATCAACCATACTGTAAGTTGGTTTGATTATTTCAATATTTGATAATTTTCTATAACAGTACTGTTTGCTTACCTCTGCATAAAGATTGAACCAGTCACCAGTACCATCAGTTCCAGTGACAATCCCTTGTCTCTTGTTTAACTGACTGATAATTGTCCCTTGGAACTCAGTAGGTGCAGTTACTTCAACAGTCATGATTGGTTCCAGAACCTGCCATGACCCCATCTCAAACACTAATAAACACGCAATTCAACTCCATGTATTAAACAATTAAATAATATTCATTGCCTTAGAACTACTTTAATTAATTAACATATCTTATTTCAAGTCGATAGTACTTCTTTATATTATAGTAATGGCTACATGTTCGCTGCCATAAAAACTAAAACAATTTTTAACTTTTAACGAGTGCCGTTTCTGCACGATTATTTGTGCCAGACCGAGATTTTTATATGTGTTTGTGATATGTATGTGAACAAAGTGTTAATGTTATTAGCTGGCCTGATGATGCTGTCTATAGCAGCGAAACATGTAGCCATTACTATAATATAAAAAGTACTATCGACTTGAAATACGAAAAATCTCCTACCAAAAATGCATCAAACATTAATTTTCAAAATTTTAAGCACTTACAACTCCTTAAACAAGTGGGTGTATCAAAAAATTACAAAGAATAAAAACAGTCTTATAATTGTGTGTAAAATTATAAAAACACCATAATAAATAAATAGTTTACGAGATCCCAAAGGTGACAGAGATTTTTTTAAACCTTACAAAAAGTTATGAACTGGTTACCTTGTTTAATAGCTCCTTGACAGGCCAAGTTGAAAGCCAGTTCACTTGAATCCACAATGTGATGAGCACCGTCCAATAACCTGAACTTGATACCTGATATCATGTTACCGGACAAAAGACCTGGTGATCACAAAAACATACAAACAAAATATAATAATTTATTAGCTAGTATTAAAAAGTATAAAGTATTAAGTCAAATTGTAAACTAATTAAAGCTGTAAAACATTGCACAAATTTTCTCACTCACGCTTCCTTAAAACGAAACAAAAATGAACCAAATGTAATCATCACCAAAAATGTAAATTCAATAGTTGTCAATCAAAAAGTAAAAATATTTGACTTAAGAGGAAAAATGTAAATAAAATCAATATATTTAAATAAATCTAGTTTTTACCTTTCTGTGACATGAATTCAAGCCCCTTCTTTATACCAGGAATATACTGTTTTGGTACATTTGTACCTACAGTTTCATCTTTAAATTCAATGATTGTGTTTTTATTTGGTGGTAAGGGCTGAAAAAAAAAAAGAATACAATATTAAAGTAGAGCTACTTCACTGTTTCAACCAACTACTAATTTTCACCTGGAAAAGTCTGATATACATTATCCATGCAATATCCATGCATTATCCATACAATATGCAAGTCTTATCCTTCAGCCAAAAAACCCTGTTTTCACATTTTTATACATTAAAAATATTTAAACACAAAATATTTGACAGCTGATTCGCCCATATAGGATGTACAATTATTTTTAAGGCTCACATATGATTATTTCAGAATAAACTACCGAATAACCTTTTCAAACATCCGGTATTGATATTTAACAAACTTTAGTAACATTCTTATACAATACATTAACTAGCAAAACCTAGCTTACTTGCTAAATTTGACTAAAATTCAACTAACTCTTTCCAGCGCAAGTCATGGTACGTAAAAGTAACAAATGTCTATCCCAAATAACTTTTGACTGTTAACTAACTTTAATTTTATTTTAATACCTTATTAATTATTCAAATGAGCTTAATACAGTGTAACTGAAACATTATTAACTTCTAATAAAATAAGAATCTATTGTTCTTTTTCAACAGGTTAATTCCTGAAATTCCAGCTTCTATAACTTTGGTACCCCTTATCTCAATAATAATTTGAATTTGCCCCTACCACAATCACTGGAACTTAATAAAACACAATTATCTGATTGATTGTTCTTTATTAATTATATCCACTTAATGCCCTGATGTACATTTCGATAACATGGTTATCATCATCGGAGGGTCTTGCTTATAAACTAAATCTAACCTTACATATCTATTACTAAAATAAAATTAAACCTAAAACTATGCTAACCTGAGTGTAGGCTAAAATCCCTCCCACTCCACATATCAGTTGACCAGTAAGGGCTTGGGCTGGCCCTTTGTCAAGTTATTGTTATATGTCTTTGATCTATGGAGTGGGGTGAAAGATAACTGTACCTCTAACAAAGCTGATGAGAACAGGTGGCCTACTCCTTACAAAAGTCATTATAACTTAACAATACAAAATAATGTGACTACTTAATTTATTACATCTGTATTTTCCCTAGATTACTAAGAAAGTTAATATCCATGTGTATATACATATATACACATACACACATATATATATACACATAATATACATACATACACATATCAACATACACATATACATATGCCTACACATACACATACAAACACATACACATACATATACACATACACACATATACATATCTTACAACTAATTGAATACATAATATGTTACATTGATGATGATGATAACCATGTTATCGAAATGTACATCAGGGCATTAAGTGGATATAATTAATAAAGAACAATCAATCAGATAATTGTGTTTTATTAAGTTCCAGTGATTGTGGTAGGGGCAAATTCAAATTATTATTGTGAATTTCACCACAGTGCTCAACAAGATTGTATCTACCCCTTATCTGTTAACTTTTAATTCCAACATAGCTATTCTTTACAATATTCAACATGATTCATAACTTTTTTTTTTCCATAAAATATATCATTGCACCGGCTGGGGGATATTTCTAGTTCGTTGCAATGCATTCCATGTTCAGTGACTAGACAGTGAAGATATTTTCAAACATTCAACCAGCATGTGCATGGTGTGTGTTTAAAGTTATAAGAAAATTAAGAACTGTGCTACAAGTGAAATATACTCAGTTTCTTGATAATGGAAGGAACATTGAACTTCACGCTGTTGTGAATGAAATTCACTGTCAACTTACGTCATTTATATAGAATATGAAATAAGCGATTCAATCAGAAAAGATGCAACTTTTTAATGAAGGATGTAAAAATGCGCACTTTGATGAACAATCATCTTTCCTGAATGCATATTTGGTGGCTGCAATTGAAGAGAAGACTCATGAAATTGTCTCTTGAGAAACTATAGTAACAGAAATTGCACACTAAGTCAGAATATGCTTGTGGACCAATACTAAATGAAATGATTGAGAAGAATATCAGCAGTACTGACATGATACAGTGAACAAAGAGATGACTGCTTAAACTATAGTCACTGGAAACAAGTTAATGTTGTACAGTAGACGCACATTTCTTCAATGAGTTTTCTACTTGGAAAATCATGACATGGAATTTAAAAAAAGCAACGAGGTATTCATGTTGTGTTGGTTCGTAGGAATGCTCGCCAACACACTACTGCCACAACCCAACAGGACTTTCGACTGGGAACAATTCGATCATCCCCCATACAGTCCAAGCCTCGCACAAATAAATTTTCATGTGTTCTAACCTCTGAAATCTTCCCTTGCTAGCAGCCGATTCCACAAAGACAACATGGTCAAACAAACTGTTAACATTTTCCAATCCAGGCGACATCTTTCTACAATGAAGGGATACAAATACCTAGTGACCCTCTTTGATAAGTCCCTCAACAATGACAAAAACCATGTCTAAAAATAGTGTAAGGTGTGTATATCAAATACCAATAAAAATGAATTGGGAAGTGGGCTGCAGTATTTGAAATTCCAAGCTCACCTTGGTCGTACATTTTTATGGACTTCCTAAGAGAGATAGTCGAACCTGTTCAACTTAATGTTCAGGCGTTCCTGTGCTTTTCCTTTTACACTACCAACTTATATTTTTGAACTTCTTGTACCAGTTGTAAATTGACTTTTTATGATAACGAATCCTAAAATGACATTGCAAAACAATAACAGATTGAGTTTTAAACTGAACCAAAAAAAGACTTTGTTGGATTATTGGTCATTTTGTTGGTAAAAGAATTATATCAGCTGTTGGAATTAAACTTTGAAGTCTTTGCTACCCATTGATACCAAATATGACGAAATTTAATAATATATATCATGTTTTATAGACATATGAAAGTGTATACTTTTTTGTTTTTCTTTAACATACCAATGGAACTTAATTTCTGGATAACCCTTATATTGATATTAATTACCTCAATGATACCAGAAACTCTGGCATATTGTCCTTGACCTCCGGTCTGCTTCTTGTGTAAGTAATCAAACTCACATGGTGCAACCAAAGTTTCACGGAAAGAAACTTTAGGCTTTCCCATTGTAACAGGACACCCATACTCTCTTTCCATCCTCTGAAAACAAAAATGTTACTACTTTAAAATAATTTCTTTATCTTATATAAAACAATTTATTTTCTCTTTTCTCTGTTTGTTATAAACAATCAATTTAAAAATACAATAGACATGATAAAGCACACAATAGTGTCAGACAAGCTCATATGGATGTGTTTTTGTGTCAGTGTATGTTTTTGTGTTGAATGTGTTTTTAATATATGACGAGTTCTTCAAAGTGAACAAAGATATCATCTGATGATGAGGTTACGACCTCGAAACTAGTTAGAAGTAACCAAAACAAAGTCACATGACGGACCTTAAGGTAATTAAATATTTTATTTAAGTGTGACTTGGAACTTAAAATATACTTATCAAGTTAATAGTTTGATTATTACAGTTCACGCATTATTGAAGATGGAGACATTGTCTTTGAAATGAGATTAAATTAATGATATTTGTAAAAAATTGTGTTCAAGTTTTATTTTAATTTTAACACATCACAAGTCAAGCTTAATATTTATTTTAGATTTAACGTGTTACCTGAGCATAAATCTCTAAATGCAGTTCTCCCATGCCAGACACCAATGTTTCTTTAATATCAGGATCATAAGCATAGTGAAATGTTGGATCTTCTTTGGTAAATCTAGCAATAGCCTTCGCAAAATTGTCTCGGTCTTTTGAATTGGTGGGACTTATTGCCATCGAGATTACAGGGTCAGGTACATAGATTGATTCCTGAAATTTGATTTTAAAATATTGTTTTAAATTGTACAAATATTCTGTAACATTTCAAATTCTCAAAATATTAACAAATTTAATTTAACATTGTTTACGTTTGTTACAAAATCACATTTTTTCCCCTCCTATTTTCCAATAAAAAACGTAACTTGTGTAAAAATAAATTACATAATAAAAATAAGTTACGATTTATCCTAATGAGTAAAAAATCCTGTTAGTTGATTTACATTATTTAAGTTTTTATTGTTATTTATATTTATAGATTCTGATGATACTACTCTAAGGAAAGCTCTTCAGGAAATGGGGGAAATAGTTCAGTTTTTTTTTACGTTTGTGTACGGTCACAGTAGAATCTATAAACAACAACAACACCACTGTAGGCAGTTTAGTTTCATTCACATAATCATTTATTTATTTTAATTAGTTTTAAATAAACACAAGATATAAAACAAAGAAATACAAACTAAAATATAGTCAATATGAAAGAAGGATTTCAAAACCACAAATAAAAAACTAACACAATTAACATTAGAAAGTTAAAAAACCCTTACGTACATTTTGGTAACATAGCTACCATCCTCAGAGGTACATATTTCTACATTTCATAACGTAGGAATGAATAATGTTAGTTTAATTAAATAAATTAGGTACAGTAGAACCCCTCTAATCCGTCACCTTCGGGACTGGGGGCATGGTCGGAACGCAAAAAAAGTCGGATTATCCGAAAAAAGTCAATATTTATTACATATTATATAAACAGATTTTTTTAAAGTGATATATAAACTTTTAAAAGTCTATATATAAACTTTGCAAGTACAGTAGAACTTCTGTTAACCGGCCTATATCGTAGTGTACTGGTTGGATGAGAGTTTCCGAAAATAAATTGTAATTGAAACACCAAAGCGGCGGCGAGTCAAACGACTTTGCTGATAGCGGTATCACATTGTCGGCGGCATAAAAACACCGCAGCATTGGCACCCGTCGGTATAGCAGACATACAAAGACAAAAACGTTTGATGGGTCGCTTTTTTTCCACGAATCAGTTTAGTATACACTATGGAAAATATAACATTTCTTTTCAGTTTTCTTCTTGTCTTTGACTGGTTATGATCTACGTACAGTATATACAGTAAATAAAAGTGAGCGAGTTACGAAAACGGAAATACGGAAGCGTGTGTTGGTTTCGTTTCAGACGCGGTTAAATGTGTCAAAAGACTTGACAGAGGGGAATCTGTAAAAAAGCTTTGTAGTGTTTAATTTTTCACGAGAGATGACACAGCACTGAAGCGGGAAAGCGATAACAAACCTGAAAGAATGGCGCCAGGCGGGCCGTGAGTCATCGACGAGTCGGCACAATATCGCGAGCTCGAGCACGGTCGGATTAACCGGAGTAACGGACCACCCGAGGACGGATTAGAGGGGTTCTACTGTACAGCAAATTGTTGGATAGCTTCAAAAGTATTTTCATTGTTAAAGCTGAACATGATTTGTTGTTGAATTCTGATCAGAGGTCAATTCCAAATTCTTCATTATATTCTTTGCTAAAACCAAGTTAAAGTATACAATAGGCCTATTTAACTCTTCTATGGAGATGAATTTGATCAGACAATTTCAGTAGAAATGTGAACTCACTCCACAGGGTTCCAGTCATAAATAACAGCTATAATGAAATATGCCCCAGAAAATTTAAGACTTGGGTACAGGGATAATGAAATTTGCATTTATAGCAACAGTTAGGCAGTTTTGAAAGCACTAAATTAAAAATAATTCAGGTCAAAGCTAGTCTGGGATTGCTTTAAGAACTCAACAAGAGCTTGGTGGTTGTAACAATGTTACTCTTTGTTGGATGCCAGAACATGCTAGAATTAACAGAAATGAGGACACTGACATGCTAGCAAATAAACCATCGGCAGCATAGTTCATAGGACCAGAGCCATTTTGTGGAATCTGTATGCCACCAACACTTGGGCTGAGAAAAGGCAAGGAACTAGGTGGAGACTCATCTCAGGTCTGAGAGTGAGTAGACTAACACTTCATGCCCCCCTACAAAAATTGCATCAGACCTTACTAGTTAAGCCGGTGCAATATAAGGAAGGTGGTAGGCTAAATCACAAGGCTTGGCTACTATAAATGGAATCTTCAAACAGAATCTCTATGCAGAAGATGTGGAATATACGACGAGACTGCAGCAGTCTTGAGGAGGAAAGTATAGGCATCTTTGTAATTGTGAGAAAGGCCTAACAATTCCCCAAGACAACTTCATAGAAAAAATTCTCAAGTGGTGGATGATTACTTGAGGGCACACATCATCTTCCGGGAGCCCAATAAGCCTTAATGGCTGAAGTGTCTTGGGTAACAAATTACCCCAAATTTTGTCCAAAGTGAATTGGATTGATTTTTTTAATTTTGACTTGTATTTTCTTAATACATATATGTTAATTGTTTTTCTTTTATGTTTTAATATTAGTTACATTAGAGAAGTAGATGGATTGAGAGCGGCAAGTCACTCTTCCTACTTTCTTTAAGGAAGGGAAATCAGTCCGACCAATGGGGACGAGTGCTACGTACATATGACTCTTTAAAAATCGTCTCACTGTTACATTTAGTTTAGTATTGCTTTATATCCCTCTGAGGATGGTAGCTATGTTACCAAAATGTACATAAGGGTTTATTAAACTTTCTAACGTTAACTATGTTACTATTTTATTTGTAGTTTGGAGATCATTTCCTTCATATTGTAATTAAACACATGGCTCATTGCATGTTGTAAAATATAGTCCCTCATATGGGCCATAGCCACTGCACGAAGACGAAGCCTGAAAAAAATGATTTAGATAATCGACAACACAATTACAACACTTAAAAAATACCATGACTAAACACTACGGAATAAAACTTTAAAAACTTGGATAACAAAATATAAACATTAAATTTTGTATGGATAGAGACACACTTACCTTGGAAAGTGGTCCTTGGTATTACCTAGTAGTACAGAAATAGAAAAACAATAAAACACTTCAGTTCTGATTGTGTTTTTCTATTTGTGTACTAATAGGTAATACCAAGGACTACTTTCCAAGGTAAACTTGTGTCTCCTATCCATAGAAAATCTAATGTTTATATATTTTTTGTCTTTTTCATTTTCTATTTTGTTCTTCATTTATAACCGATCGATACTTACTTTTTAAATGTGGCTTGTATATTTAAACGATTATTAGTGATTAATTATTAATTCACCATTATATAATAACTGTGCTGTCAACTTGAGTGTTTCTATTTTATCTAACCTATAAACCCTATATATTGTAATTAAACTGTAGTTGAGTGCTAGGTTTACTTTCTTTTGAATATTTATTTTAAAATATTTATCGTCTTATTATTCTATAATCACACTATAAAAGAATAGAAACATATACAAACCATTGTAAGCTTTAGTTTTTGATCTGTTACAAAACTGTCACCACTAGCACAATCTACACCAAAAAGAGCAAATATATCACCAGCATATATTTCATTAACATCTTCCATTTGGTTAGAGTGTAGTCGAACCAACCTTGAAATTCTAACCTAGGATAAAATGAACAAGAAGATTCTATTTATTACACATTTAAAATTTAAGTAATTAAAGTAATTAGACTAATAAATGTAAATGTATATTCTAATACTGTATAAATATTGTCTCTTTCATAAACATTTCTCCCAAAATTATCAAAAAATGAACATGGAGCTAGGATATAAAGCGCTGTAAATCTTCAAAAGTAAGCAAAACATGATTTGTACACTTAAAAATTCAAACCCTCGTTCCACAACATCCCCTATCTAGTTTACAAGTGAAGAGTAGGACTAAACATCATTTGTACACAAGATTAATGAAATAAGTGAGTTCATACCACTGGTAACCTTTTCATACCTGTCTGTTGCAAGAAGTCTCTATGTGAACTATTAAACACTAGCATATCTGCAAAAATTCTACAGAAAATGACAATGAAGGAAACCAAGGAGACGATAAGACATTAAGCTATAGAAATGACAAATTCTTGAACCCATCAAAAGATAGGGGGGAAATACTTTATCCCAGCCAGTGCAGGGACACATATTGATGCAAAGTTGCTGGCTTTAAATGAGGCTCTAATATACTGTCTTACAATAGAAGACAAGACGTTTTGTATAGTGTGAAACTCCAAAGGAGCCCTATAAGCATTATCACAAGATCAGCCAAATTATTACTCATACAGAATAGATGAATGGAGGTATCTTTTAACACGCCTGAACAAACAAGACTAAAACGTAACTCTTCAATGGATCCTCGCCCATTAAAAATAAAAGGCAATGACTTTAGCATTTTATGTGTGATTGCAAAGTCAGCATCAGACATGCACCTCATCCCCGGAGCCCATATAGGCTATATGCCCCTATGATTGTTTGCTCTATCGATTTCGGTCAAATTTTAGTAAAATATTAACATTAATATCCCAAACATGTGCAAAATTCCAAGTAAATAAATATTTTGGTTCAGGAATAAACCTTGAATGCTGTCATTAAAAGGTTGATTTGAATCAAATATGATTTAAAGTAAGGACATGTTTATGGCCCTATTTAAATAAATCAAATAATATTTTTTAGGCCCAAGTATTTTTTTCAAAACACAGTGTACAGATCATTTTCACTTTTTGTCAGTATTTAGTTTTGTCTAGGTTTTATTTTTTAGTTTATAAAAAGGTTTATTATAATAATAACAATAGTTACAGTCATATGTATCCAATTTGTTTACTTTTTTCAAAACACTACACAAAACGCATAAAACACTTAATCAAAAAATGTGTATTGTATTTGTCATTTAGACATTGTTATAACACATAAACATACACAAACAACAAAAATTGTCCAAAACAGAACAAGGTCGAAAAACGGCCAGTATGAAAACTTTTGAACACATTTTGGGCAATTTTTTGTTATTTGTGTCTCTTTTATGTGTTATAAGCTGTCCTAAGTGACAAAGATAATATGATTGATACATGTTTTGTAATTAAGTATTTTGAAAATGTGATTAATCGTGAAACAGCTGTAAGAATGTGTACACAAATTGGCTACATATGATGGTAAGGAAACAGCTATTTTTATAATTAGTTTTGGTAGTTTTTATTTGGTTTCGAAGAGGAGTGAGTGACAATATTTGAGCAATATTTTTCCACCATTTACTTATATTATAAATTATCTAATAAAATGGATAGTTAAATAATTTCAAGATATATTTTTTTAGGTAATTTATATAAGTAAATTTATTACACAAAATTCTTTACTCTAAACAAACCTTTCTGGTAGTTCTGACATTGTATATATTATCTCCTTTCTTAAGCATGCCTTGATAACAACGAAGGTATGTGAGTTGGCCAAAACGTCCCGCTTCTAATTTAAATGCAAGTCCAACAAATGGATTAACACCATCACGAGCAGGGTTAAGAGGTACTTTTTCAGGTTCTTCACTAAAATGAATAGAAAATATACATTTACAACAACAGATTGAATTTTATTTTTCAATAAAACATGTAAATTAAAATAAATATGCATTTTGTTTAGCACATTTAATTAAATATTAATCAAGAAGCTATAAACTATATAGTTTTAGAAATTTTAAACCCTGGGAATTTTTGGTCTGGGAAGTGCAATTTTAATCCTTCTTCAGGACAATTTAAAGTTTTAAAAAAAGGTGCCTCTATTTGGAGGTGAATGTAATATGGTAATACCAATTTATGTTGCAAAATGGTATTTTTTTAGTTCTTTTAAACTATATCTGATTTTAATTACTGTAAAAAAATTAGTTATATACAAATTTACAAAATCTAATGAGCCTTGTGGTTAATAACAATATGAAAGAAATAATCCCCACACCACAAATAACACACCAACACAATTAATGTTAGAAAGTTTAAACCTTTATGTACATTTCGGTAACATAGCTACCATCGTCATATAGAGGGATATAAACTAATACTCAGTATGCTACTGAAATGTGCGTAAGGGTTAAATAAACTTTCTAATGTTAATTGTGTTAGCGTTTTATTTGTAGTTTGGGGATTACTTCTTTCATAATGTACAAATAACAAATAACTGCCAGCAAGAGCGACACTCTTGTGGGCAGTATGCCTCGATAACGGTGGGCTAAGACTGCATTTTCTCCTCCTATGTCAAATATTGTAAAAAATAAATAAAACATTAAGATGTGACCGTCTCCACTTCTTTTGACCCGCTGGAAGCTCCGGCTGGCTGGAGACCGCGTACACTTAGCCGAATCTTGTCAGGATGGGCCAAGGAGTCGGGTTAGGACGCTAATGAACGCACGCAACGCAAGTGAAATCAAATATTATATTTTATTATATGGCCGAATTAAAGATTACAGAATTGATTATAATTTATGAAAAAGACATAACGGCAAGGTTAAGCCTTAAAAATGGTCGAAAAGCATACTGTTGAATTTACTAGCACGTGGCGACTGACCTCGTCCCGTGGCGGTCTTCCGTCTAGCGGCTCTTGGACAAGACTCTCGGTCGGCTCGCTAGCTCAAGGCCTCCACTCCTCGTCTCTCCCCTCCCCTTCTTCTACGTCATATTGCACTGCTCATCAAAATCGCAAGTGCTAATTTATATTTTATTAATTAAAAATCCCTTTTCATTACATTCTAATTTATGATTATTATGATTTTGGTTTGGTGGGCTCCTTGGCTGGGCCACAAAGAAAATATGCAAATTTAAATGTAGCAATGTCAGCCGAGAATAATGTTTGTAAAATTTTGGGAAATCCAAAAGATAAAATTAAAGAACAAGATAAATCATATTTATACAATTTATTGTATAAATTGTGAAATATGTTAGAAAAACAAAATGAACATATAGGCCAAACAAAACGAAATCTCAAGATAAGAGCAAAAGAACACTTTCCCAAATTCAAATATAATAGGCCTGATAAATCAGCCATGACTAAAAATTGTTTAGAGGAAAAACATCATTTCAAAATAGAAAACTCTGTGTTGTTAAAAAATGTTACTAAATTAAACACAATAGATGCATGGGAAACTTTTTATATTAACAAGTACCGTAATACAACTCTAAATAATGAATTAGGCCATATACAAAATTCTATATTTAAAGTAAAATATTAAATGTAGTAATAGATATAAGATTAGTTAAGAATACTGTATTAGTTAAATGTTAACTTCAAGTTATTTAGAAACACGAGAGGCACGTGTAATGCTTTAATATTTGAAAGTAGGTTTAGGCAATGCCCCTTTAGTTTTGTATAAATACACTGTTGGCAAAGTGCTAGTTTAGTTATTATAGCTCATGTATCACTGAGGATGGTGACTTTGTCGTTGAAACGCATTTGATTAAGTAAACATAATTTTTGTAAGATCTTGTATTCGAATTTTTTTTCTATCTGATGATAAGAAAGCTCCTATCCGACAAGAAATCGCTGCGATACCACCTTGCGAGTGATGCAAAACTTCAGAGCATGGTTCCAAACTTGGACAAATAATAGTAGTTGGCACACGGATAATTTGATTTTCAAAACTAAGTAATTATAAATGGTAAACATTGTTTTCTTAGATTATAAAATAAATTTTGTTACAACTTCTATGATTTCTGTTTCATTAACTTTTCAAAATCAGGAGCTGCATTTGCTGGATCCTATAAATTAGTTATAAGTAGAATAAAAACCATAATTGCCTAATAATTTAATTTAATTATAAGAGGAATTGATAATTCATTTTTATTTTTATTTTTTAATAAACGAAAGAGACGCACTTACTACACCATCATTTCAACAACACAATGCATCAAAAGGTAAGTTTGAAAGATATCATTAAGCTAAACTAAAAGATGTAAAGAATTCTGTATCATTAATTTTTACATTTTGTAGAAATGTAACCAAAATAACTAACTGTAACTTTACGTACATTAAATGTGCCTAATTATCCAAATATACATATTCTAAATGTATAAATAAAATAAATTACCTCCCTAGCTTTGCATTGAGTGCGTAGTTATTAACTTGTCCTGGATTGGGTAAGTACTGTAAAACAGCATCCAACAAAGGCTGAATTCCCTTATTTTTTAGTGCAGTACCAACCAGTACTGGAGTAAAGACTCGTTTGAGACAAGAACGTCGCACTGCATCCATAATATCTTTTTCTGTAGGTGTTTTTTCCTCTATAATTATAAAGAATACATCTTAATATATACGACATTTGTGTTTTTTATTAAATTTATATAGAAATTATATACATATTAAAATTGGGTTTCTGGGCTGCAAGCTGTTCATTATTCGAAATCAATTGCATGTGTTTCAACCATATTTCACTGGCCTTTTTCAAAAACACCAGTAATTAACGTCAAAAAAATTTTGTAGTATAAGAGCCATAAATACAATTATTTTCTGTTTGTTGGTAAAAACATCTCAGTGATCATCGCCTTATAAAAAAATGAATAATTACTAATTAGTTATAGTCTCATCACTTAATTAAATTTCCTCACCATCACATCGATGACTTTGCTTGTTATGGTTTCAATAACAGGGTAGGCTGTTTAAGAACTACAACATCAGTTCATCAACCAAAGTAGTCTGTTCTATTTTCTAAAATATTGTTCCAGATTTTGTGAAGTGTCAATTCCTTCACATCATCTCATGATTCACTTAACTACTAAATCATATCTTTCACATTGATTTTTTTGAGAACCTACTCACTTGCTTAGTACAGTCAAGGACAGGTAATTGCTCTTAATAACAAAAAAAAAAATCAGGTACATTATTTGTTTTACATCTAGATTTGATTTGGAAACTCAGTCTTCAGATAACCGCAGTTCTACTGTATATTTTTTTTTTTTTATTTTGTATATATATACTTTTTTTTTAAATAATTAGTCTCCTAACAGGCTGATGAAATTAGCAGTTCTTACGGAACTTTTTATAACCCCTCAAGATGGTTTACTGAGCAGCACTCACATGATTTTACCAACTGTATTTACAGATTGCCGAGCGTTGCTCGCATAGCAGTAGTCTGTCAGCTAATGATCTCTACTAGTTAAGTTATATTAATTTGGGACTTTTTAAGAAAAGAAAATACACAGAACATGGAGAAATCTATTTTCATCATTACTAATGGTTTGCCTGAACCAGTGTATTTTATTACTTTAAAATAAATTCTGAAATCAAGTATTTGTTTATTACTCAAAAAAATGTGTTTATTAGTCTCAGTCTCAGCTGTAAGGTGCTGCTATTGTGCTAAACACAAATACGTTTCCATCTTTTATAGTGTTTCATACTATTTTTCCCATGTTTTTATAATATTATTGTTGTGTTTTGAAAGATAAAAAATACATCGTTGCGCTTAATTAATCTATAAAGGTTTTGTCATTATTTAGGTATGTTATTACAGTTTTTGAAAGATAAGTAGTGTGTGTTTATCGACTAATATTTTGTATATGTTAGTTCTGTGATTACTTTCATTTATCATACGTTTAATAATTTTTGAGCAAATTGAAAGTGGTTTTTTTATGGTGGAATCTTATGGTGGGCATATTATAAATGAAATATAAATATTTGAATGAACAGTTGCAAGTGCTTACTAAAACAATTCCAAAAAAAACAACACAGCAGGGATTATGCCTTACTAAAACCTCCTGTTAAAGGATTAATGTTTTCCTTTGTTGAACTATTATTGGCAGAAGCTATGGATATCAAATCCAAGGTAAGCCTGTTTGTCTCCAATCTAATGAAAACGAAACATATATATTCTTATACTTCACAAAATGCCAAAATAATTACAAAAATGATACAAATGTAAATCAACTAAAAAAAAAATGTACCAAGGACAATGTAAACAATTTGTACAAACTGCAATAATAAACTACCTAATCCTGAATCAGTAGCTTTTAAATTATTGCTCTACAATTACTTTCATATTTTTTACCTCAATGGTTCTTTATTTATCTCGAAACTTCTGATAAATCAACAGTTGTCTACATGCAGTAGACCAAATGTTGACCTACATTTTTCTACTGATCTTCATGTTGCATAGCCTCAGTGAACCGAAATGATCATCAATGTCGTTGTATGTACGTAATAGCGGCCACAAAAATTAAAATAGGAACATGAAATTTGGTATTGGGAACTACAGTGTGCTCTCATAGAACCATATTGAAGTTCAGAAAATCTAAATGAAAAAGTCAAAATGGTGGCCACTTTAAACAGTTATTGTTCATATTATATCTCTTTTGTTATTCAACTAATAATACACCAAATTAAAACATGCAGATTTCAATTTGGCAAGTTATGGTACCAACCCCACAACTACAAATAGCGAAATTATTGTCAAAAATGTAATTTTGCCCCTGACCTCCAAAGAAAATGTGATATTTGTATAGTTACTAGTTTTAGTAGAGTCAAGTCAACTACACGAGCATAGCAAGTGCAGGCTCCTTCATATATGTTCAGCTTTTGAGGCCTGTAAAGGCTGAGACACTGATATGAGTGTAGCAAGTGGAATCGTTTTCAACAGCCTAGCCAACATGAAGAAAGTAGTGGCATACACGCTAATGAGATTTAGAAACCCTGTGTAACAACTGTTTTAAACAAACTTACCATTCTGGGTAAGACCATTTGTTCTACCAAACATTTCCTACAAGACCCAAGAAACCAAGTTTTGGGCGTTACATTTACTCGACCTCATTGTATTACAGTGTGTGATGGAGCTGAGTAAATACCATAATGGCAACCATCAACTTGTTTTGTTTTTTTAAATAGTGCCTTCCGAAAATCAAAAATTCATCTCATTAAAGTTAAAATATTATAATTAAAAAATATGTTATTTTACTACATGGTCCATACATACCTAAAAATATTTCTCCTAAAACATCATCAACATTGGAAATGTGTTCAATCAGCTCCTGTCTAAAATCTTCAGATTCTGACCTCATGTCTTTTGGTACTTCATCTTCTATAATATTTTCCCTGCAATGACATTGCAGCAAATTTGAAATATTTAATGCAACTATACACAGTAAATTATTCATTTGATAGTTATTAATCTATGTAATAGCAGAAATTTTAGTTAAGTTTTGTAAATATGATGTTTTACAATTCTTATTAACAATCCACTAATATTTCTAAACAAAATTTGTGTAATCTTTGGTCGTACTTCTCAGCTTTGCGCAATTTTATTATTTTTTAAATTTTATTTTTTAATTACTACCGAGTTGTCATTGGATAATTCAGTGTAGCTTTATTATTAATATAAATAAACTGTGCCACATAAAAAATACAGCAATTACCATTTTATTTTTAGTGAAAAGGAAACTATTTATCTTACAGAATATTAAAAATTACCTACATACCCAAATTTTCCTTCAAAATACATTGCTTTTCTCTGAATTAGGTCAACTATCCCTTTGGTTTCACCCTCTAGGCCAATGGGTAACTGCAAGAAAGCGGCATTGTGGTTCAGCTTACTCCTAGTTATAATAAAATTAATTGTAAAAATTACATTAATTACATATTATATTGGCTTTAACTTAATACAAACCCTTGTGTCATTCTTTTATGATTGATTAAAGTTTACAATTGTGTATTTTTCTTGCCGTAAGACATCCTGTTTCAACACAGCTATTTTAGAGTATAAATCAAGAACATTTTATTTTCTCCTTGTTGTTTAAAGGCAAAAGACCTTTTGGTCAACAATATCTTATAAAAAAAGAAGAAGAGAAGATAAAATACAGGCCCCTAGCCCTCTAACACTCTAATAGCATTAGAACCGGAAGAGAACAAGAGTCGGTCAAGAAAAACTTGATATAAAAGATTGAGGATCAAACCCAAGACTACATGAAAGTTACAATTTTTTTAAGTATTGATGTACAAATAATGATGTATGATGACATAATAATGAACCTATAATTCTTCTAGTTGTCCCATCAAATTAAAATTATATACACAAGAAGAACATAAGAATGTAATTTTATTGTTCCAATTTAACTATAAAAGAATTTGAAGATGTAAAAACATGGAACATTAATTTAGATGTTTACAACATGCAAAATTTACTTTAAAAAACAAAACAATTTTCATCTATTATAAACATTCCTGTCAGAATACTAGAGTATAGAGTATTAACTGCTAGTGCTGACTTATCCAATCGTTCCAATGGACGAATGGAAGACCGAGTCAAACTTACAAAAGTGTTATTGGGTTTGCATTATTGACTTTGTTATAACTTTTTCAATAAAATGTTATTCAATATATTTTGTACGGATGAGTAAAATAATCCCATTCGGCATTTAAAATTAACCATTAATAAATAAATAATATTGGAAGTTTCTTATCATGAGTAGCATTCTAGTGCATCTCTATAAACTCTGAAACCTTACATTTTCTAAAATAAAGTTTCAATTATTGTCTGTATTATTTTTTAGACTAGTAATATTTTGTTTTTTATTTCAAAACAAAATATTTTGATGACTAACTTTTTCATTAAAAAAAAAATCGTTATTTTCAAAATTGCATTAGAAAGTTAAATACAAATTTATTAAATTACACAAAAGTCATAAGGGGAAAAAATGTTAATCTTTTTAATTTTTCTTTGAAAAAATAATTCTACACAAATGACAACGTAAAAAGTTTTGTTATAGCACGTTCTGTAATTATGAGGATTTAACCCAACTCTTATAAAATTTCGTCTGTTTTAATTACTGCCACCGGTTGTTGTGGCGATTAGTTTATTTAACTTCCGCAATAGGTTATGTAGGTTTTGAAAATAATAGAATATCTAAGAAAACAAGATACCCCACTAAATGAATCTTTCAGTGTTAAAATTAAATAGGGAAATAGGGATGGAAGGGCTTGACAAGCATTATTGTTTATAAAAAATACAAGAATTAAATAAAGAATATTGTTAACATTTAATTATTGTGCTTCCATAATTCGTGGTAAAACTTATCAAGAAATGAATTTGAAGAACATTTAGATAAAACAATTTTGGTGGATTAAAAATTATAACAATAGACCAAAAATATAACAATAGTGGTCAAAAGGATATGGTGTTTACCCAGTATTGTGAAGCAGCAAAAAGTTGTGTTTGGTAGTAAATGCTAATGGTGAATGCTAGAATTGTGATGAAGGGATCTCAAAAGTGTTGACCATCTACAAGAGATATACTAAAGAATGTATTTAAAATTGAATAACATAATTTTATCATTGTTTATGTAATTTTATGGAAAATAATGCTTAAAATATAACAATTTATTGAATTCTTCATTGCATTAGGATGGGTTAGGAATACTAAAATTGTCAATGAACTTAAGAAAAAAAATTTCAAACATAATATAAAATAATTAATTACCTCATTTGAGAGACCACTCTTTTTGGATTTGCACCCATTCTATCTAATTTGTTAATGAAAGCTAGACAAGGTACATTGTACCGTTTCATTTGTCTATTTACAGTCAAAGTTTGACTCTGAACGCCTCCTACTGAGCATAACACCAGAATTGCGCCATCAAGAACACGAAGAGCTCGCTCTACTTCTACTGTGAAGTCCACATGACCTGAAGAATCAAACAATACCGCAATTTAGTATATATATTTATATATATAATAATCTAACCAAACCTATTTATGGTGATTCTTGCTACCACATATCTGATCTATATATTTGTTTACCAAAAACTCGAATAGGTTAGGTTACGCCAAGTTATGTTATATATTCAAACAGACTTATGAAATTATTCAGTTTAAAATCAATATAAGTTAATAAATCAACAAAATAACAACACAAACCACTATTAAATACAAAAATTGATTTTTGTAAGAGTGTTACAACAGCACTGACCTCGTAGTGGCCTCTAGACTGGATGGATGCCGATTTTGAAAGAACTGCAGTGGGGGCAAACAAAAGTGGCAGTTATGTTAGCTTTGTTTCTTATGGCAGTAGACAGATGACAGAACTTAAAAATATTCGCAGAAGGATGTTTTTCATCAACACAAGTGCTCACCTTACTTTTAAAGTCCATGTAAAATCCATTACAAATTATTTATATCAGAAACAACTTACCTGGTGTGTCAATAATATTAATATTATGATCTTTCCAAAGAGTATAAGTTGCTGCAGACTGAATTGTAATACCACGCTGCCTTTCTAGTTCCATTGAATCCATAACTGCACCAACATTATCTTTCCCTTTCACCTATAAAAGAAATATTTCCAAACTCTGTATTATCATAACTTAAATTCAAAGAAATTAATATTTGTAATTTAATAATTTAATAGATTTTAACATTTATAGTAGAAAAATAATGATGTTTTACCTCATGCATTTCGGCAATTCGTCCAGTATAAAACAATATACGTTCTGTTAAGGTAGTTTTGCCTGAATCAATGTGGGCAGAAATTCCAATATTTCTAATTAACTCTAATTCTTTGTGTTCAGTATATTTGGTGTGTGTTGACATCAATTTAAAACATTTCTGAAACACAAATATGGATGATAATATTTGAATGATAATATTAATACTGAGAATAATCATTAAAAATATAGAATTAGAACATAATTATATTAAAAAATATAATTATTATCAACTGTCAATTCGAACACCATATTTATCTAAGTTACCTTTTTCAATAAAATGAGTATACTTTTCAATTTTATAAATTTATAAACAAGCTTGAAAATCATAATTTAACCGTTCTTCAAGTCAGTCATTTACTTTTCTACAGTTGTCCTGAATGTGACTATTGTAGATAGTCTTTCCTCATGGTTTCTACTACAGGACCTGGGGTATTGTGTAATAATATATATACAAGAGAGAGAGAGAGAGAGAGAGAGAGAGAGAGAGAGAGAGAGAGAGAGAGAGAGAGAGAGAGAGAGAGAGAGAGAGAGAGGGAGAGAGAGAGAGAGAGAGAGAGAGAGAGAGAGAGAGAGAGAGAGAGAGAGAGAGAGAGAGAGAGAGAGAGAGAGAGAGAGAGAGAGAGAGAGAGAGAGAGAGAGAGAGAGAGAGAGAGAGAGAGAGAGAGAGAGAGAGAGAGAGAGAGAGAGAGAGAGAGAGAGGGAGGGAGGGAGGGAGGGAGGGAGGGAGGGAGAGAGGGAGAGAGGGAGAGAGGGAGAGAGAGAGAGAGAGAGAGAGAGAGAGAGAGAGAGAGAGAGAGAGAATCTTGAATTATAATTGGGAGTTTTAAACTCTTGAATCAGGAACTTTTTTAAAATCACAGCACCGCATGTACAAAGTTAGGCCCAACTAGCACAGTTCTATCATTATTTTGTTTAGTTGTGTACAGATCCAAGAACACCTTGTGGTGTTCAGATCCAAGAACACCTGCTATTAAACTCTAACTTTCAATAACCACTGCCAGGACAAACTCTAAAATATCTTTCTGAAATATAGAAGATTTATAACTTAACTTAAAATTCTGAGCCGATAGATCTCTGTGTAATTATATTCCAAGCCTTCTTGCCATACTTTCTCAAATGCCTCCGCAACAACAAGAAAAACAGCTGAATATACCTTATTTCTCTTCAAAAGACTTTTCAATTATGCTGATGACGTTGTGAATCTGATCAATAGTAGAATACTTATATCTGAAAACCAAACTGATGTGAAGGAATCACTTCTCTGTCTCAAGTGATTGGTTTAAGCCTCTTCAGAAGCAGCTTTTCAAACTATTCCTAATTCTAATATTACAAAATATTTGGGACTTGAAACTACGGTAAATATGGAGAGAAGTTGTCCGATCGATTTAAGTGCAAAATCTTGGTAATTCCGCTTCAAAAAAGCATTTTTTGTGTCAAATAGAATTCAAACAAAGCTAGTGGTTTTTTATTTCTTATAATTCATTATTTACCTAACAACCTATGAAAATGGCAAATTTTAACATATCCAAATGGGTAGCCATATTGAAATCACCCGTGGGGAGCATGCGCACTTCATTCACTTTTACAAGTTGATATTACTATGCTTCTATGATATGACTAGATCACTGACACCTAGACCTAGAAAAAGAACTGTAGGTCAAGTAAAGTATACATTATATATATATATATATATATATATATATATATATATATATATATATAATGACCTTCCTTGACATGTAGTTCTTTAACTAGGAGAACTATGGAGAGCCTAGTATATATATAGTTACCTTCCCTGACCTTGCAACACGACATAATTGATACTAAATGATACGTAGTTTGACAATTCTTCACAGTGACAGTTCTTAAAACAGGACTATTCCACGCAGAATTAAAAATAAAATTGATAGAATTTACTCAAATGATGAAATACTGTATATGATGAATAACCTCTAAATGCCATAAATCAGTCATTTTAAATCGCTGATTTAGGATAGAAATAATGAATTGTGAAAAATAAAAAATGATAAGCGTACGGTATTTATTAAGTATCGAAATGATGGAAAAAACATTATTTTAAGGAGGAATTGCAAAGATTTGACACTTTCGATTGACAAATCGATCAGACACACAAATTATCTCCATATTTACCGAAACTACATATATAAGCCTTCTATATATAAATATATAGTTACTTCCCGAGATCTAGTTCACATAGTTCTGAAATTATACAGTGTAGTAACAGGCCAACATATCTATTATATGACACTTTTAACACGCTATTCTATTAGCTATTCTTACTAGCGATGTTGATACTCGGGTGGAATAGATACTCGCAATACTCGGCTTCGAATGATTTCAATACTCGTATTATTAGTTCGACATCGAGTATCTGCGCAGAATGATTATGCACATTGTGTGTGTGTGTTATATTTCTATCTGTTAGACTGATCCACCAAGTATTTATTTTTTTAAACAATATGTGATTGATTTGTAATACGTAATTAAATGTTATCCTGCCTCGACACAAATTCAGTAATTAAACGTAAGTACAATTATTACCAACATTAATAATTTAGTTATTATTTAAAATAAGTTAATTTACTATATTTTTTATAAAGATGGTAACCTATAAATATTTATTTAAATATAAGTAATAACAATTAAATAATAATTTAATTTACTTTTTGTTAATGTGGAAATAAATGAATATTATTGTTATTTTAAATTGAACTTATTACCGAATCTAAATCATTATAACTCAAAATCGTAATGTTTAATTAATGTGTAGTGAAAAATCAGCTTAGAAACTAATGTAACCAAAGTAGAAACACCGAGTATTTTGTTTGGAATTGACACAAAACTAACGAATATCGTTGTCCGAGGATACTCGCACACCGAGGATACTCGCAGTCTCGCACATTACCTCCTCCTTGTTCCTAGTTACGAGGATTTTGTTTGAGTATTTTAATACGAAACCGAGGATTTTAATACTCGGAATCATCGAGTATTTCAATTCGAACTCACACATCACTAATTCTTACCTTAGAAAACCTAGACACATAGGCTCATCATGTATTCTGATCATTATATATAGATACTTTTAATTAAGCCTATTTTTATAGACTTATATATTTTTAATTTAATTTATAAAGTCTATTTTAGTCTTTACATACCATACATTTTATAAGTCTAATTATAAAGTCTATTAAATTTCTTATTTTAGACTGAAATAATTGATATTCATACTTTAAAATGGTCTTCCCAGTCTAAGGATGATCCAATTGTTTCATAATGAGGTATGTAAAACACGATTACATAAAATTTCTATATTAAATCACAACGCGGTATCAACTGAACATTTACCCAGTAAACAATTAATTATCCATACAATTACTCCAGGCCTTACTACAGTGATATAATCCTGCCAAATAGAAAACGATATAGCATTATTAATTATTCTTAGTAATTTATTATAAAATGATTACTTATTATTGTTGTTATTGTCCACATTTTTTAATTAAGTTATAACCATAAACATAAACTTCACCGGTGCAGTAATATCATAAACTCACCTTTAGTAACTCAGATTTTGTACTGTTTTTTATAACTCTATGTGCTTTAATAATATGCGCCATTCTTACAGTGAAATTCCTTCCTTTTTAAAGTTTTAGTAAATAATCTGAAACAATAAACACACACCAATATTTGAGGTTAAGTCAGTTTTAACTTTTCATTTAGAAAAAAAGAACTATATTGTACGAATCAGAGACGACCATTTATTAGAGACGGAGCGAAAAATCTCTCAACTTAACACCTCTGTCTCTTTATTAGTGTTGTCTCAGAAGCAAATGAAACAACTGTAGCCAACATAAATTAGACACAAAACGGAAATATAATATGACATTTGGCAACAACAAAAACTAGAAGGCTTTTGTTTTATAACTTGTAAACAAAATGATCCAACTTATTGACTGCTAGTGCTAACTGCTGACTTTCTGTTCCAACAAGAATTAGGAAGAAGGGGGACAAAATAATTAGGAATTGAAAAGCTACATACCGTTCATGTTATATCATATTAGCATGAAACAATGGCAACAGTAAGTTTTACATTGGAAAATACAATCCTATAATTCCTTAATTAAAATATCGTACCAATGCATTCCATTTTAATTAGTCTTAACCTAAAAAAAATTCTGTATCGGTAGGGTTTTTATTAAATGCAGGTTAATATTTGTTTTAACATTTTTATACAATTCCACCAATTTTGTTTATGTAGTAGGAGTAGAATTTTATATTTTAAATGTTTCTACGATAAATTGCAGCAACCGTAATGCTAAGACCAAAATGCATTATTTTAATAGAAAATGTAATTTATAAAACTATGAAATCCAGCTAGGTTAGAAATGCCACCGTTAATACTAATTACATAATTACTATGTTCATCAAGTCACTGAATGTATGATCACTTGTTGAATCTCACATAGCTCTTTGAGACCTAGTAGAGGAACTACAGGTCTGGGAAGGTCAATATTTATATATAGTTACCTTAACAGAGCTTCAGTTCATTTACTTGGTCTGGCTTAGGTATATATATATATATACATACATACAGTGACCTGCCGAGACATAGTTTACATCTTTATGAACTCATACAGCATAGTGATATTTAACCTGTCAAAAGACATGTAATGCGGATGCGTCCTGACTATTCTCGAAATCTCACAAGGTCAGGAATAATATGATTATAAATATTAATAATAACATATAGTAATATTTATATTATGTTTTAATAATGATGTTTTAAAAGATGACACTTGACGAACATAGACTTTCGTTATCAGAGCTGTATTTAACCTAACAACAGCTAGATTCCCTTGGTTTCTATGTGTTATTTAACAGTGAAGACATGTATTTTGGGACTTGAAACGTTTATTGCGAAAAATAATATGATCTGGTCCTTTGATTACAAGGTAAATACTTTGTTTTCATAATTTTGTATAGAAAAATCGGCATTTGACTACAATTATAATAATGCATATGTTCATGAAATTTGTGTTTAACATTTAAAAATAATATAAAAAATGTTTAATATCTTAAAAGGGTAATTATGGAGTGTACATGTCAGTAGAATTTAGTGATGAAAAATCACGAAATCTTTTACTACCCACCTTAATTTGAAAGAATTAGATCATATTTCATGTTGCAAGACATTTTTGAAGTACCAAAATATATTAGTTTAGTAGAAAATAATAAATATAAAAGTACAAAATCCAGCTCAACCTACATGTATGGTTACACTATGTGCAATATATCGCAACTGCCACCCAATTGTTAGAATTAAGAGTAATGAAACAATGGTTTGGGCATGTAACTATATATATGCCTCCCCAAACCTAATAAAAACATTAATAATTATCATGTTAAATAAATATTTCATATAACTTAAACTTAGCGGGAAAAGATATTCACTATTTTGACTAATGTAGTTATAACAAAAACATTATATTATTCAAGTGATGAGATATTCACTAACCTGACTAACATAGTACTACGGATGAACGTACAAATGTAACCAAAACACACCTGGAATTTTTGTTTTTTGAATTGTCATTTTCTACTAAATTAATGTATTTTGGGACTTCAAAATAGTATGATCTAATTATTTCAAATTAAGGTAGGTAGTAGACGATTTCATGATTTTTCGCCACTAAATTCCACTTGCATGTACACTCCACATTTACCCTTAAAAGTAGACTAGTCAAAAAGATATTTTGTACCCAACTAGTGTATTATTTTTAGAGTTCTGAACCCTTTAAGCGCCAAGGGTCTTTAAGGAGAGTTCTTCCGTCTGCTTCTAATGGAGACTCAATGGTGGGAATGTCTGCGAAGATGATTGAAAGACCTCGACCTCCTGAACCAAATCAACCTTCTTCTAAGCAATCTTACAGTCAATATTTCCAGGAATACAGTCTCATTTCAGAATAGTAAGTTAATGTTGTTGTAATAAACTGATAGAATATTTTAATTTATGATTATGTGTCAACAGTTGAGTAAATTACAAAGGTGTAGATTTGTTTTCATTACAAAAATTGGTATCCACTTCCGGAAGTAAAATTCTCTACTTTTGCATTCAGAGAAACTTTTCTAGAATTTTATTCAACTATTGAATGAGCTGAATATGCTCAATATGTCTATTCATTTTTCATTTTGTATATACTTTTGTTGATCTAGTACAATTAGTTTCTCTGTAAATAATTGTATTTATAATACATTGAATATAAGTTGTGTTCTATAATTAATAAGTTGGTATGTAAATTATTGTTGCAGCAACATGCTAGTTCGACACCATCTCCCTGGATTGTACGTTACACCTTCTGCTCGGTCTGCACTTTGTAAGTGACTAATTTGTAGTTCTACGAATTTTTTTTTTAATGGATTAAGGAAGAATGTTTTATGTAATATTTAATAGCAGCTGTTATTTGTTATTATTATTGTTAGAAGACTATACAGGCTACTATAGTCAGGTTAAAGAAAATTTTCTCTGTCAATAAAGCTTTATAGAAAAATTCTTTTTCTTTTCAGTGAAAATATGCTAAGTTTATTAGTTCCTTATGATGATTTTTTCGGTACCAGTTAAGGAACAGTTGACAAGGCTAATACAATTTTTTTTACTTAGTCTTAAACAGCACAATTCACTAAATAAAACACATAAAAAATAAAATAAGTGTGTGCCCATATAAATAAGAAATAATGAGCTCTAAGTCGAAAAACCCCATGTAAACTAAGATTAATTTAATGCTTCGTATGTATAACAAAAAGGCGATTGACAGCTATCAGTCAGTGGCATGTCATAATTTGCAAAAATCTGATGAAGCCTAAAATGATTTCATCATACTTAGTTGAATAATGACTCAGTGTAAAAGTTGTCAACTTTCATATTTGGAAACTCAAAAAAACTAATGTGATATTTTCCAGTATTTTGTAAACTACAGAGTATATAAAAGAACTAGAATGTGTCTTAATGTAAACATTTATTATTAGTTAATTACTTTATGTTATAGGTGTGAAAAATACTATGCTATTGGAAACAAAAATTAATTAATATAACCTAACCTAACTTACAAATAAAATGCGCACAATTTCTTTTACAATTCTACATTTTAACTTAACCGTAGTAAAACTGAACTTAACTAAGTTAACCTTCTAAAGATGTTTCCCTCAACATGTAGTATATATACTAGCATAGAAAACATTTATTTTTAAAGTAATAATAGTTTTGGTAACTATTTGATAAATCGATTTAAAGATTTTTTTTTTTTTTTAATTTGTCTAATTCTTTTACTACATACCTTATTTTGAAATTATAATATAATATTTTAAAGTGGAATTCATTTTTAATTGAAACATTACAATTTGAAAAGTACCAAATTCACGAATCCATAGGTGAACACATTGTAAGTTCAAAAATGACTTCTAAAATATTAACTTTAATAAAAGGTTAAATTAATTAGGTATTTAACCATAAAATTTCAACATAATAATGAAAAAAAAATATAGAATTTTGAAAAATTAGAATACTGTATTATTTATAGGCTTTGACTACATTTGTCACTGATAGACAAAAATGTCTCCTAATATCAGATTCATGTATCATACATGACGCATGCGCATTACATGTCTTATGAGTCAATTTTATTAAAACATATTTTTTCATAGAATATTATTGTTTGTAACATGACCTACCGGGATGTTAATGATATAGATGGAGACCAGGCACCATCTAACCAGACAAAGTTATTAATGGAAAATATAACTTTTAAAAAGATATTTTTCAATTTTTTTGTGAAAAAGTTTATTATCATACTACAATTTCAGAATAAGGTAGGCTAAAGTAAAAGAATTAGCCAATTTTTTAAAATATGTATATTGACTTACTAAATAATTACCATAGTTTTAATAAGGAAAATGGTCAAGCTCTCCGTAAAACAATTATCATTTTTTTCTATTTAATTTCTTTAATAAACATTAAAAATATTTTATTTATAACACAATATATTACAAATTTAGATATAAATGTATTGATTTGTAAATTTGTAAAAATACAATTTAGGTACCGGGTAGTTAAAAAAAAAAAAACATTCCCTAGTTATTGTAGGAATCCACTGTAAAACTTTTTCTTTGTTAACGTGATTTATATTTTCAATTTTATAAATTTAGTCGCAAAACCACACAATTTTTGTCTTTAAACAAAATTGTAAATATTTGAGTTTTACTTTTATTCTGTCACCATGTTTGATAGGTTTTAACTTTGATGTGTTTTTACCACTTTTTTTTTATTAGTAAAGTTTATCTAACTTAAAACAATATATTTATAATGTCTTTCAAATGTAACAATATTTTTTCTAGAGTAAATAGTATTAGATTAAAGTCATTATTGTTGTTACATATTATATAACATTATACATTGCCTTAACATTACCTAACATTTTTTTAAAGTTTATTTATTTTTATTGTTTTGTGATAAATCAATTTGATACTAAAATATAAATGATACTAAAATATAAATATAGATGTTTGATCTTGAACTACAGTGTTAATATGTTTACACATTTCTGAATATTCTATTTATCTCTTAGCCTAAAGTTGAATAATATCCTAAACCTGGGCAAGAAGTAAATTTGTTTTATTTGTTTACAGTGTGGTTTGCAGTAATGTTTGTAAGGAAAGGAATGTACCAAGGCGGAATCTTCAGATTTACCCTTGTCATACCTGAAACATTTCCAGATTGTGGGTGTCCTGTAAGTTACATGGCAATTTAAAGGCACATTTTAAATTAGAACTAAAATTTACTCAAATATATTTGTTTTGACCAAACATATTTTTGTTTGGGTATAGTAAATATTCAGTTCAATTTCTACTTATGTAGTGAGAACCAAGTTAAGTTTTGTTTTGGTTATTGGCTTTGGTTAAGAATAGCTGTCATAGCATCCATTTAATGATGACCGACAGTCAGCTGCTACACTGAATACAACCAAATCATGTTCAGTTAGTTATGTGAATAAATACACAGATCAGTGCATGATGTATTTTAACAATCTAGTTTAAAAAACTATATTCATAGATCTTTCTATATGTCGAACATTCCCCTTCACAACAACTCACATTTCATATCAAAATGGATCCTTGAGAGATACCTTAGAGGACACTTTTCCAGTTTTAATTCATAATATCTTTAATATTTTGTTTCTTACCATATATATATATAACTAAACCACTCAAGCTCCCAATCATCAGTTCCATAAAGTTTTAACTTTGTAAAGATATATTATATCTTAACTTTGTAAAGATATATTATGAATTACAAAATCCAACATGTTGAAGAAATCACACAAAACACCACAGATACCCAGCGACCCGTCCAATATGTCAACAAGTATTGATCTGACACCTCAATTCAACAATTGAAATCATTATCCAACACTTCATTTTTAAGACATTTTGAATTAATTTATAACTTAGGTTATGTTGAAGGTTGGCTCATAATAGTTTTGGTAAACACAACTTATAAAAAACTCTGCAAGACATGGCTGGAAAAGGTGCACAATATTTATAAAAATTTAAATAACCCAACAAAATGACTTCTACAGATTAGGATTGGTACATATTTTTATATCTCAGTTATAGATATAGGTAGATTAAGGATGCATTAGCTATATTTTTACTTTCTCACATATACGTAGTATAGAGAAATATAATGTAATAGCTAAAAAAATCAATGTTAAGTGTTTTGCGGAATTTATCCATTTAGATGTCCCCCCCCCCTGAATACGGAAAAGGACCAATTGTTATCAAATTTTGTATGTGGCATCATTTTTGTCATATCTCACGAAGTTTTTCATTTTTTTGATAAGTTAAATACGGAGTAGGTGCCATAAGGAAAACACAAAATTAAGATTTTCTCAAAATCGGCTCTATTGATTTTGATCAAATGATACTCAAGTGTAAGCATCTAAGGATCAAAGCAGAACATATTAGTCGCCATCTTCCAAATATACCAGTTTTTGAGTTATCGGTAAAAAACAAAAATCTACCAGTTTTATAAATAAAATAAATTGTATAATTTTTTGTATAATAATTTGTAAATTTATAAATGAAGTAGTTGTTATAAAATATTCAATTTCTCAATCGGCTCTACAGATATCGTCCAGATTTTAGTGATACGTAAAGATTAAAATAATCGTGAGCGAAATCGTAATTAAAAAATTATCACAGTTCAGAAATAATTGGCAAAAAATTAACCTATCATTAAAAACTCGAATTTTAATTAAACACAATTTATGCTGAGGACATGTATCTAGCATAAACTTGACAGCTACCCAAAATTTTGAGTTATCAAAAAAAATTCTAACTGTCCCGAAATATGGTCATAATTAGAGCCAGGATGTTTAGGCATTAATAACACTTAAAATAGGCAGGCAAAAAAGGCAGAAGGAAATACAAAAAAGGCACTGTAAATTCAAAAAAAGGCATAATATATTTTAGCAATTAATAAACAAATAATTAAGATAACTTACATTTTACTGGTTCTGGTTACACATTACCACAAGGTATTTCTTTAAATTGTCTGTTTTTAGGCTTTGTCTTCTGTCAGAAAGAACTGTTTTCATTATTGAAAAAGACCGTTCTACATCAACTGATGTAACCGGTGCATATTTAAAGCTGGCTACTGTAGATGGACTTATGTTCATCACAACTGTGGTGTCACCTTTAATTACGTCACAGATTTGTTTTATTTTTAATAATCCGGAGTTTGACGACATCACACGCTTGCATTTCTCACTAATGGCACTTCCCACTTCACCTGGAACAGCTTCTAACTGATGCACCATATCTTCAACTATCTGCATGGATGCCACAAGGGTCTCCCCCCTTTTCTCAAGCTTTGTTATAATTTTCGGCAACATAGCATAATGAACTTGTATGAAAGACAAATTATTTCGAATGCTCTCACTGTTTAGTAAGTTCTTTACTACACGAATTGAAGCGGCGTCATCTTCAGAAAGTACAGCAACTATCTCACTTAACTTATCAAAGTTTTCAGAATAATATAGAGCAGCAGAAATCCATGTTCCCCATCTCGTCAAAATGGGTTGTGGAGGCAAAGTGAGCTCAGGAGCAATAGTCTTGAAGATCTGGGTTCGAGACGGTGCTTTAAGAAAAATTTTCTTCATGTTGGATATCAGCTTATCTACATCAGGGAATAAACTGCGGATCTCTTCAGAAATTCTGTGAAAACCATGCGCTAAACATGTTAAATGAATCATACCAGGAAACAGAATTTCCAGAGTTTTACCAGCTTTTTTCATGTATGGTGCGGCATCAGATAAGAAGAGAAGGACATCATTGTATTTTATACCATCAGGCCAGAGAAAAGTCAAAGAATTTGTAAATAACTGGGCGATGGTCGTACTGTTAGCTTTTTCCAATTCATCTGAAGACAGCAAGAATATTTTAGGTACTGCATCCTGCATATGTTCCAAAGTTCCAATAATTACGTTGGCTATATATCTACCTTTCACATCAGTCGTTTCATCTATGGAGATCCAGATTTGTTTCCCTTCTACTTCATTACGAATGTGTTGAACTGTATTTTCATACACTACAGACAGGTAGTTTTTCCGCAAAGTAGATTCACTTGGAACAACTTCACCAGTATATTTTTCTAAAAAATTTTTGAAGGACCGGTTTTCTAACTTCCAGAAAGGGATTCCAGCATCCAGTAGTGCCTTGCACAAGTCTAATGAAAACTGTGATTGTCTGCTAGTTGTAGCGATGGTTGTTGAAATTAGCGCTATTTTCTTCTGACCACTTCTGGAAGCAATTGCAGATACGTGTTTTGCTGTGGACACATGTTGATTTATAAAATACTTCTTTTCATGATTAACTGTCTTTTCACAAACTTTACACAATAAGACCTTTCCATCTGTTGAAAACACATTGGCACCAAATTCGTTAACATAACTGTTGAGTTTACTATTTAACGGTTTACTGAATTTAGGCATTCTAGAATGAATTTATGTTTTAAAACCCGACAAGAACTAATTATATTTCTTTTCTTACAAAGATTATAAAATATAAGTGGTCAACATAAAAATTAAACAAGCAACTTGCACTATAAATAAAATAGTCGACAATAATAGCTAACGACTGACGAGATACTGGCATGTATCACATCTAGCTGTACAGTACTGAATAAGAGAGGCAGCACACACGCACAGTTAAGTTATTGGTGGGAGTAGGCTAAACAAACAAAACTTACATGCCTGAACATTTTTCCTAGAAATTAGAAACAGTTCATTCTCTCTCTCTCTCTCTCTCTCTCTCTTTTCCTTTTCCCGGTTACATAGTTGTGAACAGCAACTCCAAAACAGGAAAAGGCTAGCGTGTCTAACGGATGTACACCGGATGTGAAGCATCCTGGTTCAAAGTATAAACACTCCTAATTCCTAAGAAATATACGTCTGTCAAAGAATTTGGTTTCATAAACCAAGACCAAGTTTCCGACTTATTCCCGTTCCACTCTGGACACGTTTATTGTACAAACAATATTAAATTTTCTTGCAAAAGGCAAAGATAGGCTTTTATAATTAAAATAGGCTAAATGAGCTTAAAAACGTTAAAAAGGCAAATAGGCAAAATTAAGGCATTTTGCCAAACATCCGGGCTCTAGTCATAATATAACCACATACTAAATTTTATTAAAATTGGTCTATTCATTTGAACTGAAGAGTATCACACATGCGACATATGACCATTATTCCAGTCAGGGGACCTCAAAATGGAAATATTCACAAAGACTTGACAAATTTTTTTAACCCATCATATAACTTTCTCTATACTACATATGTGAAAAAGTAAACATTCATAATAATGGCTATCACTTTGATTCAAATATTGTTTTCATTTCCTTCCACATGTGTGATGCAATTAATATTAAGTTTAATTGGGTTTATATAGAGTTTAATAGGGCATATAGCCTTATTAGTTTAGATTATGTATGGATAAGAGACACAGGCTTACCTTGGAACGTGGTCCTTGGTATTATCTAGTAGTACACAAATAGGAAGACACAATAAAACACTATAGTTCTGATATATTTTGAAACACTGTTCACTTTCTCAATCAATAGAGTATTAAAAAAAAAAAAAAAGAAAAAGAAAAGTGTTTATGAAATATTTGAGAAATTTAGTGTTTTATTGTATTTTCTAGATATCTAGGATCTGGAGCATGGGTGTCCAACTTACAAAGCCTCAAGGGCCAAAATTAAACATTGAAAGTGGTTGCTGTTCATATATAGGATTCCCAGACTAATTAAATTCATTTTTTAATTTCTTTTAATTTTTCTATTAATTTCTTAATTAAATTACAAACCAGTGATTTGGTATAAGTTTGTTTATATTACATTATAAAATCTCCTTCAAAAGGAAGATGTTTCAAAGTAGTTTTCTGATTTTTTTTTTTTATTTAATAAGATCTTGTGGGCCTCACAAAACGGCATTGCGGGCCAGTTGGACAACCCTGATCTCGATAATTTAATTGTAGTACTAAATCAAGTCTTGAAGATGGAGGAACTCCGAAACCTGTTGACAAATATAAATAATAAGAAAATGCTAGGATTGGCAGAAGATTTTACTCAAATCAATTAATATTAGGAATTAAAATCTGAATACTAATTTAATACATTTTTGTTTTGTTTTAGAGAGTTTCCTTTGAATCAAAAGTATTCCATCCAAGTATAAATTCTGTTTCGGGTGAAATGGAAGTAATGCCAGCTTTCTCAGAATGGAAAAAAGATGTGAACAGACTGTGGCAAGTTTTGCATTATGTTGTTGAAGCATTTCACAGTGTCAATACCAAGCATCCTGTCAACATGGAAGCTGCAACACTGTGAGTGTTTTGTTTACTTACCATAATGTAATAAAAAGACAAGGCCACGCTAACTTGATACTTTTAGTGTGATATGTATGAAGAATGACAGTCTTATATGGTTTACCTCCAGCTTCCAGTGTTTTTATTGCCAAACTCTTTGATAATTTTAAAGCCCTTACTACCGTTACATCTAGTTTGCCATCTTTATCTTGTCTATTCCAATTCCACAAGTTCTCTTCAGGCCATCCAGGATACGTACTCTAAGAATACCTAAGCTACAGATATTCTGTGTTCCATACACAGGCTTCGATGAGTGTTGGGGTATCAATTTGCTAGGTACTTAGACATTATAGAATAAATGGAAACATAAAAGCAGACGAAGAAACAAAGGATACTACAAGCCAATTACAAAGTGTTATGACACGACTTTTTATTAGCAGTTAAAATTGTATTGAATTTCCAGTGGGAGAAAGAATAGATAGGTGTAATGAATAATAAATTAAGAGAAAATATACTTTTCAATTGTGGAGAACATCATTTGTGGGCATCATCAAGAGGAAGTGTTGATTACATGTGTTCTCCTTAGTCATCCATAACCACTAGTGGATATCCGATGGAACTTGGGAATCCTTCAAAATGTCTATTCTATCACACATTTTTGACAGTAAAGCACATCCTAAAAACTGTGTTTTTCTGAGAGATGTGCGTAGGACTTTTTCCTTAAGTAATTCGATGATGTGGAATGATACCGAGATTCTTAATCGGATATTATTATTCTTGTGTCGCCTGAATGCTTCTAAGATTTTAAAATTATTTAGTTGTTCCAATGCCCCTTTACAGTTCTGTAATATGTTATGTTATTGGTTATTGAATTTGATCAAAGTTTACTATTGTTAACTAATTTTTGAGCTGTTAATTTTGTTAAAAGTTTATATTACGGTTATTTTTATTTTATTTTTTAGTTTTTTGTAAGGCCTTGATGGTTTTTTTGTCTGTAAATAAAAAAAAAAAAGCTTTGTTACAGGTCATAGAAATCTTTATTATTGAACAAAATTACAACTGGCAATTCTACATAATTTACGTGGATATCTAAGCACTTAATCAACTTGGCCAAAGTTGGTTGATCCTTTCATCATAAAGTCTGTCACTTGTCCATTTAATCAATTTATTCAAAACTGATTTTTTACAATTCATCTACAATAGCTTTCCTCTAAAAAATATTCCTTCAGTTTGCCATTCTTTGTATGAAAAAAATGAAAATTTATTTATTATTATTGCTGTTTTGTCTCAAGTGTTTAATGAGAATCCAAGTTTCATGTGGACATTTAAAATGTATCACCATTTCACTCATCGCTCACTAAAAATTATAAATAAGTACCCATATACTTGTGTTCCACGGTAAGCATTCTTGGTAACCCGCCTGACATTAATCTTCTTGTACTAGAAATTAACAAAAATAATCTTATAAATCAGATAGTGAAACTTGACTTAAAGGAAATCCTAATGCAGTTTATCATTAATGAACCATCTATTTTCACGATTATGCTTATCAACATTGTTTGTTAAGTCCTTATTGATGACAGTCGGCTGTTGAGGTCATAATCCATCATCCTTCGTTAAATAACCTACATGATTTACGCACATTTCTTTCGTTCTTTATCTGTACATTTCCACAAGTTGTCAATAAATTTAAGCAGGATGAATATTTTTTGGATTTAAGAACCTAATATAGATACATTTGACAGTCAGTAGGATTGGTGATCAATATAGCATTTTCTCATGTAATGTACACAAACAACTAGCACGCATAAAGAGTTGAAACACTGCAATGTTGTAGATAACCTGTAAAGAGCTCCTGAGCTACAAACTCCCTCTGTTCATGGGTAGGTTGTTTACAGTGTGCAAATAGTTCTTATTTAAAAACATGGCCTTGTAATACAATAGTATTAAGCATTTCCACTAATGTAGCTCATAGCAAAATGAGGCTGTATTGTCATACTTAAATGTATTTATTCATTTAAATATAATATACACTTTTTTCATAACTAGTAGGTTATTAAGAAATGTATTTAGCTTTTAATTTCAGGTATGATAATTCACAAGAAGAGTTTGTTGCAAGAGTCAACCAATGTGTTGACCTTAGCTTGACTACAATCTATGATCCACCGATGAATGACGACCCATACTGTTTAAAGTTTGATCCCTATAATGAAGAAATCCATGGAGCTATCCGAAAAGCAATAACATCACCAAAAGTAAGTAATAGTTGCTTATGTAATGTAACTCTTTACTATCATAAGATAGAACGCAACAGAAATAATTATCAGAAGCTACAAATTTATAATGAAAATTTTATGTTTTCACTAAAAAATAAATTTATAATTAATCACATGTCAAAATAATATTAAAATAGTTGATGAAACCAACATCTGACTTTTCTTTAGAATAATTTCGAACATTCTGTCAATTTGACCTTCATTTTAGAGCTCATGTTCCAACCAATTTTCACTATTAACTAATAATTGCAATTTTTTTTTTTTTTTTTTTTTTTTAATACATGGATGTCATATATGCTTTATTTATTTATTTTTATTTTTTATTTATTTATTTTTTTTTTTTTACTGTCCCACTCTCCTTCCTTAATAGATGTTTACTCAAATCTTAATTTCTTCTTTGTAAATAAGGGCATGGTAATCCCAAATTGCTTTTAGACCTTTTTAAATGTAGTCTTAATGCGTTAGATCCCTCTCTTTCATTTACCAATGACCAACTCTTGTTCTTTTCCAACCCTGATGTTATTAGTGTATTCGAGGGCTAGGAGTCTTTTTTTTGTCTTTTCTTATGTTTATTTTTGTTTTTAGACAACATGAAAAACCATTTTTTTCCAAAATCTAATCATTCTACAACACCAACAATGAACATCAAACTTTTTCCTTGTTATTTAAAGGTTGAAACCTTGCGATTATCATCGTCTTGAAGAAAAGAGCATAAAATAAAGACCCTAGTGCTCGAATATTCTAATAGCGTCAAAGTCGGAAAAGGATAAAAGTTGATATGTGTGACTTGATAGGAAAGATGGAATAGGGAGATCTAACTCAAGACTGCTATACGATTCCCTCACCCGTACATACTATAAGTGAGCCCTAAAGGGTGAATCAAATTATTAAAATTTAGAGTCAATTGGACTACCTATTCTTGAGTGACAAAAATGTCTCTGATAGTAGTCATTCCAAAAACTGTTAAAGTCCCTAGAATCTCAAAATATTGAATACGTAATGCTAAAATGTTCACACTATTACAATTCCTAGATTTGTAATTACAAAATAAAATGCCATGACTTAGTTGGTTTACTGTGACCTATGCCACACACAAAAGAATTTGAAGTCTAGTAGAAAAATATTACTATAACTTTAATTTACAATTTCTAAACTTATATCTTTTTAGGAAGAAGATAGCCCAACAAGAAGTCAAGGCTTGTCATGGGTACTCCGAGGGTCTCTGGATCCTTTCTCACGAGCACATTCTTAAAACAACCCAGTGCAATACAGAAATGCTCAATTTTATTGTTCGTAATAGAACATGATTTGAATTGTTGACTTGTTATATAGTTATGTGTAAAAATGTATTAATAATTTTATTATGAGATTTTTAACAATATTTAAATATTTTATTGACAATCAAATATTGTGCTTTATATGTAAATAGTAGTTTATAGTTAAGTTTTGTTGAATATAACTTTGCAATAATTATTGACAGTGTTCAAGGATTGTTAATATTTCAACCCATTTCTTCGCTAATGTTTTAATTACAACTAAATTATAAAAATAAAAATCATGTTAAAGGTCTAGAAGTCTGTTACTTTTCAATCGAGTATGGTCAGCATATAAGTTTCCATCGCCAAAATTCTAGCCTTTACAACCAGAATTCGCTACCAGTTTTAGCTCTGTACTAACTCACAATACTGGATCAACATCTCCCTGGAACCTCTCATTCACCAAGAAAGAAACCAAATGGAGACTCGCTAAATTATATATTTAGATAAATTTAAATGTTACGTAATTATTTTACCCACCCAAAATGTAAACGTTGTGGATTATAAATTTATTCGTATGCAGATCTTTTTAAGATATGTCCAGATTAAGAGTGAAACATTTGCAATTATAATAATTGTGATTAGTAGTGAATCCTGTTATCGAAAGCTAGAATTATATTGACGAAAATTCTACGTACTGAATATACATCACCTGATGAAAGCCGACTCCTTAACTGTTTATTTTGCTAAGGATTTAATTATTAAATATGATCTAGTTGCTGGATAGCATTTAACGTAACCTATGAGATTATTTACAGTATGTAGTTTGGTTTGAGGTCGTCGAAATGTCTTCTGTCTTGTTGGTTCAGAAGGCGAGATGATAACGTGAGCAGGGATCAGTATGGGAAAAATCAGATACAGGTTGTTAATAAGATCTGATGTTAGACGCAAGAAATTATTGAGGTAGGAAATAAGGGGAGTGTTACAGGGTTGCCCTGGCTTACCTTTCCGACCAGGAGATGACTTGCAGATTTGGTCACCAGGTTATATTAATTTCTTTCCCTGCTTAGAAGGTCCCTAAAATGACCTCATAGTTTATAAATATACATACACCTCACGTTCACTCTTCATGTTCCTGTGTTGAGCAAGTGCCTTGAGATAAGTGATGTGTGCCTAGAGTACATGACAAATAGATGTTATTGAGTGAGGGAGTTTATATCTATACAAGCTGATCATGTTGGGCGAGAATAATGTGAAATTATCTATTTAGTGACAACTGAGGAGCCTACAGGATTTAGGGGTGAATGTAAGTGACAATTGACTGTACAAATTTGTGTGCAGACTTACATAGTTGTATGTACAGTCATTTTGCTGCTGCTAGGCATGCAACTATAGTGGGTATGGTGTTGTGTACGCCTTTCCCAGTAATTAGTTAGCTTGAGCAATAAGTTTATGGGACTGATATTGAGTGTTTTCAGGGCCACACCTGTTTAACAAAGTTCTTGAAAGACATGTTTGGCAGTGAGTGTGTAGAACATAGTCGGGTGACTTAGTTCCTGTGCATGGTGTTATCGAATAGCAAATAAAATTAAATTAAGCATAGAAAAAACAATACTGAAATAGATACCCTCTGATAATAAATACTAATTATGGTGGATTGAATAAACTGGAAAAAAAATATTTGTTAAATAATAAGCTGTTTATATTTTTTTTTAATAAATACAATTATATTAAATTTATCATTAACTATACACAATATTATGATTTTTATAAATATTTTATGAATGAAAGTAAAATAATATTATATATTTGAAAAAGTAGGGTGTGTATTCTCTTCTTTTTTTAAATAAACACAGTGTTATTATAAATTTGTATTGATACCATATATTATGGATGGTAAAAAATGGTTCATAGTTTAGTATTTATGTTTACAGATACTAATGTATCAAACTGCATACCTATTGGTTGATTTTTCTAAATATCAGATCATGCTGCTGTTCCCGTAGCTTTGGCAACAAATATTGATTAAACAACAAATACAAATTTACTTATATTCGTAAAACTTTTGAAGCACAAACATTATAGTTACTGCTACACTCCATGGAATGTAGTTATGCCAATGATGTTATCACATCCTACCACTCCAGGCTGCTTTATTTCTTAACATCAGACTTCGAAGCATTCTAATTAAATTATTTATTTTGAGACTAATGTTAACATTTTTTTAAAATTTTAATTAAATGTTGCAACAATAATTCAGTTATAAAACAAATTTAAATTTAAAATAATTAATACAGTAAACAAAAATAATATAGGCATACCAGGGAATAGACATTTGACTGATGTTTTCATGCGAGTGTTTAGAATTGCCCACCAAATTAAGAACCTTTTAAATTTTGGTAAGAAATTTCACGCTCACATGTTTATAGTCTATATTGCATAGACTATAAACTCTGTAAATTAAAAATTTTCATGAACCATCCAAGATTGAACAAAAAACTAACTAATTGATGATAGAAAAATGGCATACACACTTGATTTCATTTTGTAAAATTCATATAAAATTTAAAATGAGATGTACAAATTTTTTAGCTCTAGCTAATGACAAATATCAGTTTTGATTTTTATATCACTTTAATATAAAAAAATTCGGATCTAATAACCTAACAAATATTAAACACTATTTCGCAGATGTTTATACCATTCTGTATCTAAAACATATTCATTTCCTTTCCATGAAAAATGTGTTGGACATTTATCTTCTCCGTTTTGGAATGTAAAATGACGACTCAATTCAATAGCTAGTTTTGACTGAATTAAACCAATGAAACCTGCAGATTCGGGTGCAGGATGATACACACGACCAGTTTTTATATCCATGTAAATATGATCAGGCTGAAAATCTTGATACATTTGGTCTCCTGCATGACCGTAACAAAATATATCTTTTCCATTTTGATCAACAATGTTTGTATATACTATTGGTGTATCATCACATCTAATAAAATTACGTTCTCGCCCACATGGGGAAAAAAATGGGAACTCATTTTCATAGCGTCCTGTCGTATTCAGCCTTAAACGTTTGAAGAAAAACACCAAAAACTTCTTTTCTGAAATCAAAATAGTATTTATATGTTCTTACTACACATTTTATCACTATATATTATAACAACATTATTTGAGTAAGGTTTTATTAAATTATTACAATGGTTTTTAATTAGAGATTTATCTACAATACATTTTAAACTAAATAATGAAAAACAGATGTTATTTGTTAGTAAAAAACATCAGTTTAAGTGATCAACATTTAATACCTCAATTTTTTTACTTTTTTTAACCATTACAATAGCATTTTTCATTAATGTCACACATTTTCGAAATTTGAAAGGTAACAATATAAATGTAACTAAACTCCCATCTTGTAATACATAATTTTGTTCACGTAAACTCAAAGAACAGCACAAGTGTACTAGAAGAAAGTAATTTATAATAGTAAAATTGTGGTTAACAAATAAAACCTTTTACTTTATAAAAATATGATAATATATAAAAGTTGCATTTACAGAAATGTGTAGTTTTAGGACAGGAATTGGTAAAATGTCTAAAACAGATAATTTAGTTTCTCTCTTAAAAATTCATAATTACAATGGGCTTATATGCCAAAAAAAATGTTTATTATACAGCCTAAGTAAAAATCAAAACACTAAAAAATTATGTAAAATATTTAACCCTTTCACCGCTAACATTCTTTTAAAAGGACGTTGACTTTTCGGCCGAAAACTGCTGACGTCCTTTTAAAAGGACGTTTTGTAATATGGCTATATTTTTGTTATTTAACAGATAGAAACGCCTAATATTTTTCTAGGATGATTGTGAACCTGTACATTCTTTATAAAATTAACTCAGATAATCCTCTTTCTGGACAAAAATTTCAGTTATTGAAGCGATTACTGAGAAATGGCTCGGCGACCCCCACTCGACACAACATACAGGTTTTGGTGATGAGCCTCTTTACCTTTTAGCAGAAAATAAACAGTGTAATTGTTCAGTATCTAGTGCTCAAAGTACAAGTTCTGGAGGCAAAAGGAAGAAAACTCGTTATGGTTGCAAAAATAGTAACAATGGAGTTCATTCCATGTGCTTGACTAATTTGTTTACAGAAAGTGTTTGAACACAAATAATGTTATACAGAATAGTTTCCAGTTTTTTTATATGTTTCTAGGTTACTTATTTACATGTAAACAAAGACCAGAGCACTGTGGTGACAATATATACAGATACACTTTCAAAAGTCCCTTGCCACACTTGGGAATAAACAAAAAAACAAATTTTTTTGTTGTCAAAAGTAAAATGTTTATTCCTATTAGACCCTTATAGCTATTACAACAACAAAGTTGTCATCTTCAGAGGGAATCTTAACAAAGACTGAAAGATGTTAAGACAGTCTTTGTTAAGATTCCCTCTGAAGATGACAACTTTGTTGTTGTAATAGCTATAAGGGTCTAATAGGAATAAACATTTTACTTTTGACAACAAAAAAATTTGTTTTTTGTTATTTTGTTTATTCCCAAGTGTGGTAAGAGACTTATTTACGTGTGTTAAAAAGTGTACAAACCCATACAACTAACTGTCCAAACATCTACAGAGTCTGCACCATTGACTCTGTATTACATAAGGTAAAAATATGTTGTAAATCGATTTTCCATGTTTTAGAAAATAGTTTATTGCTTAGTTGTTTATCATTATATTTTCTTGAAATTTTTTACAGGTCTCCATTAGTACATTTACTTTAATAAAAAAATAAATTTTATGTATAAAATATTTTTGTTTATATTTATTTTTGAGTTAAAAATAAAAATTTCATTGTAAAAAAAAAATTTGTTTTAGGTTTTAGTACTTTTGAATATAAAAAAATTGAATGAAACTTTGTTTTGTCATGTTTATCCTATAGTATAGCTAAAAACAAAAATTTAAAAAAATAATAATTGTTCTAACTTCAATAGCATGGTTTTTAGAACGATTTATATAGAGTACTACAAAAACAGTGATTTCGGCCGCGGTGGTCTAGGCTGGTCGGGTGCACTGGACGCGCAGCGGCCAAAGAGTTAAAATGTAATGTTTTTGAATATATTTCTCATGTTTTCCAAGTGTGGTTGTCAAAAAAATCTGAATTCTTTTAAGCACTTTCAATATCTGTTGAAACAAAAGAATGTTTACTAGTAACAATATAATATACATTATATTACAATATGGTATTTTTGTAGTTTCTGAATATAAATTTACAATTTTATGTATAAGTGCCAAATAATATTGGGTGATATGATGATTTAAATATTTTGCAAAATAAGATATAAAATTGTTTTCCCCATGCCAATCAATAAAATTGTCAAAACACAACAGCTGATTTTATTTATCTATCAGTAGGTAACAGAAAAACTAAATATAGAATAAAAAATTCAGCTGTTTTTTCCACTATCAATGAGTGTAAATTTCCATTCAATTTTAACTGCTTTTCATTTATTTTTGTCAGTTTTAAAATCATTTATTCAAACATTTCATAACTTTTGTACAATTTATTAAATATAAAAATGAATATGTCACGTTTTCACCGAAATATGCTAATAGAATATAAGAACTCAAAATATTTGTGTTTTACTTAAAGGTCAACATTGAAGACCAAGTCCAAAAGTGGTGACCTATCTATAAATTCTCTTAAGCTGCTTGCTATATTTTGTATTAAATATTAAGGATAACAAATATGATTACCTTTAAAACAAGATGTAAAGTTTTTCATTTTAGAATCATCCAAGAAAAGCTGAAAGTACAAACAACTATGTTATTTAAATAATAATAGTAAGTTAAAAAATTGTTTCATTAGTATATGACACTCAGTCATGCCAGTGCTTTTTGCATTGGTTTTAAACATATTTTATAATTATGGATTGTTCATTGGCCTATATGTTTTAGTCAGATGTTTGTTATCATTTGTGTATATAAAACTAATATACATGTTTTGATAATATAAATCAACCCCTATTCACAAGTGATAACTTAGAAACTTAGAACATGAAACCCCATCAGAGTTGCTTGCTATCATGTGTTGTGTTCTATATTGCTAGGATAGGTCTATATTGTCCATAGAGATATGCCTGTAGAATGAGACATCAAAACACCTGTAAGAATTTGAAGTGTTTACAGAATTTATTGTCTGTTTATCAAAAATTCCTTAATTGGTAAAACATATGTTGAGTAAATTAATTAACAGATATATATAAAAAAAGAAAAAACAGAATTTTTGTTTGTATAGGTGAGAGATTTAAATTAAACCCCTTTTTACAATAAATTCGTGCCAGTTTTTAAATTTATTTAATTAAAATTAATTGTACCCATTTGAAATGCTAACGTTAAGTTGGAACTTCAATATACAGTATATAAGTAAGGCCACTTGTGTATATTGGCTAATATCAACGTTTACACCAGTGACGTCGTCACTGTATGTGTTGGAGTTGTGTTTTCCAAGGTTAACAACACTGGTTTTACACAGACGCACAGATATAAGTAAATATCATGTGAATCTACTGACATACACAACTATATTATTTCCATGAATTTAAATGAAAATTTTGTAATCAGGTAATATCACTTACCATTCCTTGATGATCAATGTAGTAAAAATATTCACGAACACTTTTTTCTGGAGATTGTCCTTGTACGTACGATACAGACCTCTTATTAAGTTTTAATGCTAAACTTACGAGCTTACGTAAGGTAAGATTCCTTCCTATGAAAGTCATATCAATATCAATAATAAATAAAACACGCAATCATAGAACTAGAACCACTACCAACTTCACACTTGCTACGAAGGTAGATTCTAATACGTGGTTAAATTTCAGGTTTTAATTTTAGTTTGTAAAGGGTTCCAAAATTATAGTTTTTGATATATCTTTATTATAACTAAAATTGTAAAAAGTATTCCATTTATATATCATGATATGCAGAACTAAAATCTAGACGTAATTTTATATGTTTATATTTTTAATTAATCTAGTGAGTTGTATGCTGTTATTCAAAATTAGTTTCTTTCATATTGACGTCAGTTTCTTTCATGTCAGAAATTCATTTGAAATAATATGATAATATTTCCAAACTATTATCATTCTAGGGGGGGGGATAATGAGTTTCCGCAAAAACTCAGTAATTTGATCTTCCGAATTTTTATTATCTTCATAATTCTGCAGATTCTCATTTATAAAAGTCAAAACCGACTGACTGATCGCAAAATCTCTTGATCCAAGAACCTTGGAGCTATGAATGTTTTAACATGATTAGAATTAGGTCTGTAGACGCGTACTAAAAAAGGGTTTTGAAAATGTTCCATCCCATGGGTGTTTATTACCCCTGAAACAAGTATCATATCTTTGTTATTTATGGGTTGATTTTGATCAAAATTTGTGTGTTCTGTATTTGGACATAATTCATTTCCGTAACACCATTATTAGGATTGTGCTAAAAAAAAATTATTTCTTTATAAAACTATATCAAATATCTCCAGGTGAAACTAAAGCCATCAGCTAGTTTTACTTCATAGAAACAAAACATTCATAAATACTCCAAAAAAGTCTGTAAAAAAAATCTATAATCTCATTCTGTTCCTATAGTAAAGAGTTATTATTTTAATTTTGTTGACGAAATTTGAAATATATATTTTTTTAATTTTAAGAGAATGAATATAAAAAAGAGTATAATACAGTAGTAAAATCGATGAAGCGGATTGTCGTTAAATCTCTATGTAAATCAGATTCTTAAGTTTATTTTTACTTCTTTGGAATGTCCCTGAAATATTGAGAAAATGGCGACTGTTTAATTTCTTTTGTGTTCGTTGTCGTTGGGTTACACCTAAATGGGTGACAATAAGAATGTTTTTATAATAGTATTTGTTTTCAATTTATATATTGCAGGATATATCCGAAGTGTTCATTGACAATAAGACCATACATGAAAAATTGTAAGTGATTAGGTCTTTCATGAACCTAGGGTATTGACACCAACCTAGGCTAATGCCAGTCCCACAGCACAGTGCCCATAATATAAGCCTATCTTGAACTTGAATAACTGTCATACTACTTTATAGTTGTTATTGTTTTCATAGATAAATATGTGTTCGAAGGAAATAATGAGCTAATATAAATAAACTACTTTTAAGCAACATTTATTTGTTATATTTGACTACTTAATTTCTGTTTCAATGGCAGTTGACATGTTATTAAAATTTGATTCAACTAGACAGGTTAATTTAAAGATAAACATTTAAACAAAAAATTGATATATTTTCTAAGTGACAGTTTCAGTTAAGACATTGAAGGTACACTTGACTAACCAAAGAAATTTTGATATGTGATCATAAAATCTATGCCTATAGGCTATCTGGGCATATCCTGTGCAGATTATTGTTGAACTTTATTTTATTTTAATTTGTCATCCACAGATTTCTTTATGCATGGTTTGATTTTTTATAGATAAGATATAACTTGAATACACTTATGTTTGGTTCTAAAAGCTTATTTCTGTTTGATGTCTAGATTAAGGTATTAGTAGGCTACCAAAAATTTAAACTGAATCTTATGTCAACATTATAAATATTGTTAACATTGAGGGCAGGATCATAATAGCTGTAGATTTTTAAAAATTGCAGTGTGTTGCGTGACTCTTCTTCTCCAGTTGCTAGATAATTTTGATAGAAAACCATGAACTTTTTTATAAATTAGACCTATTTCTTTTATCGCTAGTATTTATGGATAAAATAAAGGTAAATGTCCAGTTGATACTGTGTTGAAATTTAATATAGAAATGTGAAATCTTGTTTTACATACCTCATTATTAAACAATTGGACAATCCTTAATCTGGGAAGACCCTTTTCAAGTATGAAAATCCACTATTTTTGTCTAAAATAAGTAATTTAAAAGTACAAAATCTTAGCTTTTTATTAGGTTAAGGTATCTGTTTACGGTAATTCATATGGCAATGATTGTAATATAAGTGTCTCATCACTCGATGTTTATGTTCATCCGCGCAAAGCAAATAGGTCCAGATAGGTAATTATATGTATTAATCTATATTTAGGAAAGACAGGTCTGGTAGCTACATATATATATATATATATATATATATATATATATAAAATTACCTAACCAGACCTGGTAAAGAAACTATATATGTTACCAGAGATCTAGTTAAAATAATTCTGAAATTATAGATAGGTAATTATATGTATTAATCTATATTTAGGAAAGACAGGTCTGGTAGCTACATATATATATATATATATATATATATATATATATATATATATATATATATATAAAATTACCTAACCAGACCTGGTAAAGAAACTATATATGTTACCAGAGATCTAGTTAAAATAATTCTGAAATTATATGCAGCGTAGTAATGCATATCTATTATAAGACACTTTTAACGAGTGTCTATCTAGTAACTATTCTAAACTTATGAAATCTAAATCCATTGGCTCATCGTGATATTCTTATCATTGAATACAAACTTTTAAATTGCTTATTTTAGACAGAAATAATAGATTTTCATACTTGAAAATGGTCTTCCCAACTTAAGGATGATCCAATTGTTTTATAATGAGGTATGTAAAACACGATTTCATACTATTTTTATATTAAATCGCAACGCTGTATCAACTGGATATTTACCAAATGAATAATTTATTAAATCGTTAATTTAAAAGTAGGCCTATGTATGTTGAACTTGTCATTTTCCGCATCATTACTAGGGTTATTACTTTTTAGACATGTATCATGATGAGATGTAATACCAACATATTAAAACCAACATGGCAAAGTGGAGTCTGTGATCAGATTAAGTTTCTAGTGCATATGCTCTGGGATTTGGTGCTATTGAGGAGCGTTAAAATGCTGAAGTTTTATATGAAAAGTGAATGAGTCTTGTAAGAAGTTTTAACAAATAAAACAAGGTTAGCCTATCTTATTCATCATCTTGTTAATAATTTTACACACACACTTATAAAACTATCCCATTGTCATTTACTTCAGTAGGTTAATGCAAGAGACAAGATGACGGTGAAGTTTTTTAGTAAACAGGGGGAAAACTGTTATGCTGTGGAAATGTCCATCATCACTGAGGTCTGCCTATAGGCTTTTGATTATTGAATTATATTTTACTTTCATAATTTTTGGATGTGTGCTAGGCCTATATAAAATGAGAATACTGACTATGAGTTAACTTTTTTTTCCAACAGTTAAATAGGAGTGTGTATAGCAAATCTTAAAGCTTCATTAGTTTTATTTATCTTTAAATTCAGAATTCAGATTGTGGTCAGCTAAATTGTAAAAATTTAAAACTTTATTGGGCCTAATTTTATTCAGGTGTTTTAAGAGTCGGACTACTAGTAGACTATCATCAATTTTTTTGACATATGTTAGCACTTCAGAAGCTCTCATAAGTCATTTAAACGAATAAATTTATGTTTATAGGGCTAATTAAGTTTTCAGAAATAATAATTAAACTTCGACAGCTATAAATGATTTTAATTAACCGAAGACAGAAATGTACTTATTCAAAATCCAAAAATTAATAATTTGGTCTATGTCTGAAACAATTTTTTACAGTACATCTTGAAATGAACGGAAACATAAAGTGCTTCTATTTTGCTTTGCAAATAACACATTTAAAAACTTTTTCTATTCAATTTCAGTTGGTTCTATAAATATTTATAAATAAATTTACATTTTGAATGTATACACATTATTCTTCAATCTATTGCATAAAGCTTCTATTTAAATAACTAGAATTAATATTAAGTAATTAACTAACTTTAACTGGTTAACTAGATAACAAAGAGACATTAATTTGTGGAAGACATTAATAAATTAAGTTAATTGTGGTTTTCATCATTTATTTTGAAATTTAAATAGGGGTTAATTTTATTGTTAGGAAACAAGCTTCTCAAGGTTTTTATATTTGTATTACTATTTACAAATTTTGTGTTTTTCACTAAAAATCGATTTAGGCTTGTGAGGAGTTGAACAAAAATGTTAAAAGTTGGCTCTTTGGGTCCTTTCACTTTTCTCCAAATACATTTTTTATTTATTTTTTATTCACTCCTTAGAACTTATGGGACACTTGGTATATTTTTTATTTGTTTCAAAATTAAATTTTGTACATAGCCTACCAGTATTTTTAGTTGCTAAATGTACTCCTCTAAATTAAAAATATTAAGGTTATTTGACTAAGAAATAAAAGAATTTAATGTTACTTTTAGCAGTTTTGTTTCCAAAATTTTAACTTTGAATAATGTGTCTATCTAAATCTTAAAGAAACAATTTTTGTTCTGTAAGGATATAGAAATGCCTTAAAGGAAAAGTGAGGTGGTGTAATGAGAAGCAGAGCATGGTGATGGAGGACACCAGGAACCATCTATCCAATAATAAACTTACTAAACACGGTCAAGCACTCTCACCTGTTAAACTTCATAAAATTAAAGGTACTATGGAAGACAAATTCAAATGCAATATAAATAAAACGTAGAGCTATGTACATCAAGCATTTTCGGTTTTGGTATTTGTTCCACAGAGAATAGCTCTTCCAATTGCTGTAACCTTTTATTTTGTAAAACCTTCAGTATTGCAGATTACTACTATGATTTCCCTGGTCCTCGCGAAATGTTTAACCATCTTAAGAGATGATAAAGTACATAATTTATTTATCGATTGGAATCTTGCACTTGCATAACTGAAGTAACAACTTTTGACAATGGGGTTGTAATATTTTATCTATGACAATACAGAATGTGTGGCTAGCTTCTTTCATTATTTATATCGATTTTGTCTGCACATATACCTTTAATGTACTTTCCCATGAATCCTTAGAAATTGACAGCTTAAAATAACTTACAAAACACATATTAAGGGTATAGGACAGGTTAGGTTAAATTAGCTTGGTTTTATTTACATGAGTTAATGAAATTATTATTTTATTTGTGCAAAATTGTGTTTTCATTCATTTAGTGATTGAAGTTTCCACAAGTGTAGCTTATAACAGTTGATTATTTTATATATTTAAACTTTTTCGTTAATATAATCAAACTAATTCAACCTGTCTTAGATGCTATATATTCTCTGCCATATTTAAGTATGTATAAATATGTACTGTAGATTCACAGAATTTACAAAAATTACAGTAAAAAGCAAAGTCAAATGAGAAGTATACGCCCTGTACTGGGTAGCGACTAGGATAGCTCAGTTGGTGATATATCTATGTTTAATTTATGAACTGTCCACCAATACTACCCATAAAAATAATGTTTCAACTTTTTCCTTGGTTTAAAGCTATTTGATATTGGTGTATTGTTCATATTATTAATATGGTATAATCAGACATTTGCAATCATTTGTGTACATTAAAACTAATACATGACATTTCAAGAGTATAAATCTTCCCCTATCAATTGTTAAACCCAGGACATAAAGCAAGTGAAAAATACCAACATAGCCTAGTCGCCGAAGGCCATGTTGGTAACTAAAACTATAACCTAAATTAGATTAGTATGTGGACTCACGATCCTTATACATCAATCTAAGCTTATTGTACACCCCCAAGAACCTAGTAGCAAGGCATGCTACTATGCCTTCAATGACGCTTAGGAGTTTTCGCCTTATGCTAGTACCAGAATCATCACCTGATTGTGAAGCTCCGAATATGGTCCTTCTCCTAGCCTCGAGCCTTTCACATGCTAAATTGATATGTTTAGCAGTCTCTTCAGACTGTTTACATAGCCTACAAACAGACAATATCGATGATCTGGAATGTTGACAGATGTTTCCTGAAGTGTCCTAATCCAGGAAATAATACCATAACTTGTTCAAACAAAACCATAGCCCATTTGGTATTCCTTTCTTGAAAGTCCTTCCTTTCCCGTACCTTAAGAATAGGGTTTTGCTGGCCAAGCATTCACCACTTGTTAGGGTCCCATTGCTACTACTTTCCCGGAGTTTGGCCTTAACAGCCTCCCGTGGTTAAGCAGTAGTAAGATTAGTTCTCTTCACTTTTAGTCTCCTTAGTTGGCTAATAGCATCAGTAAGTGAACCAGTGAAGCCTGGTGTTCCTGGATTTTTCTGTACTTCATCCAAGATAGGTGGACATTTTCCTGTTCCATTTCATCCAGTTCTTTATCTATATATTCTTTGCTAGAAGCCTTATCAGTTACTTCAGGTAAAGAGACCGATAGGCTGATTGCAATAGATTGTCCACCAGGTGATGATATCGCCAACCCCCCCAAACAAAATACAACCTAAGAAAGGTCCCCGGGGTAGTTATTTATCCTCTCAAAAAGTTGTCTTAGTTTGTGTACACAATTGATGGTGAAAATGTCTGATTAAACCATTTTGATCATTTTTATCTTGGTGTGGTCCAATTTATTTAAAATTTAGTATGTAAGCCAATGTTTAAAATTATTGGACCAGTTCATTAACCAGAATTGTAGTTTACAACATTTTAATCAAATGTCTTAATTAATTTTTTTATTTTTAAATATTGATTCTGTATACTGTTATTAAAATATATGGTTCTCAGTGTATTAGTTGTTAAATATTTTCTATAGTTGAACATAATTTTCTTTACAGGTGTGTACGGACAAGTGGAGTCAGGTGGTGAAGGAGAGGGTGAAGGGCCAATAGGAGAAGGGGTTTGGAGTATAACGAAACAAGAAGAAATTGCAGCTGCAATTCCTACATCCTCATTAAAGGAATTGCGCATCTCGCATACACATTCGAAGAAAGTAATAAAACATGCACTGCGACAACAAGCCAAGAGAAGGCGAAAGAATACAACAATCGCAGCTGGCAACTCAGCACCATTACCTCGTATACTCATGCCTCCCCAGTGTGATTGTAAGAATTATCAGCTTTTTTAATGTTTAGATTTTAGTTTAATTAAATTGTTTTTAAATACTTTGATTATATAGAAAGAGAAAAATATGTAGGTGTAGGAGGGAAAATCAATTTTGTGGAATTCCTTGCTGGAGCTGAATGCAAAATGTTTTTCCCCTTGAATTTCTCACCTATGAATTTTCAAAAACTGTTTTGTATATTTTGTTTAAAATTTGTGTCAACTGATTTTTTGTGGTATTAATTATTCAAATGGACCTAACATATAATCATGTATCTAAAATTTAGTAACAAATGTAATAATTTATCACAATTTTGATAAATTTTGTTGAAACGTAGCCATTGAATCCTTAAAATATATTGGTCACATTTTTTTTTCAAAAATATTAGTTTAGTAGTTATGTATAAAAAAAAACTCCTTTAATATCTTAAAATCATCTCTAGCTTTTCCATTAGAACTTGACACCAATAACCCAATCCAATAATGTTGAGTTCTATCTAAAAGAAAATCCAGGTTTTAGCACTAATTGACAAACAGATAACGGCTGTGCCGAGTGATATGTACAGTTATGAGGTTCAAAAAATCTGTATAACAACTGTTTTAAACAAACTTACCCTACTGTGAGACCCCTTGATCTACCAGTATTTAACATTTCTTACAAGGCACAAGCAGGATATATATCTCCTTTTTAATATCAGTCCATTAGTATTTTGGTTAAAAAAAGGGGTGGGGAATTTTTAATAATTTGTACCTTTATTTACGGATTAGATTCTTTTTTTTATAGACCTATGGACTAACTCTGTGGCACAACATCCCATGAAGAGCCTAGACGGTTTTTTAATCAGTTAACGTGATATTAGCACATCGAAAGTTCAGTCATCGATGTCCTAGCATTCTCAAGCAGAGGTTGTTATAAATTGTAACTTCCTAATCTTTCCTGTGATGCTGTATCAACAATGTAAATGTTTAAGCCCCATCATGGATTGAACACGGAATCTCCATTAGTAAAATATAATTTTTAAGTCCTTAAATATTTTCAAAAAATTATGTTATAAATAATTTAGAACTACTATCTGACTAAATCCTAACCACTCTTTGTTTGCACTTAGTTCTATATTATAGTTTGACCCCTTAGCTTTTGTCCTCACTTGTTGCATATTTACACCTCCAATTTCCTTAAAAATATACTTTAGTAGTATATTTATATAAATAGTAAAAATTTTATAAGGAAACTAATTTTCAAAAATGTTTTATAGAACAAATTTTATAGGCCTAACATTTTTTATGAAACTATAAAATAGAATGATCCTGGTCTTTGTTAAAAGTAACTTACGCTAAACGTGTCATTGTAAAAATGTTAAAACTCGAGCAATTTCTTTAGAAATTCAAGTCCTTCCACATCAGTTTTTTGAAATAAAATTCTTTTTTTACTTTCTCTAAGAAAAATAAAAAAAGTTATGTGATGTAGAATTATAAATATGTTTTGAAGTCACCTGAGTAAAAAATTTGGTTTTTTGAATGATGGCCATCTCAGTATGTACAATGATCAACAGGATGAGTGTGTGAACTGACTTTAATCAAATATGGTATGGGGGTATATTTTAGCCATATCCCAGAATTCGTTTTTTTTTTGACAATTCTAAATTTTGGAGTAGCTAGCAGAAAAAAAAAACAAAATTACAATTTAATTTATGACAAGAATATGTTTTTAAATTTACAGGGCATTTTGAAAACCTGATGATGATGTCAGTGGATACGATTTCGCATTGCAGTTCAAAAACTATAGTTTACATAGAAAATCAAAATATAACACATGATGGTTATAGGATCAAAGAATTCATTTTTTCTAGTGGGGATAGTAATGTCACGCATGGGATGAAGGGGGGGTCGCCATTTTGTGAACTTTTTGTTGCCCTGGAAACTTGCACACGGTATATCTTCTAACTCAGCGGAGCTACAATACTCATTATGGTCCTAATCAGAGTTTATTATAGATTTAGTATGTAAAATATTGGTTTTGAATTTTTTTTTGAAATTGTATTGAGTTGATGTTGAAAATAAACAAATATGAACACAATATTGGCCTATACTCGTGGAAAGCCAAGCCAAAATATAAAAATCATATATGGTTAGAATAATTCAATCTCTTCTACACCAACGCCACAATGTATGGACGTGGATTTTGTACAATGACTGACCATTATGAGACATTGACTGGCACCTAGTACGTATTTCACAAATATGTTTGTTAATTCGTTTGGCCATAAGTGTTAAGAGTGTTATCGTCTGTGGTCAAACATTGTCATTCATGTTACCTATCCGTATTTCCAACACAGCTACACCCGATTTTTATTTATATTGATATAATTCACTATACCCATCATTATTGCCTCTCTGAAAAATATTTGACACTATCTTGCTCAATTTTTTAATTTCTATAGAAAAATATCTACAACTGTAATTATTAAATTGTAGCCCCTAACCATATCTTGTTTATTATATTTTATAATTATTATGACTATTGAATGTTCTAGTGGAAGAAGAAGTATCAAACAGAACGTGCTACCGACCACCAACAATGCTTGAAGTGTTGGCCTCGATTCCAGGTTTCAGTATTAAGCAAAGAAAAAGATCAAACAAGAAATTATCAGCAGCAGCACAGTTGGAGCAGACGAAAGAGGGTTGCATTGATTTGGAGACACCGGATTCTATCTTGGTTAATACAAACTTACGTTCTCTGCTTAACAAACATACATTTTCACAGCTGCCTCCTCTCTATCAGTATAAGCTGGTACAGTTACTTCCACACGTAGACAGAACTTCTCCCGGTCAATCTGATACATTTAGGTTAGTTAATAAAAATTACAATTTAGGGATAGACAAATTGTAGATTTTAAATTCAAAACGGGTAATTTTATGAACCACAGATCGGATCACAGGATTATCGGCATAGCTATTGTACAACTTTGTGGGAAATCAAGTTTCAATAGACAGTTATTAGCAATTATTCAGTTATAATCAATTATTTATGTTTATTCCTGTTGTTGTGTGGTGTTCTCAAATAATATAATATATGTTGATTTATATGAGGATACAATCCAATTAACATATAATATAGTGAAACCTCTACGGTCTATCAGTTTGGAAAGGTCAAAATAAATAAATAATAAAAAAATAAATAAATAAAAATAAAAAAACTGCAATTGATCGATCCTAGAAAACAATAAAAAGAATGATTATAGAGCAGTTTGGGGGAGGGGGGTTGTAATGGAAACTATGGAATATGCTGTGAGGGGGGGAAACTATGATTAAAATCTACTTATTTATTACTAGTATAAAATTACTTTGATTGACTATTTGGTGTATTTCAAACTCCATTAGATATAGACATTGAAAAAATATATAATACATGTTTATATTGAATCTGTCAGGAAGGAAAACTAAAAGATTAAAAAAACTATGGTTGTTGAGTTTTCACTAAGCTGTTAATAAAAAGTACTTATTCGGAATATAATTGGAATTGCAAACAAATGATTATAGATCTGTACTGTTAGAGATTTTTCATTCCTATCCAATAAAAGTAAACAAAACTTCACGCCAAGTGCAAAAAAAATTACAGGTCAGGTTAGGTCGGTAAATATTAATAACATTATAAATTTTATCACACAACATGGGGCAAAAAAAGAAATATATCAATTTTTTGTTTAAAATTATGTTACAATTCTTATTTAATACATTTTATGCAAACTGTTTTTGAATTTAAAATACGAGTTTTATTATTTTCTTTAACTTAACAAACCTAACCACATTTATAGTGTACTGCAACTGTTAGATAGACTTGTGTTCTGAGGTTGGACGCTGTGGAAAAATCCTATACACTGAGGGCATCGTCAACTGAAAAAGTTTGAGAACGACTCCCCTATTGTTTTAACAGTCACATCCTACAAAATTGTTAAATATATGATCTTTGTCTCAGTACAAGTTCATTTTCTATCTTTTAATCATTGTTTATCAGTTGGATTAATTGTGGTTGTGTTCTAACCGACTATCCACTTATATGATTTTTTTACTCTTAGTATTCCTATAGGCGTAACAACAGTGGTCAATGTTGTAAATATTTGTTATATATTTTTCACAGGTGACTAAATTTATTTGTTTATATTGTAATAAATCTTAATATTTATTGTTATTCTTTTACTGGCAGGTTGAGTGCCTCTGGTTTAAACAATGAGTTTTTTGCACGTGCCTGCTTGGAATGGAAGGAAAGACTTGCTGAGGGAGAGTTTACACCTGAAAATCAACAGAAGCTTAAAACGGAGGCCGAAAAAGAGAAAAGTAAACTTGATCCTTGGAAGGTAAACACAAGTTTTAAATCAACTGTTATGTGCTACACTTTTGAAATTTCAATCATCAAATGAATTAAAACACTATTTTCTATACAAACTACTTTATTTTTGCAATACAAATATAAGACTATATTTGAAAAGAGTCATTTTATGGGAAATTGTGTTTCCATTCATTTGATGACAAGTTTTAAATATGAAAATAAATAGGAAATAGTTATAGCTCACATAAATATTTGTCCCACGAAAAGGTCACTATTTTTGAATTCATATACCGGATATATGTGAAACACTCTACAAATTTGACACTTTACAGTTATGTTACATAGATATGTAAAAAAAATATCAAGTTTCATTTTTTTATGGTTAATCAAAACAAAATGGTGGAATGAAAAAAATAACAGTAATCTTACGGATAGAACTACTTTCTCTCACAATACAGTGAAATTAAAATGTTCATCGACATCTATCGAATCTCGATCAACTGTTGTTTTATTAACACAAAACAATGGACAAATTTTATAGTTTTGTACGATTATTTTATGTGTGATATCTAACCTTGAAACAATGAATTTTCAATTAAACAAAAAGTGAAATGTTTTTCTTGTGCTATTGCTTTTGAAAATGAATATGAAGTGTTAAGGTGTTTCCAAAGAACCTACCCAAATGTGGTTCCTCCATCAAGGAAATCAATTCATAAATAGAAAACTGTTACTAGATACTGAATCAGTTTCAAAGAAATACCATAAATTTCCTAACACCGAAAATGAAGAGCTTTGCTTGTGCATGAGGATTGACGATGCCCTGAGTGTATAGGAATTTTTTACAGCACCCAACCTCAGAACACAAGTCTATCTAACAGTTGCACTGCACTATAAGTGCGGTTTAGTTTTGTCAAGTTAAACAAAATAATAAAACTCATATTTTAAATTCAAAAACAATTGGTATATATTAAATAAGAATTGTAACGTAATTTTACAAACTGTTACTGAAATCTCCAAACAGGCCTAATTCACTTGGAAAAGTTTCATCCGCTACTGGGATACTAAAGTCGTCAGTTCAAAGGTATACCAAGAAAAATATTTTTTTAAAAATTTTATAAAACACATTTAGTTCACAGACTGCTGGTAGAAGACCCATACCGACAAGGGGAATTTTGTTCGAAGATATTTCAAAAGCTTGACAAGATGGCGAGTGGTATGAAGGAATTATATTCTAAGATGAACCTACATTACACATATCTTACATTATAAGAGGGCTTGAAATCAATGGTTGCCATCACCAAAGATGCTGTTTTATTGTATGACACCCCATCAGACAATGACTGGTAACAGATACGCATCAATGTTAATTGATCACATAGTTTCTCATCTCCCCGGAGATGAGGGACTATTTTACAACAGGATGGAACTCCTCCTCATTATGCTAATGTGGCCAAAGCAGAGATCTTCCCAACCGTCAAAGAGATTGTGGCAGCAACTTTCTGGCCTCTAAAATCCCCAAACTTGACTGAGATATTTTCCTATGGACTTTTGAAAGAAAAAAATTATCTCCATCCTATAGAAACAGATGATGAATTAATGAGGCTGATTGAAAAGGAATTACTGTTGATACCTCAGCCGTTTTTCAAAAGCGCTTATGACTCTTTTTTGTTGTTTCGTTGCTATCAGTTAATAGCTATTGATGGACGTCAATTTAAATAAAGGTAAATTTGGATAGTTAGTAATTTATTACTCTTATTTTTCTTTATTAAGTTTTACACATTTCATGTTACAGTAGAACCCCTCTAATCCGTCACCTTCGGGACTGGGGTCATGGTCGGAACGCAAGAAAGGTCGGATTATCCGGAAAAAAGCCAATATTTATTACTTATTATATAAAGAGAATTTTTTTTCAGTGAAATAAGTGATATAATAAACTTATAAAAGTCAAGTCAAAGTTTACAATAACGTGTTTACATTTTCCACCTGACATGTTGAAAAACAAACAACTGTACATACAAGTCTAGCAAGTACTATGACAAATCAATAGAAACAACACGAGAGATGACACAGAACTGAAGCGGGCAAGCGATAACAAACCGTAAACAAAGGCGCGTGACGGGCCATGAGTTGTCGGCACAAGCTCACGAGCTCGAGCATGGTCGGATTAACCGGAGCGACAGACCAGGGTGGATTAGAGGGGTTCTACTGTATCTGCAAATTAACAATTTATAATGGTTATGCAAATGAAATCATTTTGATGAAAACATACCATTATTTTGTTATTCTGCCATTTTGTTTTGAATGACCATCAAAAAATGAAACTAGAGGATACATTTTTTACATATATGTAATAGCTAAATAAAACAATCGGTGTTTTTTGTGTGGGTATATCCTTTTTTAGGTCTCTTGTCTTAGAAAAAGTGGTTTCTCAAAATGATGTTCGTCTATAGTACTCTACAGCCCAAAAGTGTATACTGAACTTAATCAAATTTGGTATTTGGGCAAAATTTGACCATATCTCTGATAGGTTTTAAATATTGTTTTAATACTCTAAATTTAGTATCTGTGATTTAAAAAAAAAAAAATTGATGATTTTCTCAAAATCAAATGAAACATTGATTTTGCTTGAACCAAATAAAACTTATTTGCGACAACCTTTCCTAAAATACTGGTTCATGAATTATTGGTAAAACACCAATAAAATCAGTTATGGAGATGTTATAAAAGATTAAATTTATGAAGATGAATGACCCAAACCTGAGTACAAAATAGAAAATAAAAAATTATAACGGTACAGGAATAATTGGTAAAAAAACTAAAATGAACCTTGACCACCATTAAAAGCTAGATTTTAATCAAATATTATTTACTCTGTTAATAATTACAGCACAAACAATGCAGGTTTAGGCCCATACAAATTGTCAGATAATTTTTAAATAAATTTACATGTTATCGTATTTGTCCTGGCAAAGTTTGTGTCTACATGAAATTTAAGTTAGAAGAGGAAATTAAATTTCTCTACAAAAAGAAACTGTGCAGAAACATTGCACAAACTTTCTCAGTCGCCAATTCAAAAAACAAATCTAAACTATTTGTTACCGAAATTGTCAATTAAGTAGTTGTTGATAAAAAAAGTGAAAGTCTAAATATGGTTTAAACTTGGTTCACTTATGTCATAAATATGTCTACAATGTAAATCTTATTTGTTTAAAATCTAGCTTTTAATGTCGATGATTAAGGTCTTTTTTTTTTTAATTATTCCTGAATCGTTACATATTTTTACCTTTAACTTTATACCCGGCTTTGAGTCAATAATTTTCACAATTTTATTAAAATTTTAATGCAATTGGTAAAGTCAATTGTGAAAATTTATCTCATTTATAGCATTCCTGTTGACTGATTTTTTTTTATTTTACTGATAACTTAACGAACTGGTATTTTTTGGACATGTTGACCAATATGTTTTATTTTGGTATTTAATAGGCTACATTTGAGAAAAATTTGATAAAAAAATTGATTTTACTCTTTTGTGGCAGCTAGCCCTAATTTTGAATTACCAAAGAAAGAAAAATCTTGAGATATAACCAAAATATGCATACATACTATATTTGATTAAATCAGTACACAGATTTGGACTGCACAGACACCATAAATCATTCTAAACACTACTTTTTTAGGCTCCAGGGATCTCAAAACAAATATCTGTTTTTTGACTTATCAAATAACTTTCTAAACTACGTAGCTATCTTGACTATTTTCTCAAAAACTATATTTATATTCTTCTATGTCTTCTGGTCTAAGACAGTCCAATAACATTTTGGTGATGATTGAAATCAAAATAGAGTTGTCCTAACAACTGTTTTTGTTATTAAAAAGACTTGGATATATTTGTCCTCCTAAGTTGCTATATTATTTGTGTTACTATAACTCTATTAGTTGTTGAGGAAACTTCCTGATTAAAAAAAGTATAGGACTAAAATAATATTTAGATCTGAAATTAAATCTTATCGTCTGTTTAGTTGAAACATTTTGAACCTATTTGGGGAGAAAGTGGAGGCATGAGTAGTAGAGTAGAATGGGCTCCACCTCCTAGTCAAGGAGTAACAACAAGACCTAACCTTAAAACTACCATAAAGTTAAGACCTCCACCACCACCACCACCAAGATTACGTACTGTAGGTGCAATCACAAGAGCAGTTGCTAGTTACAGAGAGAAAAGGGAAGCAGAAGAAAGTGCATTGGAGCCTAGTAAAAAAATCAAAGCTTCAGTTAAAACAGGTAAACTTTATTTATTGTATAGAGGTAAAAACAAAATACGTGTACATTCTAGAAACGTAATCACATAATGAGAAAGTAGTGCATGGCCCTTTGTTAGCAATTGAAATCAGGGTTTTGTTGTGGTTTTGGTTTACTATATATACCATATGAGCCAAAATAAATTATACTGAAATTCCCAAACATATGGTGGTTTTTACTTGGGTTAGCCGATTACATTATTGATTGTTGCTGTTTAAAAGAAGATTATGTTCACATTCTAGTTTGAGGTTAGTTTTCATTACAATGGTTCTTACAACTGAAAAGAAAGTTTTTATTAAAGAGTATTTTGTTTTTACGGAATCGGGCGTTCCAATGGTCCAAGCTGAAAAAGCTACAGTTGTGTATTGTGTTTCTATGTTAACAATATTATAAAAAAGGCCCTGAGTTTTTGTACAGTAAACGACCAGATGTAGTTGTAGAGAAAGAAACAACAACAGAAATGGAACAACCGCTTTTTAGAGAGTTTCATAATATTCATGATACTATGTATAGAACATGTTTTTTCTAGAAAGTAAACAATCACGTACAGTTCGTAAGACCTGTCATTAGGACGGTCATCTATGGGCCGGTTGGTGTAGTGGGGGAAACACTCTGCTCAGTCTTGCAGTGAGTTTTGTACTATGCATTTTAAAAACATTGAATTGTTCTGTTTGATCGGAGGTGACAACATCAGGAAGAAAGTTAGTGGGAGTAAAGTCCTATACAGTCAATCTCACGAAATCATATCAAATGTGTATCGTTTTATGAAACAAGAAGCCGAGAATGGAGGAGCTATTAATTTAATGAATATGAGCTTAAGTACCAAATTTAATAAAAATTGAACCTACTACTAAAAAGCTTTAAAATACTAAACTTTTTTGGATATTTGCTACCATTTTGAAATTTATGTAATGATGTTTCTGATTAGTAGCAAGTTTGTAAATCTGAGCCTAAATACTGAATTTAAACCAAATTGAAAACTATTCATTTTATGAAAATATGCAACAATTTTGAAATTTACATAACAATTTCTCTGGTTTAGAAAGTTTGTCCAATTGTTTGTAAACAAATCAAAGCCGATAATATGAGACAGCAATCTGATAAACATTGACAGCAGAATGGGAAATTCCTTTATTGTCTTTATCAGCAGTAGTAGTTATAACATCACTTCTCCACTCGCCTACGACTTCCCTTAACATGCATTATGAAAGTCCAGGCTATACCTTATGGATTGTATATATTGAGATTTTGTATGAATAGGAGACACAGGTTTACCTTGGAAAGTGGTCCTTGATGTTCCCTTGTAGTAAACAAATAGAAAACACACACAATAAAACACTAAAGTTTTGAAATATTTTGTAAACGCACAAAACTAGAGTCATCATAGCCCAACTATCCAATTTCTATTACGTTCATCTAATCTAATTTTAGTTTTAAAAGTTAGACCAGTTTGACCTACATATATGGCTTTACATATTTTACAGATTAATTAATATACTCCACTTTTACTCATTTTAGATGTTTTATCTATACTATTATTTAACAATTTTCCTAGATTACAATCAACATAAAATGCAGGTTTATAACAATTTTCTTTTCTAATATCTTACCTAATTTGTAACAGAGTTCACTAAGCTCAAAAATGTTATTTTGTAAGTTATTTTCTACAATTTTAAGAAAATAGGTTATCATACGTTGAAAATATATTTATTATAAAGTTTAGTATTTAAACGTAGCAAACGAATTCATCTGTCGATTTTAATTTTTTTACAATATGTTTGAAATAAATGAATTGCAGAGAAATGTTTTGTCTTCGATAAGATTCAAACCCACAGCTTTGTTTCCACTCTTGATGAGCATACAATTGAATAGTAACTTTTTTAACACCATAAACCAAAATGGAATCTTATTGATGTTTAAAATGTCAGTTATGCAGGGTAACTCTAGTTAACACAAAAGAGACACATTAACAACCTCAGGGAGGGGAGAATTTCCATAGAAAATTTTAACTGTACAAGTGAATTTTCTCGCTATTTTAATCTGTTGGCAAGTACGGACATGCAACATGTATGCAACAGTTTATTGTTTTGTGACCGTCTCCACTTCTTTTGACCAGCTGGGAGCTCCGGCTGGCTGGAGACCGCATACACTTTAGCCGAATCTTGTCAGGATGGGCCAAGGAGTCAGGTTAGGACGCTAATGAACGCACGCAATGCAAGTTAAATTAATGTTCTCTTTTATTTTAGCGCCGAATTAGAATATTACAGAAATAATTATAATTTATAATAAAGACATAACGGCTAGATAAAAGCCTTAATAGTAGCTGAAAAGCATACCATTTAATTATATAGCATGTGGCCGAAAATGGACTGACCTCGTCTCGTAGCGGTCTGCCGCTACGAGACGCTTTTAACTTTCTTCTCGCGGCTCTTGGAACAGACTCTCGCTCGGCTCGCTGGTTCAAGCCCTCCACTCCTCGTCTCTCTCCCCTTCTACGTGATCTTGGACTGCTCAACAAAATCGCAAGTGCCAATTCATATTTTATTATCTAGAATCCCTTCCCATTACATCCAAATCTATACTTATTATGGTTTTTATTTGGTGGGCTCCTTGGCTGGGCCACAGTTTTATGTATGCAAATAGAAAATTGTTTAAAAAATTTACTTTATAATTTTTTTAACGTATGATATTCTTGGAAACAAGAATATATATATAGAGAGAGATCTCACAAGTGGAAGACTGGTAGCTTTGTTTCCCGCGTCTTTGGTTGTGATCGAACAGTATGATGACATACGTAGCATATTTTAAGAAGTTTTCATTCGCGCGAGTCACTCGAGGGGAATGGCCTCATAAAATGGCTTCCTTGAAGTTGTAACAGGTCCCGGTTTCCACTGATAAGGCGAAACACCATGTTTGTGTTATCCCTAGCAGTAAAATGGCTCTCTAATAATTGTCTAATTAGGTTTAGTCTAAACTCCATAGTTATTTTGACTTGCAGATTGCTTTTCATTTTTCGGCTTTTTTTTTACATTTTTAGGCTTAGCCTGCCATTTAGACGTCTATAACAGGTCTTTTTTTATCAGCGACTGTTTCACCACTCACCAGTGACATTTTCAAGCTTGATACATATCACATTAAAATTTGGTTTACACTATACAGATGACAATCAATTAATACAACATATAATAAACATTACATATTGTTTGTAACAATATTTGTCATTACAATACAACAGTACAATTAATTAATATACATTTTAAAATAAATAGTCTCAAGCTTGAAAATGCCACCTGTGAGTTGCTGTCGCTGATAAACAAAGGCCTGCTATAGATGTCTAAAAGGGTAAATAAATAATACTAGAAATGATTTGTAAAAACAGGATTGTCCCATTCAAAACTATATTTACATAGATCCTAATTATATGTTATATATCGGATTTCAAATAACAAAGATCTCAATGTAAGTAAACATCATAACATATTTATATATACAATATTTTGATTCTGTTTTAGAAAATACTCACGAAGGAGTTGTTCAAGAAAAATTACCCTCACCAGTTTCAACACCTATTGAAAAAGATAACATTATCGATAAAGAAATAAAAGAAAAAGAGGAGGAGGAAGAAGAAGAAGAAGAAAAAGAATGTAATATTGAGACAGTTCCTGAAGAAATGGAAGAAGATGAGATAACACCTAAAGAAGATTTCCAAATGAGGATACCAGAAACAGGTGATGAAAGTAGAAAAAGTCCTGAACTAACTGTGTCGGAGTGGGAACATGTCGAAGTAATCCAAGTAGATCCCATAGCTGAATATGAAGAAACTCATGGTCAGACTGAAAGTAACTTATCTCAGGGAATAAAAGAAAATGATGAAGTCTGCAACAGTCTTGAATTATCCGATAGAGAAGAAGAAGTGTGTAACAATAGTGTGGTTGAAGATAATGTATTAGAACAAGTGTGTTTTGAACAATCTGAGGATTTAAGTGAAGATAAAATAATCAATTCAGCTGTGGAAAGTGAAGTTACGGATAATAGTAAACACGAACAGGAAATAAATGTAGTGATTGAAACTGAAATAGAAACATGTACCGTTACTAAAGAAAGTGGAATCGATACTGAACTTGATATACGAGAAACCGATTCCACAGATACAATAGAAATGATAGTGGAAGAAAGTGTTTGTGTTGAAGAAGAAGTTTCAAGTGTGGTGGAACAAATACATGAAGACGTTATACCTCAAGTACAATTAAATCAGGATATTATAGATTCTATGGATTCTCAAAATGAAAATATAGCAGAACCAATACAGTTTGTGAGTGTAAGTGATTTTAAAGTGGAGCAAGAAGTGGACGCTCAAGATGAGTTTGGTAATTTACAAAGTATGGATGAAAGTTCTATGAAAATTGAAGAAACAACTAGTGACATGCCAACTCAAGATTCTCTGTGTGAAGTTGAATCTGAAGTAAGTTGCAATTTTATTTTATTTTTTACTCTAAATAATTTAATTATGTTTATAATGAATGAATGATCTAAGACCCATGTTTAAAGCATGCTGTACTAATAATACTAACATTGTAATTTTTTTTTTTTTTTTTTTTTTTTACTTATTAACCTGACCTTCCTTTTATGAATGGTGACTTTTCACTCGTTTTAATTTATATGGATAAATTATTGTAATTATATAAGTTTTAAAATGTATGTGCTATTTACATTTATCCATAAAATTGTATTTCCATATTATGTAAATAATTTTTAAACATGTTTCATAAACAGTTTTTCACTATGTGAAAAATATTCTAAAGTACGGAGCGACAAATAAGCCAACATCTCATTCCAAACACTGATAGCATGTTGCCTTTCTTGTTTTATTTTGCGATCATACAATATAATGCTTTGTTGCGTATATAATATTTTTTTCCAGTGGGGGCATATAATCAGCAAAATGTCACTCCTTTAGTTCTAATAGGATCATCTAAAGTGACATTTTACAACAAAAGTACTAAATACTCTAGAATACAACCAATTGACAATGTACCTAAACAGTAAACAAAACATGAAAACCTGTAACTAAAAAGAGTATAACCTCCACTTACTTTTATATATTTACCAGTTAACTAATTTAACATAAAAGTTACAAAAAGGATGCGTATAAACTACAAAACTACCATAAACAATATTTACTGTAAAGGAGCACAAACATAAATATGCTACAATAATATAATTTTGATAAATCGACTGAAGCAAAGAATATTATTATCAGCACTCCAAATAGATAAAAATGAAAATAAACTAGTATTTTTATGATCAAGCCAGTAATATTACGTTAAAAAATGAAATAAAACTGGAAAAAATTGCTACATCGTCAGTATCCGTTTTGGCGTAATATATGTCCAACATTAATATTAGGCTAAAGCGGGAAAGGGTTAAACTTACAACAAATTTTTTTTAAAAAAAGTTTTCTTTAACAAAACTAAAATTTATGATTCCAAGTTTTTAAACCTTTTTTGTGAACAAATGGATAGTAAAATATTTAAGTTACACAAATATTTTTTTATACTTATAATTTGGTTAACAATTTTTTCCACTTTTTTACTAAAATCTATAAAATAAATAAAACGTTTTTATATTACACTACTAATATGTTGTAAACATTTTAAACCATTAATAACCTGCACAGAATTTCTTTTATGCCTTTGTTTTTAGTAAAAGTGTAAACTTAAACTTGAAAACAAAAAGAGAAAACTATTTCATAGGCTAAATATCAATCTGACACGTTGATCCATAAAATATATATATACATATATACACAGTAAAACTTGGTTATAACGAGATTCATGAGGCAGATCAAATATGCTCGTTATAGCCAAATGCTCGTTACTTCCGAGTTGCCTCCTCATAACGGAAAATTTTGATGCCGTTATAAAATTTAATTGAATTAGAAATTTAAAAAGTAAAATTAAAATGAATAAAAAAAATGTAAAAGTGTGAGTGAAACTTACCAAAGTCATTGAGGAAAATGTTATAGACCTGAATTTGATAGGCCTCGTTCTAGTTCCTGAATAATTTTTATTCTTTCAATCACTGACAGCTGCTTCCTTTTTTACGCCCGACATGTTTCATTAAAAATCCGGAGTTAAATTGTACACTTTACACTGTAGTTTTTTTTAACAAGAAACACTAAATTTAAACACATTCACTGAACACAACTACTGTACTGTACAGTTCGCTAGTTAACTACTATTGTAAAACTTTCATTGTAAAAATTATGACCAGGCCTATTGAATGTAGCTCTGGGGATAGGTCAAGTAAAATTTATCTTCAATACGCCTCACTGATTAACAAGTGTGATGAACAATAAAATTCAATGAACCTGTTTGGGCAGTTTTGATGGCTCTTTGTTTGGCTCGTTTTTTCTGTAATCGTCTTATTTTCGGACTGTTCGACGACCAGGTATAAAACATTTGATCACCCTTCAGAGCTGCCTTGAACAAGTCTTAAATAAAATGTCACAAACTTTTAAGTACAGTGTAAAACATACTGTAAATGTACAACTTCCTGTATTTCATAAATCAAGAAATGGAATTTCTCATGCGTTTGGGAGTATTTGGATTTAACTTTATTAAATTACAGTACTGTATATAAAACCGTGAAAATGCTTGCAAATAACGAGTTTATGATACGTGGATACGTCGCTAAAACTAAGTTCATTTACCGGAAATAGAAAACCAAACAAATACCGGAATTTTGCTTGTACAACCAAGTTCTTGTTAGAACCGAGTTCGTTATTCACGGGTCCACTGTATATATATATATATATATATATATATATATATATATATATAACTCATTGTATGAAATGATAAATTGTTTAAAATATATACAGTCAAAATCATGTTTAAACCGAGGTTATCAAAATTAAATAACTTTAACATTGTATAATAATATTCACACTATTCTGTGAAAAATGGGACTTGAAAAAATTGAGCCGTGATAAGTAATAAAAAAAAATTTACTACTCTCCTCCCCTCCTCCCATGTGGAGCTTCCCCTGAGATATGCCCCACCTCCAATTCTTCTCACTCTATATGATGATGGTCGTCACTGACTAGACAAGGGGTCATCTTTCAGTATTACTTCTCATCTAGTTTGGAGCTCTCGATAACAATTTGTGTCCTTTACTTTTACCTTTGCTGTTTAGAATTTGTCTTAATTGATCTTTTGTTGACTTCATAATTTCCACAACATACTTCTCTACCAAATTCTACTTTTTGTTGCTCTCTAACATAGCCTACTGGAAATTATAATTGTCGGGATGCCCTATTACTATGTCCTCCTCAAGAGTGTCCTTACAAAATTTCTATCAGAAAGAGTATGGAGCCCATCATCCTCCTCATTGTGATAATTAAACATCAATAGTGTTTCAGGTTATATTTAAACTTATGTTTATAGAATTTCATAAGAGAATTAATCTTAATTGAACCAAATTATGAAAGGAAAGTTAACTTATTCAATTTTAACTTTTATTTGCATATTGCAACAAAGATTAAATACAGGGTGGCTGAAAAGAAACTAACACTCCTCTTATTTTTTAAAAATATTTGAATTCGTCTATCTCTTTAGGAGGCAACCTAAAAAAGCAAAGGTTTAGGTTATTTTAATTTTGGGGGATGGGGGCTTGCTCAAAAAATCAAATAGCATGTAAAGGTTTCATTTTAAACCTCTCTGTGAAACAAGTAAAATAACATTTAGGAAATTAACCTAAAATAATATGGTGGTCAAATTAGTTATTTTATTTACAAAGCTAAATTGGTTTCTGAACATCCCCTTATACGTACATATAACATTATGTGTTTTTACGTCATGTTAAATATTGTTCTCCCTGCACCTTCATGCAGTAGTACAGTCTTTGTTCAAACATGTTTTCAAAAGTTTGGTTTGTTGATCTTCTGCATTCTGTTACCATCTGTTCTCTTAAATTCAAAGACTCCCCACAAAACAATCAGGTCTTGTATTTGAAGAAGTGAACCAACTTTAGAAAAATCGAATATCTTGTCTTGCCTTTTGAATTGATATTCTGTACTATTCTAGCTTTGTAAATAAACTAACTCTTTTGGCTGTCATTTTATTTTGGGCGGTTAGAACTAAATTTTCTTAATGTCATTTTCCTTGCCTCACGAAGATGTTTAAAATGAGGTTTAAGAAGCCTATATGTGCCCATTAAAATAACCTAATCATTTGCTTATTTAGGTTTCCCCTCTTACCCAAAGAGATTGACGGAAACATCAAATTAAAAATATATAAGAGGAGTGGTAGTTTCTTTTCAGTCTACCTGTATATCACACAATATATTTTTTGGACTTGCCACTCATATTTAATGAACAGTTAACAATTATAAATTACAATAAGAACACACTAATGAAAACTGAACAGCACATAAACAACCGATCTGTTAAATCCCTTATGTTAATGAAGTACTAGAACCATAATTAATTAATTAAAACTATGTAATACTAGGATTTTTATGTACTATGTACGTACAAAAACGTGTACTATGGGTACAGGGGCATTTTTCATAAAGCCTTATGAAAAGTATTTTTAATTAACTATGTATTCCATTCATTAATCTACTGTACTTGATTTTTCTCTGAATCAGTTGTTTTTACAAGTTTCATCGAATTCTTTACTAACCTAACTTACCCAAACGAAGCCTTAATATTTCAAATAAATTTATTATTTTCTTCGGAAAATGTAATTTTATTTGTGAGTGTTCGACAGTATTTATGTACTAAAATGAATTTATACCTGTTATTTAGGTAAGTTTATGTCCTACGATTGAAGAAATTCCTGTAACAAATGATGGCAATTTAAATACCTCAGAACATTTAGGAGAAGAGTACAAAGATGAAATGAGTGAAGAGTACAAAGATGAATTGAGGGAAGAGTACAAAGATGAAATGAGAGAAGAGTCAGGATCATATCACCATACCAATCACAGCAGTTTACCTCCAAGTTTACCTGAAGTTAGTACAGAATCAAGTACTGACGTTGAAAATGTTGTTGATGCCGAACAAACTGAGACAACAGAATCTAATTCTACACTAACATATGGTGTAACATACGGAGATATATTATATCAAGAAGCTCTGAAAGAAGAAGAGGTCGAAGTACAAGCAGCGTTACTAGCTGCAGCATGGGATGCTGTTGACTCCAGCACAGAAAAACTGCTAGCTCAAGTAGCGATGCAAGAGGCAAGTAATAAAATAGTCTATTCAAGTTTTTATTAGGTTGATTTTTACGGTTTGTAAAATAAATGTTTTGAGATATAACATTGTCTCACTGTTTATCCACCATAGTCATAACCATTTGAGCAATTTTTATAATATTTGGTATGATGTTTAAAATGTTGAGACATAAATTTTGTAAGTAAAAGTTCCAGAGTACTCTAGAACAAAAATAGAGAGCATATTAAAAAGATATAATTTTGAAAAGATTTAATGATCAATTTTATCAACCATTCTCTGCAAAATCAAATTAAATCAACATTTCAAATACAATATTATTTATTCTCATGAAATTACAAGCTGTTTGTTTATTTATTTACAAATTTAAATTTACCATTTATGGTTTCATAAGGTTGGGTTTTCTGGTTCGTTGACATTTGTTAATTAACTATGGTATATAATTTTACTCTTAAATCCCTACAACTAAACATTAACTACAATTTTTCATCATCTAAAAAGCTTCTGACCAAAATTTCTCATTATTTTAAATCGACATTGTTCCTTTTACTATTTGGTAATAAATTAGTTTGTTATTTGACATTTTTTATATTGCTTGGCTTTAAATATGTTGATGAAAATTTGTTATCTTGATTCTTTGACACCTTTATTGGAAATTCACTGTTCTGCTTGATCTTTGATAAAAATGAACTTTAAATCTTCTTTATCAACTCTAATAAAATTCTAAAAATACTGTTTTGCTTTAACATATACACAAATATCTATAAACATCCATTTCATTTAAAGTTAGGAAACTGTCTATTGTGAAGTCAACAATACAGGGCCAATAACAGCTGAACAAGTTTTCATACAGCATATCAAATTTTTCTGTGTCTATTTAATTTCTGATTTAGCTACTTTTTATTTATTCCATAAGTTACTTACGTTTAGTCCTACTTTGGTGTTTACACTTCCTATACTATTCCTAATTACAATTTTAACTTCATTCAACAATGGAAAATACACAAAATCGCCTACCGAAAATTATAACTCTGGAACAAATGGGTGTATCAAAACATTACAAAGAATAAAAAAGTCTTATAATTTTATGTAAAATTAGAAAACTATAAAATCTATGTAGTTCCAAAGTTGGCCGCCAATTCATCAATGGTGGCCATTTTTTAAGTTTTACAAAACAGATTTTTAAATATTATGAAAAAGATTGAAGGTTCCCCATTTAAATATTTTCGACAGATTAATTTACAAGATGCTGATGGTGACAAAGATAAATGGTCACTCTGTATATCATATTGAATTTTCTAACTTAACACTGTTTACTAACCTAATATTCAAACCATAGTAGAAAAACAACTTGCACCATCAGAACCTATAGAATCCAAAAAATATATGACCATAATCAAGGATAAAATAAAGCAAAAGCTTAAAGTTTCAAATATTTAATATATAAATAAACGTTGCCCGACGATGCCGCAAGGCGAAACAATTGTAGCTCATTTATACTATTAAATATTTGAAACTTTAAGCTTTTGCTTTATTTTATCCTTGAATATGGAGTTTCAACAAGAAATATCTGCTATTACATTAAAGTTGATATGACCATAAAATACAGTAGTCAACTTGAACACTCAATGAATAATACCTTCTGCAAGCAAGGATATTTTATAGCATACCATACTAATAATAATACCATAATAATAACCATACCCTATCGAGGCATTCTAATTCAAGAATCAGATGCTTTACAGCTTCCTCTTGCAGGTGACATTGCCTTCACAGAGGCTAGCACATGCATTTCTAATTACTTTTTTAAAACTGATGACAAATTCAAACTTTTTATTTCATACTACTAAATAGATGTTCATCTCCATGATATAGTTTAGGGCTCAGAAATTGAGATTCTAGTGCTGCCATCTGAAGACCCACTTCTGGTAAAATCAAGGACAGTATACTGTATTTCGTGCTCCGACTCCTCCCACATCAGCGCATTGTGAACCTGAACTCACAAAACTATAACTGTTCAATCCACATGTTAGGTCTCACATTATCGTGTGCTATGGGAGATCTTCTTAAGTGCTCTGACCTGAACAAAATTCTCTATACTATGGTATTTATGAAAATAAATAATTCAGTAAAGTATACAAAAACACAAGTCATAACACAATTGTTTAAAATATGTTATACGAAGCCCGGTCTGTATTTATTGATGACAAGCCCATTGAAGTTGTGAAGAAATTTAACCTGAATTACATAAAATATGGAGATATGGAAGGTTACATAAAATATCACTAAGCAATTGCAGCTCTTCGTGAACAGGTGTTTTATGCAGGTCGTTTCATATATTTAGCCATACTGAATTACCAATGAGAAATTGAGGCAATGAACTAGACAAGAAAACGTTGAAATAGAAATAAAATATTATAAATATAAATTGTCAGGACATATCGTCAGATAGTCCAATAACTACACTGCCCCTGGTGCATTAGAAAGGAGACCTCCAAAAAAAGTAGACCTTAAACAACATCAGTCAAAATTTCCTGGAGGGAAGAGGTCATAAAAACTTGGTTCAAGGCAGGATCAGATTTAAGTGTCTCGTATAATCTCCCTGTTCTTCAACAGAGTGATAGATGTTTATACAGAGCAAGTGGAACACTAAATAATCATTACAGATGTGAAACATATTCTTAATGAAAATATGTTAATAGTTTGCCTTAAACAAAATTAACCGAGATAAAAAAAAATTTACCTATTCAAAAGAAATATATTTTTCAAGCTTTTATCGAAGGAAATTTGGTTGATTCTGTGTTTAATTTCTGCGTAGGCAATAAATCTAACTCGTATACAACGATAGAATCATATATTATGAATTTTCATAGGAAGTAATATTCTCAATTTATCATTAATGCCCCAAGTTTTTGCCAATTGTATTATGGCATTTTGGGCAGGTTTCTTCTTCTTTTTACTTCAATGAGACAGAAAAAATTAAATGATAATAAATTCTAAGCAAATTTGTCCTAAGGATTACCTGATTTTAGATAATTAAAATTGAAGAACAATTGTATATAAGTAGAATATGTTATGGAAGTAACTGATTTTTATTTTATACAGTTTAGTGTATTTACAAAGTTCTTTTTATATAAACGTGGAATTTTTTTAAAATCTATATATATATTTAGAGAATATTTATATAAGTAACATATACAATTAAATGTATTTATAAATCTTTAAAAAAATCCATATCTGGGATTATCAAAATAAAATGAACCATAGTTGCCAATATAGAATTTTGAACATTTCATAATTGGCCCAAGTGGCTGATCAAATATAAACGATAATGTCCAAGTGTAATATAACTCAAACATGTTACCAAAGCTTTTAAAAGAAGATGATCATTCCCTTAATTAATTTGGAAAAAAAAAGGTGGCATTGAAACAGATATTTTGTAGAATAATCACATAGATAATAGTAAATCAAACCACTGTGTTTATATCATGTAAAAATACAATATATTTGTTTTAATGTAAAAATTACATTTTTATCATATCTCAGGAGAATTTATTGCAAATATAAAATGGTGCACTATTATTTCAGTCCTGCTCAGGCTCGCAAGAAGGAGAAGTAGCTGTGATACCAATGCAAGAAGAACTGGAAGTAAGATTAGAAGAAAGTTGTTTGCCTGTTCCTGATTGGTCAGAATATGACAAAATGGATGCTGTATTAACTACGCCGGAACAAGAGATTAAACCCATGGCTTCTGTTCAATATCCTGGTCATGTCAAATTAGAATTAGAAGGTTAGTATTTAATTATTGTTCTCTATGATTAGTTAATAATATCATTTTCTCCTGTCATGGGGGTCACTTGAAATTTGGCAATCCCGAGGTTCCTTAAAATGTGTAGCTTAATCTACACCTTTCTTCACGTAGTCTTGTGTTAGATTCCTCTCTTTCATCTTTCCTATCAGGTATTTCTTAACCAACTCTTATTCTCTTCTGACCCTGACGCTATTGGAGTATTCAAGGGCTAGATGTCTCTAATTTTTATGCTTTTTTTTTAGGCTATAAAAATGCACATTGCTCCGTTGGTATACTGTGAGACTAAAATTAGTTTAGTAAATGTGAAAAGTTCTATAAGGTACAAAATATTATATTTCCCGGATAGTCCATTGTGTGACGTCGTTTAAATGTTTATACAGGGTTATCATAAAAGAATGGTGGGGTTTTGAACATGAATTAAATGAAAACAGAATTACTTACAGCTCTTACAGCTGATGTTGTTTATTTATCTAAATCGTCATATGAAACAGTTTTTTTACATAACTAATGAATTTCTATATGTGTGCCATTAGTCGCTCGGCAAATGTCCAATCGATAATCAAGTTCTGCCTAAACATTATGTCTTTTTTAACGGTTGTTATTGCTTCATAAAGATTTTTGCCTCTAAACAACTTTTTTTTAAACGGGGCAGACGGCAAAACAAATGTGCTGAAGGGGAAAACAATATCTCAGGCACGTACAGCCCAATAAGACTATCAATTTTTACAACAAAAAATGTTCAAGTCCAGTTAAGAGTTACAAATGATCTGAAATATTACTGAAAAAATATGAATTATAGCTTTATAAACCAAGTACACTTGAATAACAAATAAATTTTAAAATGTTGGTTTTTTTCCCCTTTTTACAATGAATTTTATCAATATGGAATTTACTGATATTTTGCATCTTCAAGCTAATAGATACTCTGTTTATAAATAAAATCATGTATAATAATAATGATTTATATATTGTATTCATTTATAGGGTAGTTAACAACTAGAAAAACCTAGAAAAGTCTGTGAATTTCACTTTTCTTAGTCAGGGAATATTGGTTAAATTCAGGGAAAACTTAAATTAGACAAAAATATAGTTAATAAGTAATGATTTTTTAAACAGAAACTAACGTAAAGGAACAAAAAAAAAAGAAAGAAAAAGAATAGCGATAGGTAGATGTTTATTCAGTCCCATACAAAAGAAAACTACATCAATAAATGAATAACAAAGATTGGAGAGAGAAGGGAGGAGAGATGGCAGTTTTGTACATGTCACATGACCTTTAAACCATTTCCTAACATTTTCTCTTTCTAAAAATAATGCTTGTTTCAGTAGTAAATGTTTTTTGATTTACTGAACTAGGGCAACTTTGTATTACAATTCATCTTGTACATATACATAGAAGAATTATTTATTTATTTATAATTATAAAATTAAGAATAATGCTTATGTCATACGTTAGAATTTTGTTCATTGAACTTCGACTGTATCAAATTATCACTAATAATTATATAATTTGCCAAAGAAATTGGAATGTGTATATTTTAATAAATTATTTACCACATTTTTTAATAATTTATTAATAAATAAAAAGTGTAAAAACTGAGCTAAATGGTAGTGTGTGTAATTTTGTTTCTAAATCCTATGCAGTAAATTCAAGGATTTAAACAAGTCAAAGTGAACAAAATATATAAACTAAACTTAATTTTCATCATTCCTTCTGAAATTTATAATTTAAAATTATAAACGTTTCTAAATTATTTGCTGGAACTGCAAATACAGTATTGCAATAATAAGTATTTAGGTTTTACAATATATGTGTGTGTATCAATTCTCCCTTAAATTATCTATTGACTAAAATACAATGAACATAGTTGTCTGTGTTTCCTAGGATTGGTCATTGAATTACATAAGTCCTACCAATTACATTGGTCATAAAGTCATATCACTATCTACCCTGATTTATTATTACCTTCTTTTTGTTAGTGACTTTAACGCCTGAAGTGGATAGCCAAGTATCAAGTACAATGGAAGGAGGCAGTGGTAATGCAGGAAATAATGGTATTATACAAACAAGAAATGATGAATTAATGAAATCTACAACAGTCACCGTGATTCCACCAACAACCATCGTGTGTTTACCTTCAGCAACACATACAGCTCCTCTAACCCTAATGCCACCTTCTACTTCAACACAACTGACTACCAGTCAAACAGGAGTGGTTAGTTCCAGTGCAGTACCTTATCTAGCTCTTACAACAAGTACACCTGTTCGAGCGTTACCAACGAAAACACCGCTCAAGGTGAGATACTGATTTAACACTTACGCTACATTTTAACCCTATCTTCCAGACTATTATGAAAAAGCAATCCAGTGAAATGTACTATTGCAATTACTGTTGCCATATCGTTTAAAACCCGATACGTATTTGGTTTGTTTTAATTAATTAATTAAATTTGTATCCATAACAAAATTTATAAATTGAAATTATTACCTTTTTCTGAAATACGGAATCAAAGAAATTTACAATTTTCACTCAACTATTATAATTTATATAATTTATATTTAATATATATCAACACGCTTTTGGCTTATTTTATTTTTTAAACGTTTACCAAAGTCGTTTGTAGACGTTTCTTTTTGGGTGATTTAATCCTTGAGCATGGTGGTCACGAAGGTAATAACATAACCTAACCTAACCTAATCATCCTTTGATATATTCATACACAAATTTCAGAATCTTCTTGACAAAGTTACCTTGAGGGATTGTTATCACAAACCTAAAGGTCTCTATACTTTCTTGTTCAAAATTATATATTCTTAGCGCAATTAATTACTCTACAGTTTCCTCTTACAGACAAAGTTTTCTGCACAGAGACTCCCTGGTGAGTATGTCCGTCTCAGAAGGTATGCCTAGTGACAGAATCTACTGCCTTCTTTCTCATTTTAAAGTTATTTAATATTGATCGATTGTTTATATTATTAATATTGTTTTTAATTGGACATTTACCATCATTTATATATATATATATATATATATATATATATATATATATATATATATATATGAAAGAACTAATACACAATGTTTGAAGAGTATATAGAATTCAACTCCTGTTATCAAATGATAAATCTAGTTAGGACACTTTCTCTTGGTACCACCACTTTAACATTCAGTTTTTTCCCATTTTTGTGTAGTATAGTTGTGTCTGGTGGGTTTTTATTGATCACGTTTATATTTTAGTCTTATTTTGACAACTTAGGTCTAGCTTTAGGCCTGGGTTCCTTTCTTAGGTTATAGTTTAAGTTTCCAACATAGCTCTAGCGTAATGGATTTAAAATGTTAGGGTAGTAAACAGGCTTAGATTAGGAAAGTCAAAGGAAGTAATAAATAGTCAATATAAATAATAATTAAAAGAACACTGAAGTGAAATACACATTATCAACACATTAAAATTTCATTTAACATGTTCGCTACCGATGTTAAATAAAAACCATCACTACAGACCAGCGTCAACTATACGTGACACGCCGAACTTCCCTATAGACCTGCGTCAACTATAGTTGACCTGTTGGCTGGTTCCAGTGGACCAATGTCAACTATTGTTGACGTGAACACTTAGCTTTATTATGATCTCTCACAACCGTGTGGTGTATTTTACCGACTTAGTTTTTGTTTGTTAGTCAACAGGAATGTTCGTCAACTATACTGGACACATGGTCCCTGTGTGGGATATTTTTTCTCTTGTAGTTGGCAAACTTTTCTTTACACCCTAAACTCGACTACATGGTACGCATTAGTCAACAATCAAACTGTACAGTATCATTTGTATTTTTAGACTTGTAATAAACATACAATTTGTATTACAATGTTATAGTTGACATCAGTTTATAACCAAATCTACATATTTATGAGGGGGGGCCAAAAATAACGGGAATCAGGCTGGTGAGGAGAGAGAGTCTCGAGTCACATTGTTACACGTCAGTTCGCTGTGAGTGGATCAGTTTGTCCGTGAGAACTTTTTTGTGAGAGACCTTTTTCCGTTTCGGTGAAAATGTAAAATGGCTGACTGTCGGGAGCAACGTGTGGCTGTGAAATTTTGTTTCCTGTTGGGGAAAACACCTGCGGAAACTCTTGTAATTCTTAAAACAGCTTATGGGGAAGCTACTTTAAGTAAAACACGTGTCTACCAGTGGTTTCAACGTTTTAAAAATGGAAAAATGTTGACTGAAGACCATCCTCGTTCTGGGCGCCCTTCAACGAGAAAATAAACACTTTGGTTCGTGAAGACCGTCGTCGAACCATTGATCAATTAGTTGCGATGTCTTGGTTGACATGGAGATGAATCCAGAGGATTTGTGTATGAGAAGAGTTGCAGCCAAACTTGTTCCACACCTTCTCACAGACAAACAAAGGGAGCGCTGAAAACAAAGGCTTCATGCCTGATCAATGGTATGATGTTACAAACAATGGCCCAGGACCTAGCCATTATCATACTCCCATTCTAAAGCTAATTAGTATGGTTAGGATCAACCTGAGATTTTTTTAATTGTTATAAAAAGTGCCTGAGTGAGTTTGTATAATGCAATATTGAAACAACAAAAAGAACAAATATTTTATGTATTCAGTTTTTGACTAATTGTAAATTCCGCTAAGTTTAGTTTGATTTTTCTTTAATTATTAGTAAAAAATATTTCTTTAAAGTTTAAAATTATTTGAGTATTTTGTGTGTGTACTACTTACCCCTAAGTATCTATATTTAAAAAGAACATTGAAAAAATTAATTTAAAAAAATTAAACTCTAAATGAGCGGTGCCCATATTTTAACTTAGCGCTTTAAGGGTTAAAATGATTGACGAGGAAGAATGACACTAAATTTGTTATATTAAAAAAAAGTGTTAAAATAAGTAATATGAATATACCAAAGTTTATAAAGAAGTCAATCAGTATAAAAGTTTCAAATAACGAACTAAGTTATTACCAATTAGTAAATAGGCAGTGTTATTTGAATTATTGGTAATTGTTAAAGAAATAAAATAGACAGAGTTTCAAATTATTTTTGTTGTGAAACATGTTAATTACCTATAACAGACTTGTTATTTAAATGAAAAATATAATTTAAGCTAAAGATAATTTAAAACAGCTGTTATAATAATTCTTAAACCAAATAAAACTCATTTGAGATTTTAAAACAGCTGTTTCAGAAAGATGTTACTTACCTCTAACAAGCAATTATTTAAATGATAAATTTACTATAAGAATAGAATAAAACTCCCAACACAATATCTCACAAAAATTACGTTTACTTAATCAAATGCGTTTCAACGACATTATCGCCATCCTAAGTGATACATGAGCTACAATAACTAACTTAGCACTGCGCCAAACCCTGTATTTATACAAAACTAAAGTGGTTTGGTCTAAACCTACTTTCTAATATTAAGGCATTAACAAGTGCTTCACATCATTCTAAATAACTTAGCTAACTAATGTAATTTTATATCTAACAATACAATTTATATTTTACCTTAATATAGAACTTTGTATAGGCCCTAATTTACAGTTATATTACGTTACTTGTTAATATAAAAAGTTTCTCATGCATCTATTGTGTTTAATTTAGTAATATTTTTCAACAAAGAGTTTTCTATTTTGAAATAATGTTTTTCCTCTAAACAATGTTTAGCCATAGCTGATTTATCAGGCGTATTATATTTATCTGTATATAGATATATTTGATATAGGATGGCGCTTTGTCATTGTAACTCGTTTGATTAAGTAAAAGTATTTTTTGTGAGATCTTGTGTTCGAGTTATATTCTATCTAATATTATCTCACGAGTCAAGCTCAATATTTATTTATGTATTACTATAACAAGGAAAATTAATCATTTTCGGCAAATCGTAGGTAACACTGTTTAATTTGACACCTCGGTCATTAAAATCGGCTTTCAAAGTCGTAAGTGTCAGACATAATATATAGGAAGTTACTTCATTTTCTATCATGAGTTTGATCACAATGGCTTGTTTTCTAGAAAATTCAGTATAACTAAATGTATGAAAATACATAAATGTACTTCTTCGTATTATTTAATTACCTACTTGAAGGCAAAATATTTTTTAATTAACTGAAAATACCAATAACTTTAAAAAACACATAAGTAAATTGTCTGTCTTTTAAAATTTCAGGTTCTTGGATAAATATGTGCTTTCAAACTTTTTTTTTTTCTCTTTGAAATTCTGAAGGCAAAATTGTCATGTTTTCTAATGTAGTCTTAGTGTGTATTTTAATAATAGAACTATTATAAACTTTTTTATTTTTCAGCTTTCTACAGGTTCATCAACATCAGGACGTAGTTCTCGTAATATGTCAAATAAACCGCCACCTGGAGCAGTCAACTTAGAACGTAGTTACCAAATCTGTCAGGCAGTGATACAAAATAGTCCTAACAGAGATCAGCTAAGATGCCAGCTAAAACCACCACCTTCTTTGCTTTTGGGGAAATCGGAAAAAACTCAGTACAGCGTCGTAACATCGTCTCGAGGAGCTAAAACTGGTACTAATAAAGCAAGAACATACCAACAGCGACCTACAGCTCCTGTTCTAGTCAAACATGTTTTTACTTCTTCTCAAGGAATTCCAGTGACTATGGCTGTTTTACCTCATTCACAGCCTTCTAATAATCCAGAGGTAAGTAGCAATTTATATTATTTTGGTTAAGTTATTTAACTAATATGATTTATTAAATTTACTGATCACTGAATATGGATATTGTTAGTCAGAATGTATAAATAAACAAGCAGATGCAATTCAATACACAACAGATCAAGTTTCACGCTCCTCTTTTAAACACAAAAGCGACCAGATAAATACAAATTTAGGCGAGTATAAAGTTCTGCTGTATGTTACGCGGAATGATACATATAATTATTGGTTAGGTGTTATCTATAAATTTAAAACAACCTGCTTTAACCATTGTTTCACACTTTGATTCTGTAAAATTACAGGCTAGTCAAAACTTATGAGAATCGTCTTGCCTGTAACATTTTTTGGCAATTTTTGAAACTTTTAACTTTCAACAATAAATCACTCATCTTTATTAATGAAGTGTTGTACGATTTATATTATGCACCGAAAGTTCGTGGTAAAACTCCATATTAAATGAAATGCTAACACAATATTTTATAAATTCTACAATTTTAATGTCTGCCTTGTAAATGTCATAACTGCTGAAACCATTGTCTGAAAGACTTATTAAAATTGTAGCATTTACAAAATATTGTGATTGTGTTTCAATTAATAAACTGTTGGTTTATTGAAACAACAGTATACTTGGAGATGCTTTTTTAATGTAAAGAGAAGTTGCATGCCTATTAACAAATAACTAGTATGTCTCGTATATTGCAATTACTTATTTAGGATTTTTAAAAGAACCAATTGTATTATTTGTAAATATATTAGCGTATAAACAACTTATAAAAACGTGTATTATTATGTTGTGAATTTATATAAACTATGTAATAGAACACTTGTTTTTGTTATAAAACTAAATTTTACATCTAAAAACAACATCGCTGTAAAGGCAAAATTACAGCATTATCAGTCATTTCAAAAACACAATTTATGGAAAAAAATCCTGATAATAGCTGACGCTGGGCATTAGACACGTTTTGAAGCTACCACTGGATAAATCTCCTTAGCTTTGATGTTTTGTACTGATAGTATTAATACTAAAAATAATAATATGAAATAAATAACATTTTTGGTGCAGCCTCAAATATTTTCAAGCCTGAATATTCTTTCGTTTATAACAAATTCCCATATTAATGTTGAAATATCTTTATCAACAGGTCTTTTCAAAGACAACAAAAGGTTTAAAATTATTTTAAACTCAAATAAATTTCTTAGGTTGCAGAAAGTCAGATGGGGCAATATATTTTGGTACAAAGAACAGGAGCTGGACCTCAGCAAGTGCGTCGGTCGAGCAGTGCACCACCTTCTAATAACGAAGGAAGTGTGGGAGGTATTGGCAGAGGGCGACCTGCTAGTGTTGGTCTACAACGACCACCCGTTGAAGTCGGCGTAGTCGCTCCTGGTGCTCAGCCTAGAACGGGTGGAGGAGGAGACTCCCCAACACCAGGCTGTTATCCTAATAAACATAGTATGAGATCCTCTGACTGTGCGTGTAATTTAAAAGCGATGATAGTTTGTAAAAAATGTGGCGCGTTCTGTCATGATGATTGTATTGGTCCTTCAAGGTTGTGCGTCACGTGTTGTCTCATACGATGAGATACGTCTTACCATTCCACAGTGCGTTGTATATTTATATTTTCGTCATTATCTTTACAAAGTAATATATATTTCCACAATGTGCAGATGATCAAATAATACTATACGGGCCTACATTTTAAATCTGATTATAATTTGCTGGCATATTTTATATTGTATTATGTTTTTGTTATTTTATAAGTCCATAAATACCAAAAAGTTGCTGGATTATATTTAAATATAAAATTAGGACGCAATAGTTTAATAAGTAAGAGCACTGTGTTATTATTAAACAAACGTATTAACAAATAAATATCTTATATTGTTTTATTATGCTATATTTTTATAAAATGTGTTGCAAGTTTCAAACGCTTTAGTCCTCAATTTTGTTATAAATCCAGAACATCCTAATAAAGTTTGCTTTGTCAAAATTATATGTTAGGCCCAATACAAAATCTAATTCAGTAATCAGTTGTTTTGAATTAACAAAATTGTTTGTTAGGAAAATGTATGAACTATATAATATTCTGGGCCGTTATATTATGAACAGTCTGGTGATCCGGAAAATGGGAGCAAACTCCGAAAACGGATCTTAAATTGGACGTTTTAAAATAATAAAATTTCTTAATGCACTGTGATATCTGATTTTCATTGTTTTAAAATTATAATTCCTAGGTTTGTACAATGAGAAATGAGCAGATACATTGGTATAACCGGCCATCCAAAATTAATTGACTCTAGTAATTGTATGCTCGAAATTGTTTGTTTTTTTCTTTTTTTATGTTATTTTGAATTTGGCTATTTTTATTTTTATTATAAGATTCTAAATACATTTTTAAGTAACAAATAGTAATACGCATGTTTACCCCCTTAATTTTTTTACCTGATTTCGTACTTTGTTCGTTTCTCATTTGAACAGTTCTGGATTTGGTCATTTTAAAATGGTTACTGCATATTTAGAAATTTGGTCATTCTAAAACATCCAATTTTAAAATTGTGCATTTATTTCACCCTTTGATCAATTTTTGAGTTTGCTTCCAAAACGTGCATTCTTTTAATTACACTTACATTTCAATTAACGATATAAAATTTTGTTGAAGTTTGATCAGTAGTTAATAGTGAGAACTTTGCTCGGTCAGCTTTAGTAACAAAGTTTAGCTGACTCTGTCAAACTGAATAAATCTGTTATTAATTCTTTATTGCTTATAATTTTATTATTATTTATTGTTGTACTATTTTTGGCTTTTCTTTCTATAATTTTATTTTCTTGTCTTATATCATCTCAGTTCACTTTTGATTTCTCTTATGTTATCATTGACTTTTATTTATCCAACTATTGGGAATATCCCTACTTTATACCTGTAAGATTAAAAGAATTGAACCCCATAACCGAGCGAAAAGAATATGAAACTAACCTGTAGTAGTGGGTTTGAATCCTCTATCAGGACACCTCAACATGAATAATAAATGCCTCAACCGCTCTGCTATTGTAGCACCTATATTGCCTTTAAAAGACAAATTAATTTATACTACAGTAAAACTTTGTTAATTCAGACAGATGTATGGATTAAATAAAATAACATATAGCAGCCAGTCTCGTTTATTTAACATTTAAAACTAGTTGTTCCGTAAACAATAGACCTAGCTTCTTGAATGTTTTAGTACATTCAATAAATCATTCTTGAAAACCTACTGTGGCCTATCATGTAACATAATAAATACAGTAAGAGTAAATATACTACAACTACAGAACACTTTAAATTTAAAACTATTTACAAGAAAAAGTAATAAAAAGTGTGTCCTTGCTTTGTGATTGTGATTTAGCATTCATTGGGAACACAGTGGTAGTAAAGTTTATGCTGTACTCTTCGATATATAGCTAAAAATTGACTTTCCCCCCACCCCCTAGTTGTCCTCAATGGGTGCTGGCCCAATTTGATAAAAGCTAAAACAACCCAACTTCTATTTATACTACACTCCAATTCACATTGATACTTACAAGTTAGAAAACAATTTCTAGAAGAAATCTTAGGGAACAAAACTATAACTGTTATCTAAATATTATTTTTGTAACCATAAGAAAATTGTAAAGGTTTGTCATTCTTTCATGTAAATGAAAACATAAAAAAAAATTGATTATCAATTTTCTTTATTTTTCGGTGAGATGAAAACTTCCCATGGAAAAATTGTTTGAAACCGTACAAATTTCATTTTTTATTTAAAGTTTTACACACTTTAATTCGAGTTGGATCTCCCGCATCCATGCCTTACAGTAACTTTTCAGTAGCCACTATTTTAAAACTGAAAATAAAATTTAAAAATCTTTGTACATACATAAATTTTTAAGTGTAGTTCCAAAAAACCTTAATCCTAAATTTTGTGCACAAGTTTGGCCACACCAACAAAATGTCAAATGGTAGAGTAAAAACAAGACTGGTTTGGTTAGTATTGTGAATCAGTTTCTACTAAAGGAAAAAAATCGTCTTTATTAAATCCAAAGTTTTTTGGCAATCTCATACTATACACAAATACTTTCCACCGATGCCCTCTTTCAAAATTTTGCCTTTATAGTCAGTTAATAATCTTTAAGGAAAGGTTTAAAACTGAACAAGAAGTAACTGACTTGAGTGACTGCTAATATGAGAATAGAGTACGAGATTAGTCGACAGTGTCCAAACGTGATGATTCACCTCAGTGAAACGACACTAGAAGGATACTAATTCCTAGCCATATTATGAAACGTGGGCTTATCCAGCCAACAAAATCGATTTAATAATGTGTGAATTAACGGAGGTTTACTGTACTATATTTTTTATGCAAAATGTAGATACTAAAAATCTATGCAATAGAAACAAATTTATAATATAAATTTTTATTTAGTTTTAAGTTATAAAATTCTATTATTTCTACCAATATCTTTTATGGAAGAACATTGATTTATTCTGAAAAAGAAACAAAAGCTATGCCTTACTGTACATTAAATAAGCTAACAAATTAATAATTGTGTATTTAGATATTAGATTGTTTCAGAATATTCAGTGATTGCAGACTTGTGTAATTGTTGTATTGTAGGAGTACTACAATATCAAATTTCAGTTGTTGTAATAATATGTAATTAAAGTATTGTTAGACCCACCGAAGTCCAATCACCATGACATATGGCAGAAAAGCTTTTTTTATTTTGGTCACTTGGTCTGAACAAATAATGTATATCAAAAGAAGGAACAGTTCGAAATTTCAATAAATTAACATATTTTTAACTTTAAACCCATGTTTAGTATTTTATGATAAGAACATTTCATTACATTTATTTTCTGCCGTAGAAAAAATACATTTTGTATATCTTAAGTCAGCAGAAAACTATAATTAATTACTACTATAAATTTAAAAAAATATGCAAAAGGATTGATATTTCAGGAAATATTAACAACCCTTCATTTTATAGCTCTTGCTTAAAAATATAATTTCATATACAGAGTGTTCCAAAAATCAATGTATGCCAATCTGGGATAAAAGTTTTGAAAGCAGCTGTCGAACTTGAAGGTGATAATGGGGAGATGTCCTGTCTTGTCAAAACGTGGTCCTAACAGATTGTAAAACAGTACATACTAACATTTCACAATAGGAAACTCCAGTTGTGACTGGACCAATAATATTATTGTCAATTATCCCATCCTGAACATTCAGTTTTCAAGGTCGTTGAGTGTGGCTTTCACTCGTCCAATAAGAATTTTGATGACCACAATATCTGAAATTATGCCTATTTACATGTCCATTCAGCATGAAAATAGCTTCATCTGAAAACCGTGTAGAATTAACAAAATTATGGTCTTACATTTTTCCATTATAAAACTCAACCCTATGATCATAATCATCCTTAGACAGTTTATGAACTTTATAAGTGTGATAACTATGTTTCTCGAGAATATTGTGAACTGACTTAAAACTTATACTATGTTGTAATGCAGTTTTTCTTACCGATGTCTGATGATATTTTGATTAAAAAATCAGTGCACACCGTCTTCATGCCCCTGCACCATAAGCAATGTCATTCTTTCTCTTTAATTTAGAGACATTGTGAATAACCTAACTCCTAACAAGTAATAAAATAATGATGTCTCATCCTTTAAATGGCAACATTTTTGAACAAATTGAAATTATGCTACTGGTTCATCTTCTACATACAGTGTTCAGAACTTTTGACAATTTAATTTCAACAAAGCCTAGCTATTAACCAAATTAATTTCAATACTGTTTTGTAAATAATGATTATGATGTAGTTCCTAAGTAAGGTTTTTATTAATTGCTTGTACAGCTACTACTTTATGAAATGTTTCCTTTGTCATTAGTACAGTTGCAACATTTATGTACCATAATATAGAAATTAAATGTGTTTTTGTACATTTTGTTAAATTTTAGCTAGTAGTTGTTGGTTTTGTATTGTATTGTTTTTATACAATGATATTATATTCATTAAGTTAACAGTTCAATAGTTAATCAAATTTAATAACTTTTTGAGTCCTATGTTGTTTGAAAGAGGCCTACAATGTAATTTTTCAGCAAAACTGCAGTAATTTAATGTTTAAAATCACTATCACATCACTTAACGTAAATTAAACTGGAAAATAATATTAAGCCTAGCCTTTTTTTATGTAAAATTAAGCATGTTTTGACTAGTGGCATTCTTATAGCTGAACTTTTATTAGTTAAATAACACAAAAACAATTTGGAAGTAAAATGTTTGCTTTATTCAAATACTCAAATTTAGTTTATAATAATCTATTACTATAGGCCTAGGCTTTGTAATAATGATTTTTTTCATTAGTCATTTCTATTGCGTTTTAGTGATTATTTTAACCATCATAACTATTGTCACTTTTATTATTGTGTTAAATCACTAATCATTTACTACAATATAGACACATTTGCCATACATTGACATCTGGTCAACAGCCGAAAACTAGATTTAATAAAAATATTCATCAAGCAAACAACAAATCTAAAAATATCGTGGATATCTATGAAAATTCCCGAACATATATGCGAGCAGACTCAAAATGTTAATTCAGATGGATAAGATTTTATAATCGATATCAGATCTGTTTGTAATAAACTTAATATTGATTACAATATTTATTAATAATAACAGGTCATAAAACAACATAAAAATGATGAAATTAAATTAATTTATTTGTGTTATTTGATTATGTGAATATAAATATTTTGTGGTGTGAAAATGTATGTATTTATATAAAACAAATGCTGATTGTATGATTTGGATTGCATTCCAGTAAAATTTTAGATTATAAATTGTATTTATTTGTATATTATGTTAATTGTTACAGGTGAATTATCATTTGCATTTTTGTAATTGCAGATTCAATCAAAAATAGACAAAAACAAACAAACAAAGTTACCAAACTATTATTTAAATAGAGCATTGAGTACAGCTCATTAATAGAAAGCATGTTGAAATTTGGAATGTTTGAAAATAAATCCCACTACCTACAAAACATCACAAGAAAAATATTCTCATAAACAAGAAACAAACGACTATTAATTTTAGGTGATGTTTTTTCAGCCATTGAAAAGCTATTGTTGAAATTCGAATTTACAAATGTAATTTCCAAAGTTCATCTCATTTTTCTTAGCAGACTTATAAATCCAAATTTGCACGATGAGTTCCATAGGTCATTTTGGACTTATCAACTGAAAAAGTTGTGCTAATTTGAACCCAGAGTTTTTCTTTATTTTATGCTGCTACATCTTCATTAGTCTAACAAACATAAACTAAAGACATTAGCAAATAAATTCTCATGTTGACTGTCAGTCGACATCTTAGTTTTCCCTTTCAGATCCCATGTCGGCCAACAACAAACAATTTTATATTTGAACGCTAATTTTTGATAGTTTATGTTTGGTAGTTTATGATAGTTTATATTTGGTTATATCGAAGTTTTTTAAACACATTGTTCTTTTATTGAAGAAAATACATGATTTTTATTTTATTCTATAAAATTTTAAGTATTAACTCTATCTCAGCTCTAATTGTACAAAAAAAAGAAGAAGAAAAAGAGTTCTGAGGGAGTGTTCAGTGCAATAATAATGATAGTGGTAAAGGCTAAACTATAGAATATGAAATATTTGACTAAGAATTGTCTTTTAGTGGGGAAGATTCATAAGCCATAGAATATCTATTTAAAAAGAAAAGGGAATTATTTTTTAGGAATAGTAAACTTTCAGATTAGTACAATGGCCATTCAGAAAGTAAGCTTCATTTGACTATAAATAAAACAAAGATGCAGACACAGAAACTTTATTATATACATCTTAAAAACTACAGCTTTCTACTATTTTTCTACATGATCACTGTTTAAATTAAGGCATTTATCATATATAGCGATGGATCAGTTTACAAATCTCTCTTCATAAAATTACGGCCATTTGGGATTTTAGCCAGCCTGTCACAGCATTTTAAGTTCTTTGTCGTCATCAAAGTCCTGGGTTTAAGCCACTTCTTCTGGTTTGTTTGATGAACCGATGACTTGTTTTGTCTGATCGTTTACAAATCTATTGAGAAATTCGTCTCCTACATTCTAATGCGGAAAAAAAATCTAAGACCAAACTCATTCCTTATGTTTTGTGATTCTTGGAAACAATTTTTCGTGCTCAACGAGCACAGAACATACGGTTAGGTAGCCTAACTTTTCTGTGATTATCTCATACAAAACAGTAACTAGTTAATCACTGACTATAAATTATCTTCCAATCCTTTCCCCATCATACATTTTTTTTTTCTTCCACTTTTAAACAAACAAACTCACTAATGCACAAAATCTTCACACATTGCAGTTTACGATGGCTGCCTTCTGCTGGCAATTTTTTCCCCTCAGAAATCTTATCTCAGAATCCACTTTGCATTTTGCTGGGTTTTATATTGCAATGCTCTTTTTGAAAAGCTGTTACGAGCAAACAAATTACAATACGCCTTTTCTACTAGCGCAGTTGGGAGCATACTGAGCTACTGAACTTGTTATTGCAGGAGCGATGCTGCTAATTCCATTACTTCTCACTCTGAATGAAAACTGATGTTAGTTTCCGAATGGCTCTTGTTCAATAAAATAAAGTAGATGGTAGAGCAACTTTCACTGATTTCTCCACTAAATCCACAGATGTTTATGCTCTGTAAATGAACAATTCATCTAACTTTTTATATTTTAAGGAATGACAATCAGAGTTGACTGTCATATATTTACTGAAAATTTAAATGTCCAGTGTCAGTAACCCTTATATGAAAATGAAATTATAATTATTTAGAAAATGAATAAACTTTCATCATGCTAATATATACACCATCTGATTACAAGTAGTACAGATTGCTGGTGTTGAGTGTTTCTGTACGTCAAACCTACTCCCCTCTTTTTATTAATCTAATGGCTGTTTAGTAAAAGTACAAAAGAATTTTTAATACATTTAAAAAGGAGACATAAAACCTGAGATATGACTATAATATAACAATCAAGAGTTTTTAAAATGGATTAATTAATTAAAAAATAATATTTAGCTCAAAAACCATTCAAGATTTCCATTGATTTTCATGGGACATTTAAATTTATTAAACCATTTTCTGATAAAACTCAATAGTATATTTTTTTTTAAGAGGCTACCATTTTGAATACATACTAAAAACACAATATAAGCAAAAACAGGATATTTAATCATGAATAACAAAGAGAGTCATTTTCCATTACTTGGATATTCAAAGTATTTATCAGAGTTTCGCAACTGATGTTATCTATATTTTCACTAATACAAAATAAAATGACTAAAGCCGAGTCCAAGAAACCTCTACAAAATGTTTTATCACTTATATGTATGGGTATTTATAACAGACATACATTTTTTTCAGAAACTATTGGAACAATTTTTTGTTCAATATTAATGAAGGAGTTTTGACCTCCACATGAAAGAAAACACAATTTTTCAATATCTAAGTCACCATTTTTAGTTGTTTCATGTACATAAACCATTTGGCAAATATGCTTGTGAAATATAACTCTCCAGCCAGGAATGAGTGTGGTTTCTAATCAAAAAACACAAAAAGACCAGTTCAGGTTTTATTTAATTGAATTTAGCTTAAATGTTACAAGTATGAAACAAAATAAACGCTATCACAAAAATTGTGAAATGAAGTAGTGAGAATTTCTACAACAATCGCTCTGGTGTGTTTTGTACTTAAAATGTGGAATTTGTCTCCTAGTTAACTCGTGAACTTTATACTTGTTTAAAATGTCAGATTTCAAATTTATATAGATTGTAATATAAATACAATGCAGCAGATCTTGAAAATAACCAAATTCGTTAATGTTATCTCTCAAGTGTTTGGTGACATCAATATTTACCAAAAAAGTATTAGTTTAGTGAAAATATTTACTTTATAAACGATCAATTAACAAACAAACATTGATATAATCACAGGATAAACCAGCCAATTAAAAAAACAAAAGTGTATACATCTTTAAATGAACACAAGTTTACTGTAAAGAATTTGTCATTTTTTTTTTACCAATATTTTTAATAGGTTCAATTCCCAAGTTCTAAAAATCAATTCTATCCATTTTCAAAAAATGTTCAATTTTTCAAAAGAATTACACATAAATTGCAAATAAAAGAAAATTTGATTGCAGCTATTACAATATTTGCTCAATATCATCAATGAAAAACTGGTTGGTATGAAGTATTTTGCACTCACTCTTCCCATCTACTGTCTAGGAGTTAGGGACGAAAATTGTCAGCATACTAAAATACATATGGCATGACTTAAACGAAAATACAGGAAGAAAAATGTTTGGTGATACAAGTATGTTATAAAAATTAAGCTGTATGATATGAATGGTTAAAAACTACATTTTATACAAACTTATTTTTAATGTTAAATTTCAACTAGTTATGTGTTTTTGTGAAAAATGTGTGGAATGTTTGTCCACTGTTTATTTATATTTATAAATCTTAATTGTATTATCCCGGTTTCTGGGAAAAGCTTGTTATAAAAGACAAATTTCAATATTACCTTTATAGTAGTCTAGTGTCTTTTTATATTGTTTTAAATACTATAAGTTTGCACTAAGGAAATTGAAAGCATACTTTTATCTATTCATTATTTCATGTTGCGACAAACATTATTGGCTATCTACTTATTTATAAATATGCCTCTAGGTTGTGTAAAAATCGAATTTTTATAAAATAATGAAATAAAAGTCTGAGTAGTAGCTGTATTATGTTAAGAATCTCCTAATGAAAATGTAACATCCCTGTAAATACCTTTTTATAAACCCTTGTATAGCCCATTTATTGTAAATATTGTTTTAGTTGTATACTAAATGATCTTCTTCCATTATGAATGTGTGTAGATTTTTTAAATAATGCTGTGAATTGTTCAGATATTGTAAAAAAAAACTTTTAATTTCAAATTGTATATAGTTTAAAAAGAGTTTCCTACATTTTTTTTTTGCCATTGCGTGTCAACATCACTGTTATTGTACATTGTATATTGTTGTTTTTGTCCTATTATATTCACAGTAATTATTTCAGGTGTTTGAGTATAATTTTTCCGTTGGAATTATTACTATTCACAGTATCAAAATTCAGGGTTAATAAAAATTATTTATTCCTAAATAATGAATTTTATTTCTTTTCCATATGTTTGACTATAAATAAATGTTGAGATTGACTTGTGAGATAATATTAGAAAGAATAAAACTCGAACACAAGTTCTCACAAAAATTATGATAAAATGTTGTGAGAATCTCTTTTCAGTTATTTTTTTTTAAAAACACAATTCTACAGAAATTATTTGTTCCAAAAAATAAAAGTAAAGTATAAATGATTCTACATTTAAACTCGGTACAAGAAGAGCTTTAAGTCATATCAACTGGTATTGCATCATTATCTTCATCACAGCTGATTACATCATTGTTGTGACATTACAGCTGATCAGTTTATTGCTTTCTTGAACATTCCTTGTGTAAACTGTTATAGTTTAGTTATTGTACCTCATGTATCACTGAGGATGGTGACTTTGTCATTGAAACGTGTATGATTAAGTAAACGTATTTTTTGTGAGAACTTGTGTTCGAGTTTTTTTCTGTCTCATATGTTTGACTGATTTCTATATAGTGAAAAAAATAATTTTCTTTTTTTTTATAAATTAATGCTATACTGTATTTTACATTTAGTTGACAGCTTGTATTAAATGCAGAGGCTGCTCTAAAAAACATCAGCTAAAACAAACACAAAAGTAGGTTAGTTCAGTTATAGTTTGATTGGTGTAGCTCGTGTATCACTGAAGAAGACGACCTTGTCGTTGAAACGCGTCTGATACTTCTAAGGCGTATTTTTTGTGAGAACTGTGTGTTTGTTATACTGTACAAAAAGTAGATATAGAAAACTATGTATTCTGAAAGAAAATAAGCTAAATAATAAAAACCACAACTTTCCATTTTTAAAGTGAAACATAACTTTGTGACTACTTTTTCCATATGGTTTTGCTAAATTTCTATTTGATTTACACAGGCAATGTATTTCGTACACAACCAATTAATTATACATGAAATGAGGATTATGACATACTAAATGGATGTAATGGGATGAAGTTAAGAAATTTGAGACTTTAATGCTGCCATTTAACAACCTACTTCTGACAATTTAAAGGACAACATGCTATATTTATTGCATGGTCAGACTCCTCCAACATTAGCACATTCCCAGGTAAATTAGAATACTTTAACCTACTTATTGAGCTTCATATTAATAATGAAACTTGTTACATATAAATTCAATGATTATACACATTTTTTTTTAAAGTAGAGAAAAGTATTGTAGTTTACTGTTGGCCTAGAATATGTATACAATTTTTACAAGGAAAATATCTTTTCCGTTATCTGTCTACCAGTACATTAATTAACCTACAAATCATTATAATGTTTATATTACTTTATTCAGGAAACCAGTACAACTTCTGCCAGAATCTTTTCAGACAAATCTTCCCCCTCATGCTGGCAATGCCACGAAGTCACACAAATAAGAGTCAATCATGGGACCAGTGGGTACTGCACTGCTTTTTGTTACGTTGCTTTACTAACTCCACTGGGTCATAAGATTATCGGCAAATAGTTGATGTGTATAGCCTCATTTTTGAAGTGAGTTGAATGTTTTTTATTCATGAGATGTAATAGTGCAACTAAGCACATGAAATTCATTATTGGCCTTACACACAAGACTAACTGGCCGACTGTGTTGAGAGAAGGTGAGATATTTGTGATGGATAAGGTTATCTTATCAATAATATAGTACAGGGTGTTTCAAAAAGGACTTTACAACTTTAAAATTCATATAAATTTAATGAAACAAGGTACAGAGCTGGTTTTGGTGTTGTTTTAGTTAAAACACTTCAAGTTTTTGTACTTTAAACTAAAGATGTTCTATGTGGCTTACGTTGGTTATCCTGCAGATATCCCATCAGTAGTCGATTTCTTTCCAGACTTGCACTAGCATTTCAGGTGTAACTTGCTCAGCGGCAGTGTAAATTCTTGCTCTAAGTTCAGATAGAGTAGCCGGCAAAGGAGGTACGTACACCATATCTTTTATGAAACTCCAGAAGAAAAAGTATAGCGGTGTCAGGTCTGGGGGACGGTGGGGCCATGCAATTGGTGCAGCACGGCCAATCCATTGACCTGGAAAGCGGTCATTTAGAAAATCCCGGACGTCAGTCAGATAGTGTGGTGGTGTGCTGTCTTGCATGAAGTAAACATTTCGTTCTCGGTCATCCTCATCGATATGTGGTATCAAAAATTGTTGCAACATATCAAGGTACACTATCCTGTTGATGGTTCTCTCTTGGATAAAAAAAAGGGGCCGTACATTTTCCTCTTGCTCAAAGCACAAAAAAAAGTTCACTTTAGGGCTATCACGAATGTGTTGCAATGTTTCACATGGATTTTCATAACCCCAAATCCTACAGTTATGTGTGTTAATCTTGCCACTTAAGTGAAAAGTTGACTCGTCAGAAAAGATTATGTTGTCCAAGAAATGTTCATCATCATCCACTCGATTTAACACATCCACACAGAAGTTCTTACGGGCAATCTTATTAGTATCTTTAATTGCTTGTAAAAGAGGATATTTGTACGGTTTCAAATGCAAATGTTTTCTCAACACACGCCAAACCGTCGTATGTGGGACTTGCAACTCACGAGATGCACGCCGGGTCGATTTCGTAGGGCTGTTGACAAAACTTTGTCTCACTTGCTCAACGACTTCGTCAGATGTATTTGGACGACCTGGCAATTTATGTTTCACTGAGCACCTTGTTTCTACAAAACATCTATGCCACTCATAAATTGTAGGCCTACTAGGAGGATCTTTAGCGTACTTGGTACGAAAATTACGCTGAACTGTTGTCGCCGACTTTGATTCTTCAAACCAAAACACAGCTGGCACGCTCGAGTCCAGTGAAGGCAGCCATCTTTAACGTAACTGCCGCTAGCGCTTGTGCGGCGCGATTAGGCACTAGCAGACTACGCGAGTCAAAACTTGATGAGTTTCCCTTTAAAACAAACTCTGTACCTTTTTGGAATAATTTTATATGAATTTTCAAAGTTGTAAAGTCCTTTTTGAAACACCCTGTATTTAGATGTTGCTACTTATAGCTTGCATTTACATTAAACTGTTTAATACAGTTTTATATACTTTTAGAGCTGTGTTTCATTATAATATATAGTACTAGTAAACAGATCATTGAATAGATCCAAAGTTTGGTAGGTTTTATTTTATCTGCATTAGTGCTCATAGTAGGCTAAAAAGTTCTTTTGAAACTTTTTTCCTCTTTAATAATCAACTTTCTGCATTGATGGATATATATTTTCTACAGTATGTCCAAAAAGTCTTTACAGTGAGTTTAGGTTGTAGTGAAATAAAACATGTATTTTCAATTTTTTTTTATTTAGTAACCTTTACCTTTATACGAGAGGTGTTCAAAGTCATTTTTATTTTCATAGAATAACTAATTGTAAACTTATTTTTATACACTGCTGATTTTTTAAATATCCCCTTGAAATGATTCAAAGTTGTATTGAAATGTTGACATGGAAGGCCGACTAGTGTGCCTATAGCTCCATCTTGTTGAAAGTAGATATTAACTTCGCTTTCATGGAACTGGATTATAAATTAACAGATAATATATCGGAATTATTTTTCTCTCCTAGTTGATGGTATCTTAAAAGAAAATTGGTTCCACAATACGTTTACGCAAAATCACTAACCAAATTTCAACTTCTTTGGGCTATAGAGTATGCTCAAAAATTGCATATGGAACCTCCAATACCCACACCTTTTTTTGAAAATTTATGTTTGCTGAATTTTAAATCAAGCCTCAAGTCTGTGTCAAAGTATTCATCCAGCAGTTCATATTTCTGGCACAAAGTTGTTGAATCATTAACAGTATTGAACTTTCTAGTGGCTTGTGTAAGACCAAAACTCCACTTATTGGAGTTAAATCTTGGCCTTGAGCGATCTTAAAGCCTTCTGGTTTTCTTTTAGCAGATGTAAGCAAATCATAAACTAGGTTGTGACTAAGAGCTCCGAGCATATAAAAGATTGTTATATTCTCATGGTGTATCCCCCAGAACAATTATAATGAATCTGGGTATGATAGTAGGGTAGTAACAAAAAATTATTATATAATATGGTTGAGAGATTGTATAATGGCACCCAATTACATGATCCAAAAAATAGAACTTTATTAAAAAAATTTTTAAACAAAATTCACATTTAGAAGGCAGAATTCAGTGTTATCATTTTTAGGATTTGGACAGCTCCAAACAGGTTGAAGGTAATTACATAAGATAAATTTCAAAATATTGGTAATAATTTAATATAAGTATCCATTTAACATATTGATAGTTGTACATTTTTAGGTGTTTAAATAGGAATAATTTATATTTAAATATCAATTCATTGTGTCTCTTCAAAGCTCATATCAGTTTGGTACTAAAGAAAATTAGTGATTTGGTTTGGGGTTGACTGATAACATTATAATTAAATATGGAAGGCATAGGGACAAGTCACTTCACCCAGGAGGGGGGATCATTTTGCTGAATCGGCACAAGAAGGACATTATGTTCATAGTCAACCGTTTATAGGAGTAACCATGAACACAAAAAGAAGAAACAACTGGTGTTATTGCTCTCTGCACACTAGTTTCCAGACCAGTTGAATCTACATACTGACCTAAATAAGGAAGAGGAACATAGCAGCGCTTTGCAACAGAAAAGTTTAGTTTAATGTGGGAATTCAGCAATACACCACTTCCGAAAAAAAGGGAAGAAGGAAAAAAATTATATTTTCCATATCTGTTCCAGGATGGAGGATTTTCTCTATAACCAACAAGGATATCCATAAATATAAGGTTGGAGTAAAATTAAGCAAATGGGAGTAACAACTTATGGATACAGCTCGGGGATCTATTCTCATTAATAATGAGAGCAAGATACTCTAGTTGAAAATTTAAAAAATGCAGCCTGTCATAGTAAATTCTATCCTTGATATTTTTTGAAGATTTTGATTTTTTTTAAATCAACTACAGGTGTAACTTTGGTTGATAAGGTTTATTGGAATTATTTATAAGAATATTTACCTTTACAATTAATTATGCAGACCCTCTTAAGGCGATGATGAGAGATTTTCACCTTTAAAAATGGAAAAACTAAAAACATTCCATCTATATAAATTGTTATTATTTGTACAACTTTACTTTCTTACTCAATGGCTGCAATCTCTCCAAAAATGTTGGTTCATGAGTTATCATAAAAAAAAATCTCTCTCATGTTATAACAGATCTTTACCTTAGAATGACAAGATTCCATCATACAAAATTACTTAGTTTTAATTGTTACAATGACATGTTTCCATTTGAGTTATTGCACATTCTGTTGATGAAAGCATGAACTAACAAATTGCCAAAGTTTCATGTGAGATCAATTTTTTTGAAGACTACATGACAAGAGTTTTATCTGGCAGTTGGGACTTCTATATTCTTTAGTCAGTCGTAGACATTGTGACTTGTTTTTAAATAGTTGGTGTGACAAGGTTTTATCTGAAAGAGATTAATAAATATGAATGACAAGGTTACAACGCTACAAATTTCTTTTCTTTTAAACTAATAAAAACCAACACAGTTCTTTTATCTTAAGTGTAAAAATACAAATGATTTATTGCAAAAATAACTAAGTTATAGTGTTACAAATCTTTGAATTGGTTTTTCTCAATATGTACTATGTTTTAGTTAGATGGAACCTTTTCATTCTAAGTTGAGATACATTTTGTCAAAATATATTACATATAATTTAATGGAAATATGAAGATTAATACCAATATGTAAGATCACAAGTAAAAAAAAAAAAATACTGTGGTTCAGGAATAATTCTAAAAACCAAGATGAACTAGACCATCATAATTGAATGCTCAATTTTAACTAATACAATTTATACTGAGAGTGTGTTTATAGTTGAAAGAAGGAATTTTGGGCTATACAGTAGAACCCCTCAAACTCGACAGGGCCAGGACCAGGAGCATGGGATTTCCAAGGTCATTCACTGCATTGTTTTACGCCATGTGCGCCTGCCAGATGCTGGGAGGTTGAGGTTTGTCACTTTTGTTTATACAGCTGTGAGGGTTGCTCCTTTGTCTAGCCACTTTCTAATCCTACTGTATAGTAGAGGCCAAAGTTAAAGATAAAGGCTCCAGGTAGACAGGGACAGCCCTAATCATGTGTTGTCAAAACATTCATATTGTTGTGAACCCAAGCGCCTAACCACCCAGATGCTACCGGTCATTAGTACCGATTCCATTAAAGTAAGCGGCAAGTCTTTTGTCATAACTATTCAATGGAGCGTCGTAGAACTATGATTCAAGTTTTGTAATAAAGGTCTTAACCAGGTGAGAAAAATTACCTGACTCTTAATTATATGCGATAAGCAGTTAAATTTATAGCATTTGTATTGGACCATGTTTGGTATGGACATTCTTTTTCTTCGGCGACTTCGAGATGAAGCTGCCAGATGTAGAGTCGAAAATGATAAACAAAGATCAATCAAAAGTTTTTTCAAACAATGCTAACTTTGCTCTGTTTTTTTTTAATATAAAATTGTTTTAATCTTTAAAAATATTTAATGGACTGTCTGTTTTTTACTGTAAATTTTATTACAGCATATTAGGATAGGTCTTTTTAGTTTACTGAGCCTATTGTACAAGGCCAATACTTTTTAAATCTCATTTGACCCATCGATAAATTTCATTTTAATGTGCGATTGAACACACTATTTTTGTTGTCAGGCAGGGACTTTTTTGCAATAAACGTGTAATCATTGATAATCAATAAATAATGTACAGTTATTTAAAGTAATTTTGAGTATTTGTTGCAAACATAACCATTAAATACCAAAGTTCCCTTAAAGTCCACATTGTGTCGAGTTTGAGGGGTTCTACTGTATTTAAATATTTTTTCAGACTGTTCATGGTTCATTTTCACTTTTTGCCTGATAACTACAAAACTGCCATTTTTCTTAACGAATAGTTTTGTAGTAATAGATGAATAAGAAAGTTTGTGCAATGTTTGCACCATTTATTTTAAAATAAAACTTGACATATTAGGAATAAGAAACATATTTTACCCCAACAACTCTTGTAATTAAAAAAGGATCCAATTACTCAAATACAGTAACAACTTTTATTAATTTGTCGCAAAAAGTAGATATTCACTCAGTATTAAGAAATATTCTTGTTAAACAATATTTAACCTTTTGTTGTACTCAAGATGCTTCCCAAGCTCAAGGAGTTTTAAATCTGAAAATAACCATAGAATCCAATAATCTAGTGAAATTATTACTGTATATTCAAGAGTGATATCACTGGTATAGTTTGTTTAGTGTAGCTCGTGTATCACTGAAGAGGACAACCTTCTGATACTTAGGCATATTTTTTTGTGAGATTTGTGTTCACGTTTGTTTATTATCCTGTAGTGGTATTTGTAACTGTGTCACTGGTCAGCCGGAGTGAGACAGAAAACTTATGACACATATTTTAATTGCCCAGCATTATAATAGACTCGTTGAAAGTGACAAATTACCCTTTTGAAACACACTACTGCCAATACAATATTTAAAACTTATATAACAATAATCCCACATAAATTAATAATAATTTTTCAGTTTTTTCAATAACAATACTTGTATAAGCAAAAATAAACCTATTTATTTGAAATTTTATATCAAAATTCACAGCATTTTATGACAAAAGTCATAGTGATATTTGTTTTTGTCAATTATTACAAATTGTCTAAGCTAATTATTTGTACTGGACAAATATATTATGAGTCATTGCCTATTGTCTCCGCGCAGGTCAGTAAGGATGCCCCAACAATGGGACCCGGGCCCGGGCAAGCTAAACCGATTAGTGCCAGTTGACCGAATCCCTGCCTCACTCCGACTGTTCCACAACTATAATGTTCTTGTTCCCCCCCCCCCCAACACCCTTTTGGAAAAAGCCGGCATTGACCTACCCCGAGATAAAACTTGTGGTCTCTACATCGTCCTATGTGTAAAGACAATTGATACAATCCAATGAGCTAGTACATCTGAACGACCATTAATTAGTTTTTAATAAAACTTATAACTTTCTTTTATGATATAGCTAATTTTCTTATATATTTAAAAGATGAACATCACGGACATTTCAATGGTTAAATACCATAATGTGTATCATATAAAAAAATGAACTATTGAAAATAATATCTCAATTTTAATTTACTTTTATAAATTAAACAAAGCAATTTTCTACCCTTGTAATTTTGTATTTTACTATTTCATTTATTCATAAATGATAATTTCAAAGAGAAGTGTATATAATATTTAGCACACCAATGTATGGCTACTATCTGTTTTGTTTTGCCATGTTAAAAATTTTGTTTGTTGTAATTTTGCGCCAAAACGTGTGTCTATTTTTGTTTGTTTTGTAGGATGATGTAGTTTTTATTACAAATTAGTTCATATAGGTTTTTGTGTGTAATATAAATAAGTTTTTAGTAATATTAAACTAAGTTTATCATAGCTAAACCTGATGATTAAGATTTTAACATTTTCAGGATAATTGATACAAATTATTACTAATTACAATTTCTATTGTAACTAACATCCCTAATACCTAACTGTTTTCATAACTCTGTAATAAATCAAACAAAAACATTGATAATCAAACAACAATATAACTATTCTTGTTTTCCCCATTTGTTCACAAAGACAAATAAATAGTGTTTAATACCCATTTACAAATGTGTAGTCTCACATATCAGAAGAGATGACATGTTTTTGCAACATTTATAGAAACAAAGCCTAACATATTTATTTGAATGTTTGTACATAAAATAGAAAAAACTGATTTTCTTAATTTTGTCCAACATCGATACAATCTATTTAAAAGAGAAAAACTTTTTTTTTTTTTTAGAGAACAATAAAATGTATAATCTCATATTCTACATCACTATAATTGGATATGTCATTCTATCTAATCTATGTGTAGTAGATTATAAATGTATTACTTTCTTGTACTTATAAATGTTTATATATAATTTGAAAATCTGTCATTCCTCTAAAATAAATAGAATGAATTATTATAAATAAAATGGTTTAGCAATTTTTCGAGTACACATAAATTCAAAAAATGTATTTACAAATACTAAACTACCATAAATAGAAAAAAACACAAAATACTCGATGAATTTTATATTAATAAAGAAAGAATCTAGGTTTATTACAACAAAATAATAATCAGTTTTTTGTTTGTTTTTTTTTATTAATGAAAATGTTTTTAGCTTAAAGAAAAGTACAATTCAATTATTAAGCTTTAACAGCAAATTTCCTTGGAGGGAACTTTTGTCTCTTCCTTAATTCTTTTTTTGTCTTCAGACTGCTTTCATAGGTAGTTAATGCTCGTCTCATAGCTCTTGTCTTCTTTGGCCTCAAGTCCAAAGGCTTGTATTTCTTTCCCTAAGAATCAATAAAAATCAAATTTTAAATGGACATCACAAATATATTTTTAACAAAATATAACAATCTTTTTTAATTTATTTTGTAAGAATATTTCTTCTATGATGCAGTGTAAAAATGTTTTTTTCTAAAACTTAAATTAATATCTTAGCTATTATCAATATCACTTGCTACGACTTTAATATAATATGGTAAACAATATGCCCCAAAAAAAGAAGAAAATCACTCAGAGTGATAGTATACTTCATTTGCAACAAAATTGGCCGTAATAAAGCCCCATCGTTTCCAAGATATAAATTTTTTCCTGTTTTTTAGGAAAGTTCCCAGTTCAACTTTATTTTTCATTAAGCAAATAAAGTGACCCCATTTCCAATAAAATACATTAAATTTCCTATAAGACAAAACCAACATCGTTTTTGAAACTTTGAATATGCATTATTTTACAAGTCCTCAAATATGAAAAAAGTGACCGTTTAAAAAAAAAAAAGAAAGAAAGAAAATGTCAGCATTGTCAGAATTAACCCATTCATTTGTTTTGATTTATTTTACATTGTGAAACAATGGACAATTTTGTACCAAGATAGAGGCAGTATAACAATTAATTATAATATAAACAAATAAATACTTGAACACTACAACACTCAAGTTTATACATTCCCTTCCACTGCCATTGATAAATATAATTGCATTGCAAGCTTCAACAAAAACAACAACAACATGTTTGTCCCTATCAGGAATTTTGTCCAGTCTACATAACAATTATAGCTGAGGAACTCCCCCACTGAATATCTGGTCAAATAATGATGACAAGTGAGCAGTTTTTGCTAGTTTTCGATGTATCCCTGCAAACACACCACGGCTGGGATGAATATCATAGTTGTGTTGGTAAAAAACACAAGTCCAAAGTTACGACATACCAATGGTAGTCCAGATCAGTCTCTAAAAGGTTATAATCATTTATAAAGCTATAGCAAGTTACTATATAATGCTACACATTAATTAAGGCAGGGTTTAATATATTACTTTGTATGATTGACTCTCATTTTGTCAAGCAATAATATTTGTACCATTGTTACATATGTCAGTAAAGCTTAGTCACATTCGATCCTTTATTTAAGTACCATACTGAAATTACATAGTGTTTTCTGAAAGATGGTACTTTAAAAAATTCTTTATTATTTAAGTTTAGAAAATAGATACCTCTGCTGTCACTGATAATGTAAAGTGAACAATAGAATTAAAATATTGGACGTTATGGGCTGTAATTGTCTATTAATAATAAATCTGTACGTTTTCGGACTGATATTCTGAATTTGTAAAATATGAATTAATATTTTCAATTGTATTTCTTTCAGTAATATAAGCCTGAATCTAGTAAGGAATTTTATATGTCCGGACTTTCTTTTACTCCATTAAGAAAAATTACACTTAGCAGTTTAAATTTTCATCTGATGTGTTAATAGGAATTCAGTTTAAAGAGGAGCAGCTTCCCCTAACACAAACGGAGAAGTTTGTACAGGTTTGTTGCTAGGCGAGCGTTACATTGACTATATGCAGATAAATACAGCTTTTTGCCTAAACGATTCCTAGTTTTATTCAATTATTATCTGCAATTTTTTGATTTAAAGTTTATAATAAAGTCTAATTTTATTTTGAGTTATAAATATCCAATAATTCAATAATGAAATAAGGCCAATGTTTCAAAAATGGTTTAAAAAAATTTTGTTTCCACGAAATCAGGAGAGTTTCCTAAGTGGCTGGCATGTCCGTTATCAAGACTGGGTTAGGTAAGAGATGGTCAATTTGGGGAACACAACATGCTAGTTCTTTAGTTTTTAGCAAATTTAAGTACCTAAATTATTGTTTTAGAGGGAAAAAATACTAAAAGTGTATGGATTCACAATCTTAACAACATCAAAGGATTATTTATATTCACAATACTTTAAAACAAGCTGACAGATATTGATGAAACTTGATTTTAAGTGTTTACTTTTATAATAACTTGGATAAATTTATTAACCAGTGTGATCAGTCAAAGTGTTTCAAAATTTCAGCAAATTTTGGCACTTTGTTCAAGTAGTTTTACTTTACATTAGATTTTCACCTAAATTGGTACGAGTATTAGATTTAAAAGACATTTCTGTTAATAAACAAATAAAAAATTCCAAATGCAATTTTTAGCATTTTTTATGTTTAGGTTGACAAGGAATTAAAATTTTATTTCAAGTTGTTATAACGATCTAAAAAAGCGGTAAAAATGCATATAAAGGCTATGCATAGGCAAAGTTAAGCCTATGGTTTGTTGTTTAGTGAAAATTAGCTTCTTCTTAAAGCAAATTCTTATGATGTCAGTAGGAGACTAATATTCACAATCGCCTCTCATAAAAAAAAAAATTAATCGGTTATACAGCCTTTAAAAATTCTAATATAGTAGATTTGTGCAGATTTTGTTACCTTAAAAAGTTTCCTCAGATTTTCTTTTTGCTTTTGGTGCATGACAATATAGACTCGAGCAATCGCTTTCCGAACTACTCGGCTGTAACATAAACAATCACATACATAAAATCTCTTGAAAACTAATAAACTGTATGCTATTATTAATAACTATTAAAAACTGTTACATTAATAATTTACAAAAAGCTTGCTACACCTTAAATAAATAAAATTAACTTTTGTCAGAATACAGATATAAATATGTTTACATATGAAACAGGTTTAGACAAAGGACTTTAATACAAATTAATCTCAGATAATAGAATTTTTTTAACCCTCCAACCGGCACGGCGACCTACAGTAGGTCGCCCACGTGCTCCCAAGTGATTTCACCAACTCTTAATCACGTATTTTGCCATTCAACGTTACGCCCACTTAAAATTGTCCCATCGCAATAAATAAAATACCGTTGGAAAGCTAATGTTCCGTAGATGCATATCATGTAAAAAAATTACCACAAAATGTTATAAATAATATTCCAAAAATTGGTGAAGTTCAAGTATTTTTGATGCGTAAAATCGTAATTTTCAACTCTGCGCCTTTTCGTATAGCGCGGCTCCATTTTTCCTGATATGATTACAACTCTATTTTTCTGTCATTTAAGTCAACTAAAACACTGTTATATAGATCACATGTTTCTCTTTCTAACCGTAGATTACAAATTGTTCTGCGTCTAACAGATCCAGAGATATTCGTACTTGAACATAGAACAAACCGTAGACAAGAAATTCATTTAGCGTTCGATGCGCTTTACAAAAAGACGAAGTTGATATCTCTCTGTTTTTAAAATTATTTGTCTTTTTACTCTATGTTGTAGGGGAAATTCCATTCTATAAGTTGGTACCACTTGAGTTGAGGAATTGCTTACTAATAATTTGTTGTAAGCAATTCCAAACGTAGTAAATGTCTGACGTGAACACTATAATATTTGGCGTGGCAAATATTGGTTTTGGGATTAGATTTTTGTTATTTTGAAGGTTTGTGTATACAAATTGTATATAAATTGTGTATACAAGTTACAATATATGTGTTTTTATTTCTAAAGTTTGTTTATGAGTGAATTTCGAGTGTGTATATGGAATAACCTATAAATAACAATGATAAGTTTAGGCTATAAGCATATTTTCTTATATTTAGTGTTTTATATGAGTATACAAGTGAATATGTGTGTTATTCTTTGTAAAGTATATTGTATTAGTAAAATCTAACGCTTTTGTTTTAGGCCTAGCTTTAGAAAAATACTAATTATGCCTAAAAGTTTGACGTGTCACCCTAACCTTCCAGCGCCAGAATACAAATTTTTGAAAAATCGTCATTTTTATTTAGAATATGTAACATATTATTATTCTTTTCCCCTAAATATATTCACAAATATATTAGAAATCTCAAGTAACGGTTAAAAAAAATTGCAAAAATGTATTAGTATGTTTTGATCACCATTTCTGTGAAATTTCTGCTTCGCTACTCTTAGATTTTTTGGTATTTGACCAAAAAACTCCAAATGTAATACATGTAACTTTTTTTACACTACACAACTAAATTCTATGCACCTTTCTGGACATAATGATATATAGAAGTTCTGTATAAAATATATTTTACTATTTTTTATGTTTTTTGGAAAAAATAAAGAGAAAATTCAGTTTTTTCGTATATAATTTTTTTAATTTTTAAAATGTAACATTTTTCTTCTTTTTTTTTCCTAAATATATTCAAAAATATTACACAAAACTTTTGTATATCTTAGAAAAAGGTAGAAAGCTATTGATTTAGGGTGATACAGATTTTTCTGAAAAAAAGTTAATATCATTTTTGACATCTAATATACTTACTCCAAAACCGTTTCAAAAAAAAAATTTTTTTTATTACATAGATGAATTCTATGCATCTTCCTGAGAAAAATGATGTCTTATAAGTTAGGTTTTGTACACAAATAATATATTTTATTGATTTTTAAACAAACGAAGAATTTTCAAGACAATTAACATTGCCGGTTGGAGGGTTAAGGCAATGTCAATATTACCTTATGAAATAATTTAAAAAAATTTAAATAAAAAAAGCCCCCAATCCTCAAAACTCCAATAGCAGCAGCGTCAGAAGAGAACAAGAGATAGTCAAAAGATATACCTGATGGTATAGTCCCTCAGGATTGCCAAGCCTGTAATCACCAAAGTGAGCCTTCGAGGATCCAAAATAATAGAGTCAACAAATACAATTCATCATACAGAGTTGACTAGACCCAAGCATTTACGCCCCCCCTCCCACCGTAAATTTTATTGATAATTTTTCTGCAAATAAAATGCTTATGTTCATTATATTTAAAATAAATATTATTTTTACTGAAAATTGTATGTCATTCATTTTTTTAAATGTGAACAACTTTTTAACCCTTTCTTTTAAACTGATTTAAATAAAAGAATATACTGTTCTAATCAGAGATAATGCACATAACATTTTATGAACATAGTCTATAACATACATTCTACCAACAAAACACATGATTAAACATAGTTTGTCACAATGTCGAAATGCTTTAATATGATGCACTGCTTTACTTTTAATAATTTCGGATGAATTTTTCGGTAATTCTGTGCAATTACTTGGTCAACCCCAAACTTTTTCATATTTTACTACGGTCATAAGGATGTTCTCAGAAAGCAAGAAACATATAATTCAAGGCCCGCAAGGCCATCATACAGGTTGCCGAGCGATAAGAAGGTTCAAAGTCCACGCGATAACAGTGGCTTGCGGGAGACGCGCGGAAGGCCTATAATGACAGGTTTGGCCAGGTAGCTATAGCCTATATATATAGCTACCTGGCCAAACCTGTCATTATATAACGGTACTGTCACAACTGGCCTTCCGCGCGTCTCCCGCAAGCCACTGTTATCGCGTGAACTTTGAACCTTCTTATCGCTCTGTACGATGGCCTTGAATTACATGTTTCTTGCTTTCTGAGAACATCCTTATGACCGTAGTAAAATATGAAAAAGTTTGGGGTTGACCAAGTAATTACACAGAATTACCAATTTTTCTTTTATTATCTTATTAATATATCTTATAGTATACCGTAACAGATCTTCCCAAAATTGCCAGTTTAAAACATATCTAGTAAACAGGGGAAATGTATCATGAAGGCTGTCATAAAAGCTTAAATATATCAAAATCGTCTCAATTTGAATCTGTGAAGATTTATAAAGTAAACCAATATGCTAAACCACAAGTAAACAATTAATTTTTTAAATCCAAATAATGAGCAATTTGGAAAATACAGAATTGAACCTTAAATTTTTAGCTTAATTGCAATTTAGTTTTATAAGGAATATGGTTATGCAAGTCTGTTTAAAAAAAAAAAAATTAAAAAATATATATATATATTTAAAAAATCATTTCGAAGTACATTTAATCTGCAAATGAAAACTTTCATTCATTATTTTAAAATAGCAAATATTTCAAATTTAACATCCCATCTAACACACCATATCAGGAAGACAAATCACAAAAAGAAAAACAGAATTAATACCAAATGTATGTAAATTCTACCTTCTTTTATATCAGCTAACTAGATATAACATCGCTAAAATGAATAACAATAATCAATTATATTAGTTTTTTAAAATTAAATTAAAAGCTGGAAATGAACTCACATCTTTGATAACTTAGATGCTGCTCCACCAGTCACCTTAGCTACTCGCAAATTAGTGAGCTCTGTCTTCAGCTCATCGAGCTGTTTGACGAGATCTTTTTTATCCTTCGTGCGAAGCTCCGAACACTTGACTTTCCCCTAAAACAAATATATGAAGAGTGGCCTGATAAGTTTATAATTAAATACATATTTATATGTTATTAAATGGATGTATTAGAACAAAATGTTTCTTTCTCCTTTATCTAACAAATAATCATTTAATAACTATATAATTCCAATATATAAATAAATGTTTAAGATTTGCACTGCTGAGTATTTAATAATTTATTAGTACACTAATTGATTAAATTTAAAAATTATTCATTTGCTAAACATTCAAAGAAATTGAAGTTTCAAAATAATCACAAGCACAAAAAAACAAAATTTTGTTCAAATAATCCAACATAAAGCCCATTAAACATTTTAATTAGCTATTTTATTTGGTCAGCCATTGGGGAGGGGGAGAACTGCTCTGTTTTGAGGCTTAAAGTGATTTACCTAAATGGTTGAAGTTAGAACAATGTAATTATATTGCAATATGATTTAATTTTTAAAAACAATCCAAATTAAAAGACTATTAACCAAATATCCCTTTTCAACTCCTTGACACTTTTTGTCAAATTAATTCTTCAGCCAAATGGATGTTTTATTTCACAAAATTATTTTTGGCGCTTGATTTATTTTTTAACTTTGATTATTTATTGAAGAATTGATTTTTTTGTCAAAAAAAGTATAATGGCATTTATTTATATAAATTGAATATAGAGTTTATTTCTTAGTTTTTTTTAAAAATAGTTTTGTTTTTAGTCCCAAAATAAGTATCCCATATTGAGGTTAACCATACATGAATATTAGTTTACTGAATGACGATGAACTAGACGTTTTATTTGATAAAGATCTGTTTTATTCTGAGTGTTAAAAACTTGTAAATAAAACGGGAAAATAAATATGAAATAAAAAAACTTTTTTATGAAAAATGTGTGTGAAAAAGAAAAGAAATGACAAAAAATCTTGTTCAACAAAAAATTTAAGTTTTTCCTACTACAATTACTTAAGTGCTCAATTTAATAAAACCGCTAAGGGGTTAGTTAGAAAAACCAAGGTTTTCATGATAAAAATGATTTTTTTTTCTAAATCAAGTTAGGTCTAATGTTTATTATATAATACACAAAACAGTACAATAAGATTATTATTTTGTTATCTATGACAAGTTAGGTTATGTTAGATTTTACTTAAACAATAACATATAACTATTAAAGTATCTAAATTCTTTAAAATGTAGTGAATAATTAAAGAACATTTATTACCAAGAAGCTTGTAAATAACTTAAGAGATAGGCTAACAATTCATTAAATTATGTTAATGTTAGGGAAACATGTTTTAAAAGGTTAAAGTGGGTTAAGTTAAATGCTGACAGCAGGCACTTTTTTTATCAATAATTGTTCGAATATTGAAATAAGATATATGATAATATTAATAGTAAATATTACCTGTAATTAATCCGTCATGTAACTTTTTGGTTGCGATGAATTTCTACGATGCGTTTCAGGACCGTAACCCGAAAAGTATTTTAGTGTATTTATTGACAAAGTGAATAAGTTCTAGGATTACGGTCCCAAACGCGTCGTAGAAATTCATCGCAACCAAAAAAGTTACATGACGGATTAATTACAGGTAATATTTAGGTACTTACGTATTAACGCCACCGCAGCAGAAGTTGCGCTAATGCGCATGCGCCAATAAAGAGCAAACTGGTTTAAGGGAAGCAGAATTCCATTTTTTTCAGCTTTGAGATTCATATACTTTCATTTTATGATTTGTCGCAAAAATTTTAGGCGTAGATTGGCGGCACTTCATTTTTAAAGCTCATGTTTATCTATGATCTAATTTCAAATTATTAACTTCAATAAACTTACGAAAGGTTTGGCCAGGTGATAATATATATAGGATATATATATATATATATATAAGGTTTGGCCAGGTGTTTAAATATATATATATAGCTACCTGGCCAAACCTGTCGTGATATATAATTATATCGCAAAGTAAGCAAATATTGGTACATGCGCATTAGCAACTTCTGCTGCGGTGGCGTTAATACGTAAGTACCAATATTTAGTATTGACATTATCATATATCCTATTTCAATATTTTAAGTGACTTGGATACCAAAAATCAAGAAAATAAAAGTTCACTTTTTTAATAAATATCTACTGTATTGTACTTTATTATCGGATTTTGATATGATAAATTATTTACAAAGAAAGTTACTGCTTTTTTAGCGACTTAAAAATAATCATATTCTACATAGCCTACCTTGTTAAGAAATAAGGTATGTAGAATGACGATTTTTTTAAAAATCATGTTCTACATGGCCTATTTATAACATAGGCTATGTATTTACTACATTTTATCAATAATAAAATAAGTTTTCAATGCAGAGCTAAGTTTTTCACCGAAAAACACGATTTCAAAACTACAGAATTCAATGTATTTATAGAACACAGAAGTCAAGCAACATTGAGCGTGGTTAGTACTTGGATGGATGACTGTTTGGGAACACCACTTTCTGTTGACACAATTAGGCCTACTTTTTCTTTTCGTCAAATATTGAGGTTAGATAACGATTGATTATATACTATCTTTAATTTGCAAATAAAGGTCTGGCCAGGTGTGTGTGTGTGTGTGTGTGTGTGTGTGTGTGTGTGTGTGTGTGTGTGTGTGTGTGTGTGTGTGTGTGTGTGTGTGTCTGTGTGTATATAGCCACCTGGACAAACATGCTCTTAGACATAGTCATGGGCGTCATCGCCGGGGGGGGGGGGGAGTGTCCCCCCAATATTTGAGATGTAAAAATATGTTTGCTAAAAATGAATGATTTACTTAAAACCTTAAAAGGTAAACATCGGGCTTTGTCTTTACTAGGGTTTTTAACATTACATTTCTGTTACAAACGCATAAATAACTGCATAAAAACAATATTTTGAGAAGTTTAATTTTAAAAAATTTCCATATCCTAAAACCCCCGGCATATGCCCCCCCCCCCCCAATAATGAACTGGTGATGACGCCCATGGTCATAGTAATGATGTAATGTGCAAGTATCAAACCCATACACTATTCCAATTCTTAGCATTATCATTACGCCCTAACCTATAAATGTATTGATTCGTAGTTTTGAAATTGTTATTTTTCGATGAAAAAGTTAGCTCCTCATGGAAAACTTAATTATTAAGAAATAAGGTACCTATGTAGAACATGTTATTTAAAAAAAATCGCCAAAAATACCTGTAACAATCTTTGTAAATAAATAAAAATCTAACTTATGAAAATTATAGTGAAAAAAAGGAGATTCATCTTAATCAAATTAAACTGATAATCATAACATAACTAACTATCGTTGTAATAATCATTTTCCTGAACCACAAATGCACAATATAGTACCTAGATTACCTAACCAAACTACACCAGGGCCTGCCAAGTTACCTTTATAGTGGCACACTAATCAAAAATCACTATACAAAATCTAGAGGGTGGTAAATAAATAATATCGATAAGTAAACGATTTATAACAAGATGTAAAGATACTCTGCATTTTCAAATGTCAAAATTTTTCTTGGATACTAAAAATATTAGGTTAGGCCTAGGATTAAATTGACAGTATAAATTAACATGCTTAAAATACAAATCGTTTAAATGGATTGATTATATAAAATGTATTTAGGTCACGTAATACTACTGAAATATAATCAAATAGATTTTTTTTAAGAGATGACGATGATATTTAAAGATATTAATCAACTTAACAACACTCACCATGTTTCCCAATGAATATGTACGCGGATAAAAGAACCGGAAATGGCGGAAATTCGTTCTATAAAATCACAACTGAAAAACAGGACTGAAGAAGAACATCGTAGAGGCATAATATATAGAATATAGAATAGAAGACCTCATGAGACAGTAGGGACGACAATAAAGCATTTGACCACAATATAAAACCAATTGTTTCATTGTTCTCACTAAATAAATTACTATAGCAGTTTATATAAGTCCTGGAATACAAAACAGTATTGGTAAACATAAAAGTATTTATACTAATTTGAAATATTTTTAGAATAAAGGCAAACTAAAAAGTCTTTTGATTGGTCATCACTTTTTTTTCTTATTTCTGTTTATTTAATACAACTAATATATAAACAGACATTAACTTTATTAATTTGTTTTCAGAAAAATGCAACATTGTTTTATATGGTAAGTAGGTAATATGTTGCTGATTTTAGTAGGTAATTAAAACGTTCCAACAATTACCTATAGCATTTTAAGTGAGTTTACATATTTTGTTCAAATCTATAAAAAGAAACTATAACATGTTACTAATCCCAAACAATATACTGTAATGGCATTGAAAGTCTTCAATACATGTGATTTGGGATGCATGGAATGAAACTAACCAAACACGCACCCACAGCAGTTGTGTTCTTGATACGATTGTGCGCGGTTTTATTGAAGTTTGAGTGAGAGTGTATTTTAAGGTTTGTCATAAATTATAGTATCCTGAGTTTCCTGCTATTTGTTTAAATTTTTGTTTATTTTATTGCACATACATGTAATTAGGTAGATTTAATTTAATCCATTTATGCATTTGTTATTTTACAATTTTTTGGGCACTTTCATTAAAAATTAACCTAAAACTATGAGAGGTTTTACCAATAAGCTAGGCCTGATTCTAATCAGGCTTAGCCATACAATCCCCAATTGAACAGTTAAGGTAAAACCATTTTACTTAAACAAATGAAACTGAAGTAATTAAGCATGTTTAGTATTTTACCTGACCAACAGTCAGACATAAGTGTAATCGAAATAGATAACCAAAATTAAAATTAACTGAACCCAGAACAGATTAGATGACAATTTAACAAATCAATATTACAAAATAATTCGTAAAATGTACAGAATAAAATAATATGAAGATGATCATGAAGTCTCTTTTGAATTTATTATTTACTTCTTAAATTATTCAAAAATATAACCCTTTAAAGTTGGGAAAAGTAAACATCATACACTGATCAAAAATAGAACTTCAAGAGGCAGAAACATTGCAGTAAAATGCTACACTTCCTAATAGAAAATCCACTCATATTTTCATTCCTTAAGGAATACAATATTTTCCTTTTTTTTGGGTGGAGATTATAGGTGTAGGTAGGCTATTCAGAACCTGAAGATTTATGTAAATTTGCCACAAACTAGCATATAATTGTAGATACCTATCTTATGACACAAAAATCTAGGAGTGGTGAGGTTATAATAAAAACACACACAAGTTATGTTTGCAGGGTCAACTAAAGTTCCTCGAACCTGTAAAAATAAATTATGTAATTATCCCAGTAAATACATATATAATGCCTGCCAGACAATGTTTCCTGTGTTACTCGTGTGGCCATTTGACAAACACCTCGTATGTGAAACCTCTGGATGATACATACCATGGTGAAAGTGATTAAACATCTGTCTCTGTGGAGTGTTTTGAATTTAAACTTTTAAAAAAATAATAAATAATTAAAAATTGCATTTGCAATCATATGATGAACTACTATTCTACAATTAGACTAAATATTTTCTATTATGTATGGAACTGAAGGCACCACACCTCTAAACATCAACTAAAAAATATGCAGAAATAATTAACTTCCTAACAAATATAAATAATCATACAGAATTTCCTAATTTAGGCTTTAAAAAATCTACATCGTCAAATTTCACCAATAGCTAAGCCCTATTGGAACCGGAGGAAGATACAAACAGTGGTTAGGCTATGTACGTTCTTCTACATCAACATTCTACAGACCAATCTCCAAACCAAAACCAATTTGGACTAAAAATTTCAGATAAATACAAAACCCCAATCAACTCTGTGTCAAGATGAAATAAATCATCTATTAAATTCAAAAACACAAACTTCTGAAGTACAAAAATTAAAAAATTAGAACACAGCTTATAAAAATTCTTCTGTAAGAAGAACTTTTATAACCCCTGCTAACATTAGGAAGAACGCTAAAAATAATTATAAAAAAATCCAAATGACTTTTATACAGAAACTAATACACAGATAGATAGATAAGAATTTTCCAAAATCTAAGTAAATGAAAATGTTAATTTAAGTAATAACCATAAATATCGTACACAAAATATCAGTAAATCATCCATTAAGCTTTAAAGAAACCATATGGTAGCAAAGCAATATAAATCAATTATAGTAACAATTTTATTTCGTTTATCCTTACAAACCAATATCTTATAATATACGCTAATTATTATTTTCAAAAATAAAAAAGTTTTAAAATAATAAGTTTTACTATGGAATTTTTAATCAACTAAATCAAAATTGGCAGAATTACATCTAATAAATAAACCAAATATTCACATGTGTGTTATTCAAGAAATATGGTTAAGAATTAGTGATAACATAAAAGAAACTAATAACTATAACATACTAAAATTATATACTTCCATTTTAAGCCTTTTAAATTACTGTATTAAATTGATTAAGATACCTTCTTTTGTCAACAAAAGTAGTTCTATTTGCTTGTTGGTTGCTACAGCTGTTTCACCTTCACTAGAGGCATCATCAGGCAACTCCTACAAAAATACCAAACATGTTCACTCTACACACACCAAAGCATATATATATTAACAATTACACAATTAAAATTATATATTTTAATGTGTGTGTGTGTGTGTGTGTGTGTGTGTGTGTGTGTGTGTGTGTGTGTGTGTGTGTTAGTGTGTGTTTTAATGTATGTATATAGTGAACGGGTTTTGTATTATATGTGTGTTGCGACTGATGATGGCTATAGTGAAATGTGAAACAGTTGTAGCGACCAACAATCAAACAGAACTTACTTTTGTCAACAAATGAAGGTATGTTAATCAATAAAATTAAATAAATAATTATTATTTATTTGTCTCATTGGGTATACACCTAGCAGCAACGCGGCAGTACACATCTGAAATGTCATCTAAAACTACAAGTACATAACACATACACATACAATATACATACGATTAGATTTATTGAGGGGATTTGAACTCGAGGTATGTCAATTAAGGCTTATTGTGTCTCCAGTAAACCTAACTGGACAGGCCAGCCTTTAAGCTTTCAACAAGTCTCATTAATTTTTGTCCATTACCAGAATAAGCATCCTCCCTGGTTGAGATGCTCCAAAAAGAGCTCTTCTCAAGTAGTCATTTGTCTCTCACAATCCTGAAAACTGTTTGCATAGCCTGCATAGGGTTTTTCCTTACTTATGTCCAATTTAAGTAGGTGTTTTCTGAAATTGCAGTATCCATTAATAAGCATAATTACTTGCTTAAGTTGTCCTCATCTCGAACTCAGCAACCAGCTGGGAAATCGGACGATTGGACTCTTACAAGTATTTTGGGTAATGTTTGTCCAGAGTAGTTTTACCACCGACAACAATGTTCTGCTCTAAACCATTTTGTAATAGGGAGTTGATTTGCTAATCCTACATGCAGGCTCTGGTCCCATGAAAAGTAGTGATGCACCCTTTTTGACCAACTTTTGCACACTCGGTGCCCTCGACACATCAGTGTTCTGGCACCCAGCCAGGATAAATAGGTGAGCACATTGTTAATAGTATTGAGACAGGTGCAAGTGAACATTCTCATACAAGCCTTGAATAGATTTGGGTTCAATCAAAGGCCTTGAGGATGCTCTGGCTCCGTTCTACATAAAATACAATAAGTCTAATAAAATACATACATATATTCATTATAAAATCTACTTTACATACTTGACACCAGAAAGTTATGAACTATGATACTCCTCTACTGAATAGAATGGATGTTCCATGAGGTAGCATCTATGAACCCCTGAAACCTTCTAAAGAACTTTTTTTCTTTTTTTAAGATTCAGGAAGGTTATTAGGCTAAATACAAATTATTTCTGAAATTTTTAAATACCACTATTCTGACTTCTAGAATTTGTTTTGAAAACTGATTGATGCATAATAATGATAACAAAGAATTTAACAAATTTTATATGTTCTCTTTCCATTCAATATTTTGGTAAACAATAACTCTCAAGTTTAACGAGCTTGGTCAATTTTATACAATTTTGTAAGAATAATTCAGAGAATTTAGACAATTATAACATTTGTATATTATTAATATTATTTAATTGAACATTTGACATCATTTGTATATACAAAAACTAATACATAATATTTCGAGAATATATATCAACTAGTACTGTTATCAAGTGATAAAACTAGAGCATAAAAAAGTGAAAAATAGAAAGTCCTGTGCCATGCTAGTGTGAAATGTCTATCTGTATTTTAATCAACTTTAATGAACTACATTTGTGGAAACTTCAATAACCAAATGAAATAAAACACAACTTACCACAAAAAAAAACACTTTATTTGTGGAACACTAATGCAAGAAAACTGACAGTAGGGTTTGTGCTTATTTAGCAGCTGAGGATGATGACTTAGTTATTGAGACGTCATCTTGTATTTGTGTTGCATAAATAAAGTGGTTTTTTTTTTTTGGTAAGTCGTGTTTTAATTCATTTGCTAAACCTCTATTTTGTCCATACAATTAAATTCTTTGGAACTTCCTCCACAAATGTAGCATCTTTGTATGGAAGTGGTACCTGTCAATAAATTACAAATTTTACTATCCACTATTGTGAAGCACAATTTATATAATACTATTACATATATCCCTTCCTAAACACAAAAATAAGTGTTCCTTAGATTTTCTTTATTTCTTCGTCAATTCAGTTTTTTTCTGACAGCGAAATTTCTGTTAATTCTTTGACAAAGCAGATTTTTAATGGTCAATAATATCTAGTTGAAGATTGATCATAGATTTGCCAAACTACTACTGCATTCTTTCTATGGGGATCACCAACTATCAATGAGAACTACGATGCAAGATATGAAGGCAGTGGAGTCATTAGTATCTGTTGTGACAAATTTTTGTTTGTATGATGAGGTACCATCAAAGCCCCACTTTAAAATCAATCACATATTGCTCAATTGTTCAAGATCCAAATACAGATATTACATTTTTTTGATTAAAAATTAAGGGTTTAATAGTGTTATCCAACCAGTGCTTGCAGCGTTACTTCTAAAGAAATTGGTGTTACAATAATTTCTTATTTATTGGGGTAGCAGGATTTTTTTTATTGTACTACTTTATGACTGTAATGTTTGTGGAATGTTGGATCTTAAGATATTGGTGGTAAGTTGAGCATCCACCATAGTTGAAAGCGTTTCTTCTTCAGACATTTTTCTTGTCCAAGGATCTTCCAGTGTCTTGAACATACTTCGGTGTTTGTTCAGATGAATATACGATATCTTTAACTAATTTCGAAGCAGCTGGGTGTCCAGATACTAGGAACTTCTTTTTAGTGGCATACGCAAGTTCCTATAGTGAGTTATTATTTCTTAGTTGTTTAGTTTTAGCATGGTTCATTTGTTCCGAACTCTCTTCGAATGAGAGTGATGGACAACCGTTCTGACAGCTGTTTCTTACTGTATAACTACAAAGAGACCGATAGCAAACAACATCGAAAATGTAGCAATTAATAAATTGTATTTCATTTCATAAAGGGACATTTAAAATTTAATGAAGTTTTTAGTTTTTAGTACAAGTGAGTATACGTGTCCTTGATTTAGAATAGTTTTACTCCAAAGAACAAAAAAACTTGGAAGCGTGGGGAAATAAACTAAATCCTTAGTGCTATTTACAAAATTTTAACATTTAAAAAAATTAATGGTGTATGTTATTTAAAACGACATTAAAAAAAATTAACTTGTTCATTAAGGGCATAAGACCTCTAAAATGATTTCGATTTTATTTGGAGGTGGTGAATTCATTTTAATAAAAATTGTTTATCAATGGATAAAGAAAAGTCACAGCTATGTAAAGTACAAAGATATTTTGATAAACCAAGTAGCCTACACTTCTTGTGATACTTGAAAGAACCTATTCCCATTATCTGTGTGGTGGGTGTATGAACTCATGCAGAGGGTTTGTCTAGATTATAGATAAGGAAAAACAATGATACAAAATCCACTGCTATATTTCACATTTTTATTTATTGCTAATGGCCACACTGGGTGTTGAAATTTGTATATTACTAATCTTTAAATTCATAATTTTATATTTTTAATTTATAAATGATACATTTCATTTTGACGCTCAATACTCCACACATATTTCAAAACAAAACCTATAATCTACTTAGATTATCTTGTATAGGGTTGCCAGACGTCCGGCTTTGACCGGATATGTCCGGCTCTTTACTCGTCTTCCAAGTGTCCAGCCGGACTTGTTAAAATTTCGAGAAATGTCCGGATTTTTCCTTTTAGATGGCTAAAATTATTTACTCAAAATATTTACTGCCTGTGTACTTATAGAAAATCCCATGGATTTTTTTCTGAGTGTGTAAATGTTGACATAGCGACATTCCTCGGCCCCGGGCCGGGCCCCGACCAACAACCGGTCCCGTCACTGTCGCCCTAATTTCGTATGTATTTCCTTATCTTTGTTTGGAATTTCCTGGTATTTGCTCAACTCTTACAATAACTGAAAAAATATTAAAACGAAAATACAAATCCGCATAAATGGCACACAATTATGTTTTCACCATTAAATTTAATAAGTTCTTTTAATTTTTAAGATATGATTTTTCTTGAAACACTATTGATCCCCTTGTTAAAATTTAATAAGTTCTTTTAATTTTTAAGATATGATTTTTCTTGAAACACTATTGATCCCCTTGTTAAACTCTCAATCAAGTATACAATAATTCGTATTTTTTTCTGATTATTGTGAATATTAAATATTCGTATTTTTAACAAAATGTGTTTTTTTTCATTGTTGAACCTTTTATAGCAAGTAATATTCATTGAGTTGGGTGTCCGTCTTTTCCCCCAAATGTCCGGTTTTTGAAATTCACCTTCTGGCAACCCTAATCTTCCATGTTCAAATGCAATTGCAGTAAGAAAGATCTTGCTATAGTGTAATTGCGCTCACTTTTCGACGCCTCGGTAGCGCAGTAGGCAGCGCGTAAGTCTCATAATCTTAAGGTCGTGAGTTCGATCCTCACCCGGGGCATTATTTTATTTAAGTTTAATAATTAATACCAGATATAATAATCATTATTTACGAATTTCAATTTTCCTCTTTTTATTTTCTTTACTTATACATAACGTTATCTAAAGGTCAAAAATGAATCGAGTTTTAGTTTTATACATTTTAAGATCCACATGACCTCCAAAAAATGTTTTTGGAGTCGTGATATAGACTGTGCAGTGCTCTCTAGTTCAAATGAATGGATTGTTTGTTAAAATTAGGCGTGTAGATGTATTTGGGTCATATTTTTAGTTGTTTTGGATAATACAAAATTTTGGAGGTATAGACCAAAACTAAAAAATCCGATTTTTTCAAAATCTGCTCAAACTCTCTTTTCTAGTGATTTTTGCTACCACAAATCTAAAATACATTGCAGTTTACCAAAAACTCGTACAGGTTATGCCTGGTTAGGCCAGGTTATGTTATATATTCAAATTGACTTATGAAAATAATTCGGTTTAAAACCAACATAAATTAATAAATCAGTAAAATAACAGCGCAAACCGCTATTAAATACAAAGAATGATTCTCGTAAGAGTGTTGCAGGAACACTGAGCTCGTAGTGTTTCTGTCTAGACAGGATTAATGGTCGACCTTGAAAGGAAACGAAAGTCGAAGTTATGTTATTTTTGGTTATGGCAGTATGACAGAACCTAAAAATGTTCACGAAAAGATGTTTCGAGTTTTGAACTTACGAAGGGGGGGGGGTCTGTTTAGTACAGAAGTACCAGAACGATTTGGATGATCCATTGAGCGACGTTCACAGAACGTTTTTAAGTAAACCTAAGGAACGAATCCTAGCTGGATCTACACTTTCTTCGTGTAATCTTGGGTTAGATCCCTCTCTTTCGTCTTCCCTCTCAGGTCTCTCTTGACCAACTCTTGCTCCTTTTCTGACCCTGACGCAATACCCAGTATATTGACTAATTTTCAAGTTTCGTGATCTCAGGAAAATCGAAAAAGTAATTTTTGGACACGACGTCCATCCATTGTCGTCGTTGTCGGTCTGTTTGGTAAGCTACCACAAACATTAAGATAGGAACATGAAATTTTGTACAGGGGACTATGGTGTACTCATATAGAACCGTATTGAAATTCAGAAAAAACTTATTGAAAATATAAAAATAGTGGCCATTTTAAACAGTTTCGTGTTTATATCTCGTGTGCTACTCAACTTATAACACATTAAATTTGATAAAAATTTGCATATTTTAATTCTGTATTTAATGGTACTTAAACCACCGTTCTACGATGACAAACAGCGAAGTTATTGTCAAAAATATAATTTCAAAGCCTGACCTCCCAAGAAAATGTGATAACCAGTCCGGCAAAGCCGAGTCGCTGACACGAATGTAGCGAGTGAAGGCTTCGGCTCTCAACGGCCGAGACACTTTTACTAGTGTGTCGAGACTTTATATACTGTAGATCTACGAAGCCTAGCAGACGTCAAAAAATAGTGAACACAAATTCGAAGCTCATAAAACCTGTGTAACAACTGTTTCAAACTCACCCTTACTGGTTAAGGCCACTTGATCTACCAATACAATTTAACATTCCTTATGAGGCCCGAGAAAACATCTGGTTGGCGTTAAGGCCTTTCCACACTGCACGTGGCGTGCGTGTCTGGATGTATGCCACGCCAGCCACGTTAGCTACGTGTCAATTTACATACTCGCGACTGTTGCGATGCTATACCGGCTACGTTTACCGTCAGTATTCAGAAAGATGTCAGCTCCGACAATCCCGTGGTGTGAATCTGGTTTTCCGTGCGGCTTACCTTGGTTTGATGGCTCCAACAGCAGCAGCAGCAGTAGTGATGATGAGCTGGTATTGTTTGACAACAAGCAAGAAACGAGTGGGTACAACCGATCAATAGAAGAAGAAAGTCTTATAGCGAATAACATCATTTGATGCGTGATCTTGAGGCTGACAATGAAAAATTCTGCCCTTATTTTAGGTTAAATCATGACCAATTTAATGAGGTGCTGACAATGATTGATGGTGATATAAGGCATGGGCGTCATCACCAGTTCATTATTGGGGGGGACATATGCCGGGGGTCTGGGAGTATGGAAAATTTTTTTTTAATTAAACTTCTCAAAACATTGTTTTTATGCATTTATTTATGCGTTTGTAAGCTTAACAGAAATGTAATGTTAAAAACCCTAGTAAAGACAAAGCCTGATGTTTACCTTTAAAGGTTTTAAGTAAATCATTCGTTTTTAGCAAAAATATTTTTACATCTCAAATATTGGGGGGGACGCGTCCCCCCCCGGCGATGACGCCCATGATATAAGGAAAAATGACACTACCTACAGGGAGGCAATTAGTAGCAGGGAGCGATATGTGCTCTTAACGTAGGTACAAATATGAATTAATGCCGTTATTTAAAACTTATAGTGATTCGACACTAAATAACTCAACAAAACGTGTTTCATTAACAGAGTATACCAATTTATTTCTAAGATATTTCATAATAATCATGGCAGGTATATAATTTTCTTACTGTCTTTTAATAACACTTCGGCGATTTCGTCCCATGCTTTGTCCTTCAAAGTAACATCTCTGTAGAGTTCTGATGTTGAGTCCCAAATCACTGGACGAGTACGTACTTCTTATATCAGCTGCTCCATTTTCAACTCACAAATCAAAACCGCTACAAGAAACACAACACAACAGAGCTAAACGCAACAGAGAATGGAGAATGGACCGTGTACGTGCAGCTAGCGGTTACCATGTGGTCTGCGGATACGCGGGCTAAAAATGTGTCCGCCACGTTTAAAAAGATCGCTCAAGAAGCGAACGGTAGCCACGCGTTCCAGTAAACGGGCGTGGCGCGTGGAAGCCGTGGCCCTGCAGTGTGAACAGTCTTATTTGATAAGCAGGCAGTGGCGGCAAGAGCGGGCCCGCAGAGCCCGCGGTGCGGGGGGCCCGCGAGCCTTGACCGGGATTTTTCGGTAAATTTTACCGGGACGGGCCCTGCCACACGGGCCCCCCTTATCATAACAATATTTTTATGAGTATTGTCAAGAAATTACTAAACTAAGGTAAAATGTCTTCAGACAAGATTGTACATCGTGCATTCAAAATGGCATTAACCATTATTTTTTAGAGAGCAGTATTTATTATTTAATGTCATGATACGAAGTATTTGTATTGTTTACCATTGGCCGATAAGTAATGCAGCTATCGCTACGTCGCGTATCGCGGTGACTCGCCGGCGCCGGCCGGCGAAAAGATAAACATCCGGGAAAAGATTATTGGGAGAGAGGGGCCCGATGAACCAATTTGCGGGGGGCCCCCGGGTTCTTACCGCCGCCAATGTAAGCAGGGAAGCGATATTTTGAGAAGTAGCTAGCATACGTCCAGCCACGCACGCCACGTGCAGTATGGAATGGTCTTTACCTGCTTGAATTACATTGTACGGGTTGGGTAAGTACCATAATAGCGCCCCATCAACTTGTTTTGTAAGTTTGTGATGACCCAGAGAGCTTTTCGCCTTTTAAAACAAGAAAGAAAAAGTTCCGTGCATCACACGAGCGTTAGTTGGTTAGGTTTTAATGCAAGTAATGACCGCTTGTACCAAAGTTTCAAATCAGATTCAGTTATCAAGCAAGAACTGACCGAGGTCATAGTAGTCAGATTCCATGTTGCAATGACCCACACAGCTTTACCAGCTGATAGCAAGACTATTTATTTTTTTTACACTGCACCACAGATTGTACAAACTTATTTTCGTACAAATCCACAGAATCGGAAAGATAGATCTAGGCCTATCTACGAATATTTGAACATTAACCTAGTTATTTTAGGCAAGATAGATAGGAAAAGAAGTTTTTAAAAAATACTACAGGCTGATTAAAAATTATTATAGTTTTTGCAGTATACGTTTTATGTATAGTAGAATAATAACACGTTTGTAACCCGGCCATTACCAGTGTTTACACTTCTAAAAATGAATCATAAACTATATCAAAACTGTGATTTTTTTCAGTTTTTATGTAAATAACCTGTTAAAATCGCATTTTACCCTCAGGGTACTGATGGGTCCATTTGTCTATGCGCGCGGCTTGCTATAGCGCGGCGGGGAAGAGGGGAGTGATTATCGCTCATTTTCAAAAACATGTGGTCCCGCGCGGCTCGCCGGACGTAGATTATTCACCTGTCTTCAATGTAGCTTCGAGTTGTTTGTAAACATCATGTTTCTATATGCACTACAAATCTTGTAAACTGTAAATTAAAACCCTTAACTAACATCATACGTCTTGAAGACGGGCGCGAAAATAAAAATCGGCGTATTTCCCCTCCTCTTGACCTATTGTTTTTGTCCGGCCGTCTAGCTGCCAGTCGGACGTTGGTCTTTTTTCTGTGAAAATTGCCAGTTTTTTTTCTCGCCCTTTGGCTGCGCTATTTATAGTTTTTGATGACTTTCTGTCTGTGAGACGTATGTTGTTGTTTACGTAACTTTATTTTATAGTTTTTATCTATGGTTTTATCGAGACGCGTGGTGAAGGAAATTGTGAAAAGATGTTTCTGAACTAATTCTGCGTCCACTCTATGTTTAATATAGGTATGTAAAGCCATTTTACTGATTATTACATTTATGGATCATTAATTATGCCTTTTTTTTCATTTAAATACCCATAGGTGTCTCCCAGACGTATGATGTTGATTGCGTAACTTTAAATCATGATGTTAGTTAAGGGTTATGTGTCGCGAAAGGTAGACAAACATAGTTGGGTGAGCGAGCCCTACTACAAGTACGGGCGTGGTCATTCCGAAGGAACTTAGCTAGTTACGCCTTTTTCATGTAGTCTTGGTTTAAATTCCTCTCTTTAATCTTTCCCATTAGGTTTCCGGCCTTGACTCTAGGAGTAGCCTATTTGACACCAAAACGACGTTTCATTGACTCAATCATCATCTTCAGTTTTCTTGTTTAAAGGCGAAAAACTTCTCGGTTATCATGAAAAAAGGGAGAAGAGAATATAGAAAGACATCTGGCCCTCGAATACTCTAATAGCATCAGAGTCGAAAAAGAACAAGTGAGACCTGATCAATAATTAAGAGGGAGAGAGATCTAACCCAAGACTATATGAAAAAAGGTGTTAATCCAGCTAGGTTCCTTCGGGATTGACAATACCGTACTTTTAGAAGCTTGATTTCAATGAATTAAGACTGAGGACTTGTTTATTGGACAAAAGAGTGGACCGATTTCAATTAAATTTATTTGTTATATGGACGTATTTTGGTCATACTTGGGATTTTTTTTAACTCAAAATTTTGGGGTAGCTATCTTAAAAAACACAAAATTGCTATTTTTTACAACATCGGCTTTTACGATTTTAATCAAAATTTGATAATATTTAGCCTTTACGGACCTAAGCAAAACGTATTGGTTGTCATCTCTCAAAAAAATTCGGTTTGTGAGTTATTGGTGAGAACTAATGGAAGGGTGGCGGTCATTTGGTATGTAGTGGCGCTTGACCTTCATCGGGCAAACAGGTTCTCGTCACATTTTAGTGGTGGGGTAAGCGAGTGAGTTAAGCCTGATTTACACGGGTAGAGTTGTTGGTAGAGTAGAGTTTCTAGTAGAGCTACTTTCTTGACCACTCTACCGATTTTAAACAAGCGACTGTTCACACATAGTAGAGTGTTGATGATAGTTTGTGAACTGTGTGTTCCTCTTCAATTCCTCAAAATGAGTGTTGTAAAAAAAAGGAAATTAATGAGTCATTCCTAGATTTTTAAGTATCCTTATAAGAGTCAAAAAATCCTAACAAAAGTCAACAAAACAGCAACCAAACCAGTCACAAGACTGCGCCACTCTACCAGAAACTCTACTCTACTGCCGACGGATCACGTTTACACAAGTATAGTGTGCAGGAGAGTGACAATTTTGCTAGTGGTGGGGGAAGTAGAGTAGAGCTACTTTCCCACATGCTGCTAGTAACTATACTCTACTACCTACTAGCTACTTTACTAGCTACTAGACGCTAGTGAGTGTTTACATGAGTAGAGTTACTCGACTAGAAACTCTACTCTACCAACAACTCTACCCGTGTAAATCAGGCTTTAGTGTTCCGCCGTCCTTTCGTCAGTGCGTTTCTAGACAGTGTATTACGAACAATATCCCCACTCCAAGCGTGACCGTCCTCCCTCCAGGCGCCACCACATGACTAAACGTAGGCATATAGGAATAGTTACTTTTATAAAGGCGGCAGTTTAAATTGTACACGCACATGAAATTATATGTGTCCTTGGTATAAGAGTACCTACGGACCCTATTAAAGAGAAATCAACGAAAATGTAATCCATGTTTTAATTGTTATTACATTGTTTGTCTCACATCTCACAAAAACTGCTTTTAAAACTTGTACGCTACTCGTTTCTCATTGTGTGGTGAAAATTAAGTGGTATTCGTCATACAAAAAACTATAATATATGATTTTGTAGTCTAATATAATTTAATTTCAAACCCAATTTTTTTTTTTCGGATTTGTTTGTTTCACCGTTCAGGAATTCTTAGTAAAACAAAGTTACTTTTATTGACTTCCTTCATTAAAAGCTTGAAAATAAACAAATTCGACTTATGGTGAAATATCTAACACAAGCGAAGCGAGATAACTAGGGAAATAGAAAAGATATTGAGTTCAGATTTAGTATGTTACGTTTTATAAGTGTACTGAAAATAAAGACTTTATTTTGTATATTTTCAAAATGGCGCCCGTTAATAGTATTTAATATTGAATATCTGGAAAACCATTACCTTTACAAAATGTTCACAAGAGACGAAAAAGTTTCCTTTTTTAATGACAAACAAAACAGTTTTTGTATTTTTTTTTCTCTTGGTAAAGCAAGGGAACATAATGTCTTGGTAGTTGTCTACAACTCCAAAGATTCACGTAGAACCAAAATATTTGGAGTATGTAGAACCTTTATTGTATGTTTGGAATTTGTTTAATAAATATAATTTACATTTGTTTTATTTTTGTACATGTTTCAAGATATTTAGCAAGAACAAAATTGAATAGGCGCCATTTTGAAATAGTTAGGAGTCGCATTTGAATTGTTTAAACAAATTCAGTGCAGTGGATTTTAAAATTTGTATTAAAAGTATTAGAATTACAAAATAATTTTGGTCTAGATTAATCTTGGTTGTTGTAGACAACTACCAAAAAATGATGGTTTTCGAAATATTCAATATAAAATATTTTAAACGGGCGCCATTTTGAAAATATACAAAATAAAGTTTCTATTTCCGGAACATACAAAATGCGTGTACTAAATCTTAACTCAATATCTTTTCTATTTACAAAATTATAATTTTTTTAAAAATAAAACAAAATGACGGATATCTGGAAAACTAACCGTTTTAGGGAAAATTTGTATTCTTAATTTTTTGTTTATCCTGACCCACAGAATCACTTCCTAAAGTTTGGCAGCTTACTTACGTGACACCCTGTATATTTTTCATAAACAGCGTCGATTATTCATTTTCACTTTTTGACAAATTTACTTCGTTTTTATTTGTTTCTTTGGGTGGGTAAGCGAGAAACGTTGTGCAATGTTTTTATGTTACTGCCATGTACATACAGTATATGTTAATTCAAAGGTTGAGTTTACAAGAAATTTGCAGCGTACTTTAATTAAAATCATCTCGACTACTTTGAGAATCAGCTGTTTTTTTTTGCAAATGGGTAGGTGAGAGAGAGGTGTGAACATCCTATTTTATATTTGAAATGCAGCTGCAATTAACATGACCCACATCGTACGAGTATTGACGTCAGACATCACACCATATTATGTGACGTATGCCCTAATTTCGGAAGATGTAGACAATCACGCCATTTGTTGAATGAAAGTTGTTTTCGTCTGCGGGCGGTGTTTACAGAAACTTACAATTTACTTTCTATAAATTGAAGAGATAGTCTGAAGATGGGGGATATAGTCAATTTTGAAAATTCCGAAAATATGTCTTTTTTTTTTGTTTTTACAAGGAAAAACTTGTCCCAAGACAACGGACGTAAACTACTTCCGATTTTAGCCTAAATTTTGCATTTTGTATTTTTAAAAAAATTGTTATATTTTCTATTTTTATAGGTTGTTGTATAAATTTACTTTTTTTATGATATAATGTTTTTGTATAAACTTTGTGTAAAACATGAACACACTTGCATACTTTTTTTTTTATTGTAGGCATTCTTTTTAAAATTAGGCATCTAAAAAAAATAATTCACTGCACACAAAAATCAAAACACAATTTTCGGTACTTCCGTATTATACGGACCCGTGAAATGAATTAGGTTAGGTTAGGTTATTATAATTAAATAGGTAATTTATACGTAAGTCCCAATTTTAGTAGATTAGACAATCGTCGATATTAACATTTTATTTATCAAAAAATACAAATAATATAGTGGTTTTGACAGCGGGATGAATTTTGCGGTGTCAGCCAGTAGTGTCTCGGGCCCTCCACTTTCACCGCCGACTGCCACATGAATCATGTATTAACACGAAGTGGAGTAGTGCTACGATAGGCTTTATTTCTCCATTTCACAAAACCCCACAATCTCTACAAGTTGCATGTTAGCGCCGGTATCGGAATCTATCTATAGAGTTGTATAATATGATTAACCTTAAAATGTGCAAATCCCCGGATCTGTTAAGTTCTTCTCTTTTATAACATTTCCAACAGTCAGATGTTATTGTAAAACCAGACTCAATATTGAGCAAAAGGTAAACAAAACAATAGTACTGCGCAAAATCAGCTATTTAACTATAATAACCTGGCCCTAACTTAATCTATTTATTGATTTTTAATTATTTGATTTTCCCGCTTAAACGTTTTTACTAGCAAGTATTGAATTTACAATAATATTTCAAGTGAAGTCTAGGTCGTATATTTTTCACTTGAAATATTATTGTTAATCTATTTCACTGGTGCGTATAATACGTAAGTATCCAATTTTCATTACCTGTTCTGATCATTACGTAGACAAATATGGTACTTACGTATTAACGCCACCGCAGCAGAAGTTGCTAATGCGCATGCGCCAATATTTGCTTACTTTCCGATATAATTATATATCACGACAGGTTTGGCCAGGTAGCCATATATATAAACACCTGGCTAAACCTTATATATATATCACCAGGCCAAACCTTTCGTAAGTTTATTGAAGTTAATAATTTGAAATTAGATCATGGATAAACATGAGCTTTAAAAGTGAAGTGCCGCCAATCTACGCCTAAAATTTTTGCGACAAATCATAAAATGAAAGTATATGAATCTCAAAGCTGAAAAAAATGGAATTCTGCTTCCCTTAAACCAGTTTGCTCTTTATTGGCGCATGCGCATTAGCGCAACTTCTGCTGCGGTGGCGTTAATACGTAAGTACCAAATATTGAAAATAATTTTCAGCTGTTTTTCAAATAAACTTTTTTTTAATCGCATGTATTTGAAAATTACTCAGTTAAACTTTAAGTGTGCATTTACTGCCCTATTTTGTTTTAGTGACGATTGATTGCTTTCAAAGTTCACCACAATAAGGTGAAAGTGTTTAGCGTATTCATAATAGGGAAGAGATTTCATACGGTTTGTTTAAAATGATCTTCATTTAAAACGTACCGCATGAAAATCGGCTCAGTTGAAATAGGGTTGTCGTCAAAAACCATTTAAAAAACCCTGCAAAAGTGTCCTCGTGATTGTAGGTTAGGGTGCACGGTCACGTTCTACTTATACATCATCCTCAAGGTAGGAATGTGTCTGGGGTGGAGAGGAAAGGGGGGTAGCCACACTTTGTTGCGGTTACTTTCAGTGGTACAACCCCAATAAAAAAATATAGACTTCAAATGCTTCTGTGTAATCGCGTACCCTACTTTCGTTTCTTTTATAGGTTTAAATAAGAATAAAACATTTACAAAAGTTTGTCACGGAAGTTGTAACTTTAGGAATTAAATATACAGTAGCTAAGCAGTAATTTGTGTACCTAGTTTTCTTGGAATGGGTTGTACCGTCAAGTCAGGCTAGGGAAGCAAGTAGAAGGGATGACACGCCCCTTACACCAGACACAATCCTAGTCTGATGCTACTGTACTGATCCTCAAACCCTAAGCTTTCCAATGAGACCATCCCCATTTCTGTAGGTTGAGTGGGTGCAGAGTTCTTCAGCGCACGAAACTAGGTTAAGTCTTTTAAACTTGATTTTATGATTTTACGTAAAAATTTAGTTATCATAGCAACCCAATAGCTGTTATGCATACTTAAAACAGCTAATTAGGTCTATTACTTTGATAATTCAGCGTAACAGATTTTATGAGCAAATTTAGTTATCATAGCAATCAAATAATAACAGTAATGCGTACTTAAAATAGCTAAATAGGTCAATTACTTTTATAATTCAGCACATAAACATGTTAGGCCTAGCATAGATTAAATATGGAGCAATTTAGAAAGTTTTTTTAAACTTGATTTGTGATTTTACATACAAATTAAGTTACCACAGCAACATATATAACAATTAATACTTAAAACAGCTGATTAGGTCCAATATATCAAAATGTCAGCTGTGACTGTGATGTTATTTGTGACTGATGTCAGAATAGGGCTGGTAATATGTTAAAAAAAAAAAAAAATTAATATAAAAACGCGACATTTCGTAATTTTTTTACAAATAACGGCAAAATGTTCTTTCATTTAAAACAAACCGCATAAAACATTTTCACCTTTGGTACATTTCTGCTCAAAGGATTACAATAATTAATTATTATTAGAACTCCGTAATAATTTGTTTTAAACTAATCTTGGATGTTGTAGACAATTACCAAGGAATTTTGTTTTATAATTTTTTGTGAAAACTCGGTTTTCCTTTCACCTACAGAAAAAATGAAAAAGCATTTGGTTCTTTGTAAAAACAGGATTTTTTTTTGTTTCTTGTAAATTTGTTGTAATATTAATTAATGGTTTTCGAGATATTCCACATTAAACATATTATACATCTGCCACTAAATATTAACTCTAATCTTATTTCTCTCTCTCTCTCTCTCTCTCTCTCTCTCTCTCTCTCTCTCTCTCTCTCTCTCTCTCTCTCTCTCTCTCTCTCTCTCTCTCTCTCTCTCTCTCTCTCTCTCTCTCTCTCTCTCTCTCTCTCTCTCTCTCTCTCTCTCTCTCTCTCCTGTAAGCTTTGTTTTTCTTTTTCACTTTCCTTGTTCTAGGTTTATCACTCGATAACGAAAATTGATTTATACTCTCGAAACGTTATTTTCGTTTTTATATACACAAATGATGTCAAACTACCGATTAAAACCATATCACAAAATATACCCATGATAATAAACACACCATGATAATTTACAATTGTTGATAAGAAAAATCATCAACACGATTCACTGTTTCCAACTACTTCAGCTTATTGTTTTCCCTTCTATTCATATAGGTATCAACAATAAATGACGATTTAAAATTTATCTTTTCCTCAAACGATAGTTTGAATAAATCCCCACCTATTGGATTAGTTTATTCCGCACAGTGGTAAGATAGCTTACTCATGAAATATTTGTCAATCTATAATACGATACTAACAAGTTATTCCACAAAGATATGGGCGCCATCGTGGTATTTACCCAGCCCCATCGTACAATGTAGTAAAAGCAGAACGTCCAATCGTAATGCTCAAAAGTTGGTATCTTGTGTCTTGTAGGAAATATTGTGTTAATAGATCAAGTAGGGTAAGTTTGTTTAAAACAATTAATTGTAGGGTGGATGTGTATACAGGGTGTTTTGAATAACGTTCCAAAAACTCAGGAGCTTATTCTTCATAAAATGCTTAGTTTTCTATCTAGCCGCCATTTTGTGTTTTTAACCAAATAATCTTTTCTTTTTAACGGTAAATGATAATGGAGTTGAAAGTTTGGATGATTCTTATAACACCCTATTTTTAAAAAATCAACTAATTTCCTTTATACATTTAAAAATGGCGGGTATTTAAACTTTTTGACGTCAAAAACCTCTAATTAAAAGAAATATTTTCAAGACACAAAATATTTTGTATACAGTTGTTGACAAAGTGGCATTTTGTTCATTTAAATTAGTTTGCAAAACAGCTGATTTCTCAACAGTTTCACTTTGCCCACTACTTTGCACACTCCGAATGGCAACCGAACAAAACGAAATTTAGGTTACGTTTATTTGAATTGATTTATAATATACAGGAAATGTCCCGTATGTAGGTTAGATTAATTCTTTCATGTAAAATAACATAAATAAACAACAAAACAACGTTTTAAAGTTGAAAAAGGAGGTAATTATTCATGAAGATGATTGGCAGTGTATGTACACGGAGAGTATTTTTCGTTTGCCGAGTTTTGAAGTTGGCAATCCCGTTTCCTCAACAATACACCTAAGTTATTTGTAATGTTCATAAATAACCTCAGTTTTGACGTGAGAACTTCTACTCATTGGAGCACATATTTTATTTGTAGGTATGTTATTATTTGTCACAAAATAACAACTGTAGACAAAGTATAATGTGCAATTCGTGAGCAAAGTGTCTTTTTTAAACTCGATAAAATTGACGCACTCGGCAAGCCTCGTGCGTCAACATTTTTCTCTCGTTTAAAAAAGTGCCACTTTGCCCACTAGCTGCACAAATAACTATTCTTTTTTAACGACAAACAAAACTGCTATTCTTTCTGTAGTTTAAAAGATAACTGAGTTATCGGCAAAAATCTGGACACAATAATTTTTGGTAATTGTCTCAAATATTCAAAATTAGCCTAAAACCTTTTTTTTGTCAAATCTGCAAATTTTTACCTCAAAATCTTCCTGTATCTTAAATGACAACTGATCAACACACCCAATGATAATATGTAAAACTAATATCATAAACTTTTGTTTCTTAATAAGGTTGTAGGCCTAAAATGTGTTAGAAACATCTGTTTAATACACCCAGAACATTGATAAACATCCCAGTGCTTAATTAATTTCTACAGCTGGTTAAAAAAGTGTACGAATGTTAGACAACAGCTGATTATTAACAAAAGTATTGTTGTGATTGTTGTAAATAAAAAAACCTATCCCCACTTTAATCTATTGTTATTGATCAACGGAATAAGTGGAATCCAAATGTTGTTAAAATTATGTTTATTTTTCATATTATCGTGGACTCCATGACAGAATATAATAATCACATATTTTCTAACTCAGAAATGGCGGACGCGGATTTAATGCACGGTCTTTGCGTATAAAGCTAAAAAAGTTTGTACCAGGAGCACTTTCCTAATCGAGTGCTCTCTGTCACAAAACTTGTCTTTTTCTGCTAGGCTATTCCTCGTCGCCTCTGCGAAACAGGATGTTTTCAAGTTTACAGTACTGTTGTTGTAAATCAGGAAGACCTCGTTCAATTAGAACATTTGAATTTGAGGAGGATGTACCAGATGAAATATCCAATAATACTGAAAAAGTACTAGGGAATTGGAAGTAGAATTTAATTTAGGCAAGACAGATGCTTGGAGGTTATTGCACGAGTCCTATCCCTTCCATGTTCAACGGTTCAAAGTCTCTCACCACAAGATTGTTATGATCGATTTAATCAATAGTTTATATAAAAAATTTAAAAAATAATTTAAAAGACCGACTTAAAAAAAACAAACTAAAAAAAAATTATAAATAATATATTTTTTTTTTACAATAACAGTTGCGACTTCATAATAATTAGCCTATATTCTTAAAATGTAAACTATTAATTCCAACTGAAACAAAAAAGGGTGTTTATATCTTACTTTTTTGAAGTCGACGCCATGATCGTTCAAGCAATGAGCTCTTATACCGTACGCCCAATCGATCGTTAGTTATAATTCAGAAATATTTGGTTATAGACGAATTATAATTGTTTACGTAGAAATTAAATTTTTAGTTTTTTGCCAATAATTCGGTTATCCTTTGACGTACAAACAAAAAAATAGAAAAACAATTCATTTGTCGTTAAAATAAGTAGGCCTAAACTTTTTGATCCTTGTAAATTTTTTGTAAAGTTAACAGTTTTTGAGATATTTAAATGGCCGCCATTTTGAAAATATACAAGATAACGTTTTTTGTACCCTGGTAAAAGGCTATATAACCAAATTTGAACTCTTATCTTATCTACCTACTTCCAAAATATAAAGATTTTATGTAAAAAAAAAAAAAAAGCGGATAAATGGGAAACGAAACCCTTTATGTTTATTTTAAGTTTTATCTTATTTTTACCTAAGGAACAATTCTACAAAGCGGTTCCACAGAGTTCTGGGACACTCTGTATAGTCCCCTATACAATATTTCATCTTCCTATTAAAGTTTTACGGCAGCTATTGTCCCTACGTATTGTACCTGGGACAGGCGGACGCCATGTCGAAAATCACTTCTCCGTTTCCTACGGCCATGAAACATAAATATCAGTAAAAAAAAACCGAATTCGCTCCTATACGTGTACAGTAAAATGTTTTGTGCTACTGAAGATTAATACCAAGGTCAGTTGGTAAACAAATCGGCGTCCTATCGTGTACGCACAATCAGCTGCTTGCCAATTCTAACAATGACATCAGCCTGTGATGACCTTCAATTTGCGTTTGTTGATACATCTGTTAATAACAGCTGTTATAAGAACTAACCCTGTTTCCTGTTTTATTTTCACAGAGCGTTTCTTCAGGAGTTTATTCCTGAAATGAAAACCAATGAAAAAGTGTATGTAAACATATTTCATAAATTTTTTACTATCTAGCCGCCATTTTGTGTTTTTAACAAAAAAAAAAATCTATATTTTAAACGGTAAATGATATTATGAAGTTGAAACTTTGTATGCTATTTAGTGAAAGTCCCAACCTGAGAAAACTAATCAACCGGTTACCTTACTCATTTCAAAATGGTGGCTATTTAAACTTTTTAACGTTGAAAAACGTTGTTTTACAAAATATTTAAAGAGACGAAATTTTCATTTTCCTACAGTCAATAAGAAGACGCCCAGATCCATGTACCGTATTTTGTGTGAGACTTTGAAGAGCTCTCAATATTCTACGTTATAAAGTTTAAATAACGTCCATTTTGAAATGAGTAAAGGAAATCGGTTGAGCCAAATTCCCACTGGTTTGGGTCATTAAGCTTCAGATTTAGATAGAAATTTGAACGAAATGGACAGAATCGATTTTGATAAATTTCACAAACTCAAACTATTACAAGATAAAATATTCGTTATTAAAAGAAGATTTTTTTTTGTACCACACCTATTAATGATGATGGTAAAGGTTTTAAAACTAGGAAACGTTTTCTGCTCCAATGAGTCATTTGAACGACGTAGTTTATCTAATTATGCAATATAAAAAAAAAAGATTTATGAAGTCATAAAGCAGAAAAAACAAACATATTTTTACAAATACAGTATATGGAAAATAAAACAAGCTGTAAACATATGTTGAGAAAACAAGAGTGTGAATTACTTGTGCGGAAAATTCATAATCAAAGTCTACAGTTTAAATTTACCAACGCAATTATTTACGTTTTAGTTATTGTTTGTTTTAATATTGATAAATTCGTGTTCGACGTCCTATACAACATGGGAATACTCAATCAAAATTGTATCCACCATATTGTTTTTTTTTACAAAATCATTGTGACTTTGGGGATAAAGAAATAAATTTTCCAAAATTGCATAGTTTTCCAGATATCAACCGCGTTGTTTTTTTTTTAGAAAATCTTTGTGACTTTGGAAATAAAAAAAGATATTGAGTTCAGATTTTTGGTATACGAATTTTTTATGTTGCGTTTTATAAGTGTACCAAAAATTTATTTTCAAAATGGCGGTCGTTAAAATATTTAATATTGAATATCTCGAACTTTACAAAAATTCACAGGACATAAAAATATTTCTTTTTTGGTACTTACGTATTAACGCCACCGCAGCAGAAGTTTCGCTAATGCGCATGCGCCAATAAAGAGCAAACTGGTTTAAGGGAAGCAGAATTCTATTTTTTTTCAGCTTTGAGATTCATATACTTTCATTTTATGATTTGTCGCAAAAATTTTAGGCGTAGATTGGCGGCACTTCACTTTTAAAGCTCATGTTTATCCATGATCTAATTTCAAATTATTAACTTCAATAAACTTACGAAAGGTTTGGCCAGGTGATTATATATATATATATATATATATATATATATATATATAAGGTTTGGCCAGGTGTTTATATATATATATATAGCTACCTGGCCAAACCTGTCGTGATATATAATTATATCGCACTGTAAGCAAATATTGGCGCATGCGTATTAGCAACTTCTGCTGCGGTGGCGTTAATACGTAAGTACCTCTTTTTTTAATGATAAACAAAACAGTTTTTGTATTTTTTCTGTAGGTCAAAGGATGATCAGTTACTACAATAATACAGGAAACATAATTTTTCTTGATAGTTGTGTACTACACCCAAGATTTAACTAGAACCAAAATATTTTGAATTCTATTACTTTTTATACAATTTGTATAAACAACAAACCAGCATACGAAGTATAGGTTAAGTTTGGAAATTGACAAAATTTCACATCCGTTTTTTACTGATGTTCACGGAAACTGAAAAAAAAAATTTTCGACTAGCCGTCCGTCCGTCGTCGTTGTCGTCTGTACGTAAGCACGATAACGGCGACAAAAAATCAGATAGGAACATAAAATTTGGTGTAGTGTGTTCATATACAACTTGAAATTCAAAAACATTTAATTCAAAATGGTTGCGTTTTAAACACTTTTTTTTTCATTCTTCTTGCATTATTAAATTTATAACACAATAAATTACATAAATCAAATAAATAAATTAAATATACACATCAACGTAGCCCACGTCAAAAAAAGCAGTGATGTACACAATTACGAACTATTTGAAACAACGTTACCCTATTGGGTAAGATTCCTTGATCTACCAATACAATTTAACATTTCCTAAAAGACCAACGTGTGGGGGAACATTTAAATAACATAACAGGCTATAAATAATTTAGCCATACAAAAAAATATTTGTATCCCAATCTCCCTCCACTAATCTTTTATAATCTTCAAGATTTATTAAAAACTAATAAATTCAATATGAAGTCCTCCTTATTATGAGCGAAGCAAGCACGTGGCGCTTTGCGCTGCACGGGGTTTGTCTTGACAAACACGGGGTTTGTCTTGTTTAATATTACATTATTAAAATGAAGATGAGTCACATAAAACAGCAGAAATTCTAAATTAAAATCGGAACATATGCTAAATTTTTAATATTATAAACGGGTTAAATCGCTGCTGGCTATATTATTTTTGCCGCCGTAAGCATTGAACAACAATAAAATCCATAGAATGTATGAGGAGTCAAATTAGAGTTGGTTCTATTCTATCATATCATAACGTCAAATCACCATATTATTATATTATCATACATACAGAGCACATGGTACATTGTTGAATTGAAAGGACTGGGCCATTAAGGTTTGAAATGTGAATGAGAGATTAAAATTTCATTGAATATAAATATAATAATACTACACTATTACCAATAACAATAGAACTACAATTAAATTGAACTAATTCATTGCAAGGACACAGAAAGCTTCAATCGAAAAGTCTTTAACATGATAACTTCCTGTTATAACTACGACGTAAACGAAAAGCTGTAACAGAATGGGAGTGGAGTGGGAATGGTTGGCTGTTGACTGATGGGATTGTTGTCTTGCGCCTTGCCGACTAGTTATTACATTGAGGTAGCCATTGCGCATTTACCGCATTGGCCCAGTGTCAACTGTCAAGCTTAGTGTTGAGAATTCGAGCTATCGTATGACAAAATGAGTAGTTTGTGTGCCGATTGAACCAAAATAATTGATTGAGGTATTATATATTATAAACAAAAGAAAACATAGTATTTAAAGTATATAATTTACAAAAAATTGTATATAGTTTAACTTTAGGACTTTATTAAAGTGGTTAATATCTTTCATTGATACAAATTAATTGGTGTTATTTCAGATCAGGAAGCAAAGTGTAATGACGTTATGATCTGTGAAGGTTACGGTACTGTATTAAATTTAGGTTATGTGCCAAGCTAGTTGGGTAGAAAATAAATTTGGTGTTGAAATTCAAACTGTGGTTGAGCAGTCTTTATTTTAGGTGAGTTGACTATATTAATAATAATGTATAAGTAAGTAAAGATAAAGCTTGTAATTATATTTTATACTAGCCTAACCTAGTTAGTTTTCCTATGTTATACTGTAATTAAATATTGAACTGTAACTTTTAAATTTTGAGCTCAGATCTTTTAGGCCTAATTTGAGCCTAAAATAAAATGATTTTACTTTAAAAACACACCTTGGTCTCTATTACTTTTAAACCTTGGTTAACTTATTTTTTTAAGCTAAGCTAACTTAGTTGAAAAGGCATTTTAAAAGTAAAGGTCAATTTTTTGTTTATTATTTAAGGTTTACTTTCAAGTTCCAATTTTATTTTGGCCATGTGTCATCATAGTTGGAATTTTAATTATATTTATTTTGGTAATTGTACAATCGACTACCACAAGCTTTTTACTAGATATAATGTTATACCTTCTGTTACTTAAATGACATCTTCTTTTACCGCAATTTACACTTTTCAGTGGTCGAAATCCATTCTTTATGTCAAAAACAAGCTATTTAAGAACATAGTTTTCAAGCATTTTCAGGTTGCAATGTCTGTAGTAGTTACGATCTATGACACTCATGAATCAATGCAATATCAAAATCATCAATGTTTAGGTTATTTCACCCCAAAAAAATAGGTATGTTTATAATGAGCTGTTAAACTCTGTCATATATCTCATCAGATTTTCATTAACGTCATATTTAACAGAATATAGGTCTGGAAGGTAACTATATATAAGTTAATTACCTTACGGAGCTAGTAAAGGAACTACATTATCATGATTCCATAGAGGCATAGTAATATTAACTTGTGACATTTTCTTAATGAGTGTTTTCGAAATTCGTAACCTCAAAATGCTTGAAAACTGTCTTCTTAAATAGCTTGTTTTTGGCATAAATAATAGATTTTGACCATTGGAAACTGTAAATCGCGGTAAAGGAAGATGTCATATATGTAACAGAAAATGTTTTATATCAAATTGTCAACATTTAGCTAGTAAAAAGCTTGTGGCAGTCGATTGCATAATTACCTTTACTTTCTTATGTTAAGGGCCTATGAGCTTATTTTTAATGATAAGTCGAATATATCTAATGAAGATTCCTCCCAAACGAGGTTAGATAGATTTTTAGTTGGTGTAACAAGGTTGGTTGTTATGTGTTATATTTAGCCTACTGTTAATGTCATTATAAGGTAATTATGCATTGAAGCTTCCCCCAGATTTTAGTTGCTAAAAATCATGCAAACTTAAACTATTTAACTTGTTTGTCATACATCAGATATTTTTAACATTATTAAACAATTCAAGTCTCAAAATCCATTAATATTGAAGAAACTTACAACTTTAGACACAAAAAATTTAGGGTTATTTGGGTGACGAATGTGTACAATGACAATGTGAGTCAAGTTTGTGACTGCATTACCAGTCTGTGTTAATGCTATACGTTACATTACTTGTAAATCATGGCGTCTAAATCAAAGGACACAGGTCTGGGAAGGGGTATATATATAATTACCTTCCCCAGACCTTTGTAAACATAGACTGGTAATGCAGTCACAAACTTGACTCACGTTGTCATTGTACAAATTCGTCATAACCCATATAAGCCTTAATTCCTTGTGTCAAAAAGTGTCAGTTTAGTCAAATTTAATGGATTATGAGACTTGAAAATGGTTTCGCGTTGTTAAAAAATATCTAATTAGTGACAAAAAAAAATAGTTTTTGTTTGCATTATTTTTAGCAACTAAAATCTGGGGGAAGCTTCAATGTATAAATAATTACGCATTATAAATATACAGTCAGGAGCATAATTATAGTGAGTACGGATGTGGCAATCTCAAGGAACCTAGCTAGTTCTACACCATTTTCCATGTAGTTTTGGATTATATCCTTCTTTTTAATCTTTCTTATCACATCTCTCTTGACTAACTCTTGTTCTCTTCCGAATCTGATACTTTTAGAGTATTCAAGGGCTAGGAGTGTCTATTTTATACTCTTTTCTTCTTTTATTAAGGTGATTATGACCCAGAATTTTTGCTTTTAAACATCAAAAGAACTATAGAAACATGATTTTAATAGGAAGGTATCTTGCAACTTAACAAGACTGTACCTGTTTGGAGCTTTGATCCCAGTGTCCCAGACGGTCTATGATTTTGTCCCAGTTAGAATTTAATCCTTCAAGAAAATATTGATATTATTACTTACAAGAATACGAGCATTTAAAATATGCTTTATAACGGTATTGTCGAAATTGATTCAAGTGTTTAACTATGGAGGAAAGTGTTGTTGTATAACATGGTGATTTAACATTTATTGACTGGAATCATTATAAAACTCTCCTGTTCTGGATGAAGAGTGGTAATCAAAAATGTATTTTTCTAGAATATAAACCAATGCTGCATTCTTGGAGGAAAGATCATATTCAATTATTCATTAGTAAAGCATGTGTAAGTTGCTGTAGCTTGGACTTTGACCTGCCAAGTTGCATAGTTTTGACCCCAGTTGTTGGTATTGTATTTTTTTCTGTGCATTACACCACTTCTCTGTTTTAATTGGTCTAATGGTTTTTAAAGAGTTACCGTAATGCCAAATAAAATAAACACATAAATTTTCACTACAAACACTTTCTTTAAACAAGGCGATGTTTCATTGACCAAGTTGTTAATGTCACAGGTACATAAAGTTGGTGCAACACACAACTTGGTATAAACAACTGAGGATGTGACAAAGATCATTGAAACATATTATTATATAAAATAAATTGTTTGTTGTGGAAATTTTATTTTTTCATTTCATGATTGTTTTTCTCAAGTATTGTAAATTCAAATTGATAAAAGTAACGAAATTGAAAAAAAATAAAATGAAGAGAAATAAAAGTATCCTATTCACTTACTCAGTATGATAGTGGCAAGTTTGATCATTGCAAAAATTTTGACTTTCATTTTTTGACTGATCTTCGTGTTTCATGGTCTCACGAAACAAACAAAAAATTATTTACAACATGTCTCCATCAGTTGTAGGTCTGTACGCCAAACAAATTATGATAAGAACATGAAAATTGATATAATGAGCTCATATTGAACCCTATTAAAATTTAGATAAATGAAAATGTGAAAATGACAGATATTTTAAACAGTTTTATATTCATATCTCTTGTATTAAGATTAACACACACACTAGATTAGATTCAAATTTGTATATTTCAATTCTGCATGTAATGGTACCAAGTAGACCTCCATACTATGAATTATAGCTAAGTTATTGTAAGATTTGATAATATATACACATCTACGATGCCAGTTAGGGCCTTGCTGTCAAGAAAGTGGTGATATACACAATTACGAGGTTTATAAAACATGTGTAACAACGGTTTTAAACTAACTTACTCGATACCAATCTTTGGATGTTATATTTTGCACTGTATGATGGGGCTGGGTAAGTACCATGATGATACCTTTTCAGCTGAAATAGCTCAATTTTTATTTTTGAAATTAAAAAAACAAATATTTTGAGACTTTTAACCCTGCTCTTTTTATGTATGTCTAATATATTTTACTGGATTCAAGAAACAAATAATGCTTTCATTGTGGAAAGCTCTACGAATCACTGAATTTATAAATAGGTTAATAAAATATTACCTGTTATATGTCCATCTAGTGATCCTCTTTTTGTGGTAAACACTACCGTGGTTTCAGATGATATCACTCAACCATCATCAGGTGATGAAAATATCACTCACATGAGGATGTCCTATAAAAAAAAATCCAAGCCCTATAACTAATATTTATGGATAAAATAAAGCAAAAGCTTAAAGTTTCAAATATTTTAATAATATATTTGAATATTTACTGTATACTCCCTATATATATTATTAAAATATTTGAAACTTTAAGCTTTTGCTTTATTTTATCCTTGAATATGGAGTTTCAACAAGAAATATCTGCTATTACATTAAAGTTAAAAAAATTTAAAAAACTAATATTTATTTTTCTTTTAGGGTAAATTCACAAATATGCTTCGTTGGTGGGACAATGAAGACTTGTTACATATTGAAACCAAAGACGAGGATGATAGTCTTTTGTTAAGGCTAGGAGACCGTTCTAAAGGTTCAAAATCTCTAGAAGGGGCTACAAGGGAGTGGAGATTTCGAGTGATTGCAGATACTTCTCCTGGTGAAACTATTTGTGTAACAGGAAATTGTAATTCTCTTGGAAATTGGAAATATGAATATATATTACCACTTAGAAAAGAAGAGTAAGTGTCTGATACATGTATAACATAGCCTATAGTATGCTTTTGAGTTTATTAGGGCCTATTAGTTTAGATTTTGTTTGGATAGACTTGCCTTGGAAAGGTGTCCTTGGTATTACTGTAAGCCTGTGTCTCTTATCCATACAAAATCTAAACCATAGCCTATAGTTTATAGTTTAAAAAAAATGTTATTACTGAGCTATGGAAACTGTATTATCAAAAATAGTTATCTAAAACTGAATGTATGGTACCCAAGGTAGTGCAACTTAAAGTTGAATGTTTAGTGGCAATAAATAAGGGTAAAACAGAAGGTTTGGTAATTATATCAGAATAGAGTACTTACTAATTTTCTTAACATAGGTTAAGCCAAAACACTATTTATGAAGTTTTGTTAGTAAGGATTTAAACAATAATGATTAAAGCTGAAGCTCCTAAGTCATAGAGAGATTATATTGTTTACACTGATGACCGACGGTACTTGATAGAATTCCATTTTAACAAATAAAACACAATTTTTCTTTTGTAAAATTCTATAATTTATTTGGTCTAGCCGACCATGGTTTCGCCAGTTACGGCATTGACGAGGCTCTTACAAGACTGAGGTCTTGTTAGAGCCTCGTCAATGCCGTAACTGGCGAAACCATGGTCGGCTAGACCAAATAAATTATAGAATTTTACAAAAGAAAAATTGTGTTTTATTTGATAGAGAGATTAGTAAATAAATTATGCACAAACTTTCTCATTTACTCATCTCCAAAACCAAATAAAAATTAACCACATACTCAGTGTAAGTTGTATTTGATTAAAATCAACCTTTGAATGATGACGGTAAAAGTTAATTTTTGCCAATTATTTCAAAGATGTAAATTTTTTTATTTAGGGTTTGAGTCATTAATTTTTTCAATTCACTAAAATTGGAACGAAATCGGCAGAGCCAGTTTTGAGAAATATTTTTAATAACAGTTCCATGTTTATTTTTACCGATAACTCATGAGCCAGCATTTTTATAGAGATTTGTGACCAATTTGTCCACACTTTAGCAAATTTTTATCAAAATCGTTGGAAAAAATCATAATTTTGTGTTTTTGTTAAAGCGCAGGTGCACCCAAATTTTGAATTATAACAAAAAAATTCAAGATATGGTCAAAATATGTCCACATACAAAATTAGATTAAAATCGATCCACACACTGACCTTGTAGAGCACTGCACATATGAATATGACACACAGATATCATTCTAAAATCAGTTTTTTGGATTCAAAAGACTTTAAAATGTACACATCCGGTAAGAACTCTATATAGGGGTTTTAACCTATCACATAACTTCCTTTATACTATGCACATGTAGGAAAATAAATATCAGAAATGATGCTGGAATGGGAAGTTATAAAATCTAAAACTCAAATGGTCATCACCCAATGATGAGAATGATACTGCATGTAAAATAAAATAATAAAAATTATATTTAGAAAATATGGGAATGAACCTTCATCATTTAAACTTTTTATAGAATTTTTATTATAGGAAATATATTAAATCTATAGCTACTTTAAACAGTTTTGTTAATTTATTTCAGTGTTTGTATTTGTGAGACAGAATGTGCAATATTTTGTTATTAGTGAGTCTACATTAACTGTCATGCTTTCAGTGTTTGGAATAATTGTTTGTTATCAGTTTTAAATTGAAGGCTAGATTGCTGTTTACTTACATTGTAAAAAGCGAGACCTTGCAGTAAGATCTTATCTGTAAAAACATAAAGCTCTTCAGAAATTATGAATAAGCAGTTATTCAGGTTAAACTGCTTGAAATCATGCTTACATTCATTAAAGATAATAAAACAATAAAAGTATACATTCACAATAAAAATCCCAGGATTTGGACGAAGGCCTTAATTTTTTTATAAATATAAATAACCATAAATTGTATATGTAGGGTGATTTTTAAGTAAGGAAACACCTTTGTATTTTATAACTCAGAGGTACTTCGAGGCAGAAACAAACGCAGATATACTTAGTTTAAAAATTATACTTTTTTGTAGACTTGGAATTTTTGTCCGACATCTTGGATCCGCTGTATTGATTCAAACTTTATTTATTTTAATAGAAAGGGGGGACATGTAATACATGAGTTTCATGTAAAATTTGACAAGAAAAACAACAGTGAAAGATGTTTCTTGATAAATACATTCGGTTTTTAGTTGTAAGCATTCAAAGTTGCAATGAGGAAAAATCGTATTAGCAATGGGTAAAATGCACCGTAGAAACTTTTCTATTGTGTTTTTCCTACTTATCTAGTAGTTTTCATAACTATAAATTAAATGGCTATGTCAACTGATATAAATCATTTTAAATATTACAATATTTAGTTTAAATAAATGTTTTCTATCATCCATTACTAATAGAATAAATTTTGAAACCATTTTACAATAAATGTTCAAAGTGCTTCCCTTCGACAGGATGTCAATGCGCTAACCATAAGTAATACCCGTTTGTAACATGTATCATGTCTGGTGGTACACGAACAGATTCATTAATAATTCTTCTTTCACTTTTTTTTCAATTCATCAATGTTTTCAGGTTTTGTTTTGTGTACCGGTACATTATGTTTCAGATACCCCCAAAAATAATAATCCAGAGGAGACAGCTCTGGCGACCTGGCAGCCCATTTTATGACTCCTCTACTTTGTTCATTAAAAATTTGCTGTGCCCTTAAGTGGTGTTGAAACCATTCATTATTATTTAATCTCGTCCAAGATTTTTCCAGATATTTGGTAAAATCCTATTGACTAACAAGTTGTAGTAAACATCTCCTGTTAGATTGCCGTCTAAAAGAAAAGGCTCTGCAATACAATGACCAACAATTCCTACCCAAACGTTCACTCCAACAAAGGGTCAGTGGATTTCGGATGCAGAAACAAGTGGTAGTCACATTTTTTATTTTGAAACAGTTTTCCAAAATTCTCACAATACCTTTCAGCATTTACTGTTTCAACTCTTGAGATCTCGTGTGTCCATTGACTGGTGTTTGTTTTTCGGGATAATGTTAAGACACCCATTCTCGGCACCTGGCACTATTTGGTTAAAAAAAAAACATCATTCATCACAATTATGTGAGAAACTCCAAAACACTTTCAAGTTGTTTAGTTTTGTATAAATCTGACAGCATGTTCGGCACCCCATGTGAATACAGTTTTTGATAATCTAAACAGTCTATTACAATTTCAGGAAGAACACTTCTTGAAATTTGACGAAACTCATTACCAAATCGTCATTTATGTAGAAGATTGCCTACTTCTAGCCTCGTCATGTACGTTTGTCATCCTTCATTAAACTTTATCATCTAATTTCTCACCACTCATTGGATTTTCACCCCACGTTTCACAAATCTGCTGATGATTTTCCGCAGGTTTGACATTTTTTGTGTTTAAAAAAGGTTAACAGACCGGATAGAGGATATCATTTCACAATCAGTGAGATCTAGAATAGAATTATTAAACATTTTATATGATTAAAACAAACTAAAAACACACTCTGGTCTATCGGTAATGACATCTGAGAAAAGACAACGAACCAGCTAGAATAGCTTACATGTGCTTAGCAACGAACGCAGCAGTGTGGTGTGTTAGTTTCTGAACATGGCTTGTAAAACCATGGTTTATATAACAAAAATTCAATTGATGTTACCAAGATCACTAACAATTTACTGGACAGTGTTAATCGAACATGTTTTATGATCATTGTACTAAAACTACAAGAACTCGACTTGGAAATATCAGATTCACTCACAACAAAGAACTTCACATTTTAAGTCCTATTTTAGTTCTGAATTTTGGAATATTACTTTTTTTTTCTTCTTTTTTTTTTATATATAAGGAGGAAAGTAATGTTCTCCTATCCTGGCGTCCAAGATTTCCAGACTTACTTTTTATGGCCTTTTAGTTCTGTAGAAAGAGATTGTTCAGGACAAGAAGTACATATCAGGCTGACAATTTTCAAAATATTAAAAGAATCCATTACTCATATTTAGTAACAAATTTAGTCGTAACTTTATGTTGTTCATTACCGTAACATGTATATCTTGGAAGGGGATTGGAGATGGGTTTCTACTGCCTCTAAATCTTCATGCACAAGAACAATGACGGGCGACCCAACTCCTGATAGCTATCACTCACCTAATGGATTCATTTTGCATATAAGTATGAAATTGTTCCGTTCTGTATATTCTTGAAATTTAAATAGTATGATTTATAATATATATTTTAATGTTACAGTGAAAGCAACATTTGGTCTGGGACTGCTGATATACCGGTGGATAGAGTAGTTCAATTCCGTTATTGTGTGTGCATTGTCGCAGACGTCAGTACACCAAAACATATGCCAAAGAAAATTATGGTCCGGCGATGGGAAACTAATCTAAACCCTCGGAACATTGAAAAGGATGGTAATATGATTGTATTATATTTATAAAATAAATTAACACATTTGGTGTTAAAAAATTGTTACCTATAAGTATTATGCTCATTTTAAAATTTAAAATTTACTTTTTCATATATTTAGAATAAATTGAGCCTTACTCAAAAACACATAAAAACTGTAAGTTATGTTTAAAATTAAATAATTAAAAGAACGTAATTTATTCATTATAATTATACTATTTTGTTTCAAGTTTTATAAAGGCTAAACACTGGATTTATTTATTTTGAAATTTTGTAATATTTAGGTGTATACATTATTCTTTTAATAATATCATATAGGCCTAGTAATATTTATCATCAATGTAGTTATTCTTTTAACCAATTGATGTCCATTGTATTAAATTATTCAATAAAAGAGGTTTTAGACATTCTTCAAAAGAATTTTTTATTGGAAAATGTAACGTTGTGAAGCCGTGTTGAGGCCACAACGTAACACCAACTGCCTCAACTTTCGGCAGTTTTTGTGAACAGTATTGAAAATTTGACACTTGGCTCAACACAAACCACTTTGTGTATTTTTTGCCTTAATTTCTGTTGTTAGTGACTGTTATCAATTCATTCTCATACTTTGTTGAAATGTAAATTACAATCTGCTTGTCCTTCCATTACATTTTATTTTATAGCCAAGGTGCAAAATTCTTTTTCATTTCGCCAAATCAAAAACAAATACAAAATATAATAATCATTAATTACTATAAACTGATAAATTTACAAAGGTGAATAACAAATTAATAAATTATAGCAATAAGAAAACATAATAAAATATAATGTGGAAAAAATACATAACAAAAATATTTAAAAATCTCAATAATTTTAAGAAAACAGAATACACTGAGGAGGGAATTATACATGTTCAACAAACAGAACAATTGTTTCTAATAACAGCTGATATAAAATATATTGTAAAAACCCATTTCGTCACTTTATGCTTAAAATACCAATGTCCAGTAAATAGGGCTAAAAATAAAATAGTTGCTTCCGAACTTTATTTAGTAGTGCATGGGTGTCAATCAGTTGTTGCCACTGTTCATGACAACAAAATGATATTTACAGGGTGTTTCAAAAAGGACGCAACCCTATTTTTTATTAAATATAAAAAATTAATATAACATTATATAATTATACAATATTCAAATTACCTTTAATCTTTTATAATAAATGTTCAAAATGACTTCCTCCGTTTGCAATGCAGGTTCGGACACGTTTCATAATATTTGCAGCTACTTTTCATAATGTTTTGCTTAGTGAAATCTTACTTTTAGTGTTATCCTTCAATTCGTTAAGTGTATGAGGATTTTTTGAAAAACCTTACGTTTTAAATACCCCCCCCCCCCCAAGGAAAAAGTCTGCAGGAGTAAGATCTGGGGATCTTGGAGACAACAATCATTTTGATATCACATGATGGCCAAAAAATTCCCGTATCATATCCAGCGTTTCATTAGAAGTATGACACGTTGTGTTATTCTGCTGAAACCAGCAATATCGTTTGTATAAATCTAACAAGGGTATAAATTGTTCAATTAAGTTGAGATAAACCAATTCATCGACAGATTTGTCAAAAATAAAGGCCCTATAACACGATGTCGGGAGATCGCACACCAAACACCAATTTTACATGCGTGTAGTGGTCGTTTGTGAAACGAGTTAGAATTTTCAGCACTCTATATTCAGCAGTTTTGGTTGTTAATAAACCATCCAAGTGAAACCATGCCTCTTCACTAAAAAAACATCATCTATTTCAATAGCCTTGCCACTAACAAGAGAACATACCCAACGACAATACTGTAGACGTTTTTGTGGCCAACTTACTGATGCGGTAAATATGCAGTTTTAATTTTTTAATAGCCCTATAAATGGTAGATAGTGAAAATCCATCCTGTGAAGATAACTTTCTAAGTGATTTGCTGAGTGAACGATTCAAACGTTCTATCACATCATCCAGAACTTCCACTGTTAACAGTTATGGTCGACCTGTGCTTATCCGATCATATACATTGCCAGTCTCACAAAATTTATTAATCAGACATGATATTGTTGACTTATTACTTAGGTACTGAAGAATTGGGAAATTGTAACTGGAACTTATCTTTTACTATAAGTCTCAATAATAAACACATGTTCTTCCTTAGAAAAAGACATAGTTGAAAATATACACACTTACAAAGACAAATGCATACTGGAATAGCACTAGTGCATTACAATAACACATGCTGAGTCAACAATGAGAACAGTTTTGCCAACTGATATTTGGGAAGAAAAAAATTACCTATGTATAAGTTATACCTTCTTAAACTTCGGGTTCCGTCCTTTTAGATCACTCGTAATGTTTGTAAACAACACCAAGCTATAGCTCATAGAAAAAGTGCTCTGTTTATTGGAATTGACCTAAGCTTAGTCAATCATTAATTTACTGTGGTTTTTGTTTGTAATATCATGAGAATGTATCATGTTATCCAGCTTATGTTATTTAGCTGGCTCATTAATGTTTACATTTGTAACTTGTGGAGCTTGTGATTTTTTAAAAACTAGCCTTGGGAAAATTTCTTACTATTACTTGTGATACACTAACAGACAGACAGACCGTGATTTCACTATTAATGTTGATAATAAATAAATATTGTGAATAATTATTTTCTAAATTCAGCCTTAAAAAAACAAATAGTAATATTATTAGATTAAGTAATCATGTATTTGTGGTTATTTATTCCACTTATGTTCTTCGTAAATATGGGGTGAAGAATTGTGATTTGATTACAACAAGTTCAGTTTTCATTTTGAATACTAGACTCGTGTTTTGCGGAGTACTATAGATTATATTTTTTAGTAATTTTCTCCAGGAAGCTTGGAAAATATTTATAAATTTGTAAGTATTATCGGGTAGTATTTGGAGGGTTAAAAAAAATATCATGGAGAAATGCCAACTGTAACCACCACATAAATGCATACCACTACTTCATCCAATCATAGTGATGGGTAACAGTGCTTACATTTAAATGTACTTTAAATCGGTTTTATTTAAAAAAGAATAAAATACTGAAAATAATAGTAAGGATTGCCTTGTGCAACTTGAATCATCACAACTTCCTTAAAAGTATTGAAACATTTTACTGAATAATTAAAAAGTTTAACTAGCTTAACAATAATTTATTAAAGATACTTATATAACTCAACTTGCGTAATGTCTGTCCTTGTGTATGCCATTATTGGTTGTTAATTGAACTTCTAATTGTCATTAAAATTAACATTAAAATTGATGAATTATTCATTAACAAAGGAATTAAAAAACAAGGAATGACTTTGTAAAATATAATATTAATAGTGTTTGAGGATAAGTGCTTTTGATACAAGATGATCATAAAGAATAATAGTGTTGTAGAATAACTAAAGGAGCTAACAAAAATATTTAATGGTTAATGTAATTGTATCAGAATAGCGGAGTGGTTCTGATATTAGCACAAATCAAATAAAAATACATGAAAATTTGTGAATGACGTTTGAGGATTCTATTGATATTTTAAATTTTTTATGGAAAAAGTAAATCTACAAAAACAAAATGTTTTAAAATCTTTAAAAACACTAAAAGAATTATCAACAAAATTGACCAAAATCCATTAAATTTAAAATCTAAAAAACAGCAGCTTCATGTTTATATTTATATAAACATTTATATTTATATTTATATTTATATAAATATTTATATTTTTTTGACCGATTCCATGCATTATTTAGGCTTGTGTCGGTGCTGTGGGGTGTTACTCCACTGTTTATACCACTGTACCACAGAGACTTATAAAGTGTTCAATCGGAATTAAATGATAACTTTAGGTTTATGTTGAGATGCATATGTGAATCTACATCAAGTATTAGTGTATTTTTTACACAGAAAATAAACACATGGTAGTATTTAAGTATGATAGGTTTTATTAGTCTACAGCTCCACTTGAAATTTACTACTTAATTACATAAAGTCTTATCAAAATCAATACAATGCAACAAATAAGTTTAAACGACCATTAATGTTTAAATAACTGAGTAAAAATCGATTAGCTCTAAAACCAAACTGTTTCATTCAAGGGATATTATAATAACTACTAATATATTTTTCATGTGCAGCAATAATTCGATATGATCATTACACAAGAAATGTCACAAGTCTATAAACAAGAAATACTATACTATAATAAACACAGAAAGGTTAAGAAATGTTCATACATAAATGGTGCCAAAGTAGCTTTCTCTATTGTGTATATTTTACTTTGTGTACTGATGTAGTATAAAGTACAATCCAATCATATCAGTCATTGTATTATTGCTGCTCTATATTGATGTAGATTATTTCATATTTAAAAGGTTTGATGGTGATGATAATGTTTTGTACAAGAGGGCGAATAAAAGTTTTCTTTGTATTACTTAATTTTGATTAAGCTTTATGATAAATTGGTGATTTTGGAAAATGACACAATTCATACAAACACAAAACACACTTTCCTCAAATTCTGAATCTATGGCATACACGACAGGCAAAGAAATATGTTGTATCTTTCAGGAATGTGGAATGAGAGAACACAAATGGATAAGAGAACACAAATGTACTACAAACCTAACTGTTTACTTGATAATGGGTGGACTGTTTTAAAGCGTATTTTTATGTCATATCTTATATGGAATATATGGTAGAATTTCAAATCATACCATTCTTTCAAAAACTTCCATAAATAATTTCTTTATTGTTTTTCTTTTAGTTAGCATATTTCTTATTATTATAATTTTTTTTTTTTGAGGTGAAAAACCATTGCAGTAATCATTACCTTTACATAAATAGACCATAAAATGTCCTTTAACACATTCGCTACCACAATGTTAAAAAAAAAATCGTAACCACAGACTGCCGCCGCAATTTTGCTGCGGGCGTGTCCTACTCCTAGCCCAACGCCGCAGATCTGCGGCGGCTGGGCTCATTAAAATAGACTGCCGCCGCAGATCTGCGGCGTTGATTTCTTGATACTAAATGAAAAATTTTTTCGCAACAGTCTATTTTGAAGGTTAGATCGTTTAGGCACGGTCTACAGGATAGTCCGCCACATATATGCGGCGCTTAGTCTGTAGCTAGGACTATCGCTGACGTCACTGGACATACTAATTTTGAACAAATTTTATTCGTGGTCTGTGGCGACGGTCATAACCATTAGGACCAGTCAACAGGGAAGTTCATGAATTTTTTCGTGGGCTGTGGGAGTGACCCGGCTGCCGCATATATGCGGCAGCCGGTAGCGAACGTGTTAACATAAAATTAACTAATTAACCAAATTATAACAACAATAAGATCCAAATTTTAACTTCATCAACGAGTACTGGGGATTCGACCACCTGCGCCTTAGTCAAATTAACCTTCTTTTCACTATTCCTTATACATTTACAAATTGAGAAGGTAAGAAAAGTGACCCTAATCCTTATACCGCCAGGATCAGAAGAGAACAAGATTTGGTCAAGAGAGACCTGATAGGAAAGATGAAAGTGAGCAGTTTAATCTAAGACTAAATGAAAGAAAGATCCAGCTTGGGTACGTTGGCAACACTTGTACTCACTATTAATGAGTCTCTGAGATAACAAATATAACATATATATTTTGTTAAGAGCCTAAACTCTATATTTAAAAAAATGATTTAACAATTTTTTTTAAACAAATTTCAACTGTATAGTGAAATATAAAATGTCCTTTATGTAGAGTTGTTGAAAATGTAGAGAATTGTATGCAATTGCCATTGAACAATCCATCAGTGGTTGGTTTTAAAGAATTATAACTATGATAATATCAGTTAGTACTAAATTAGTATAGATCAAACTTAATTATTATGGCTTATACAGAAAATCAAATGACTGGTTACAATCTTACTTTACCAACAAAAGACAAAGCGTAGTATGCAAGGACTATCGTGGATCCTATTGTTCATCTTCGGACATCAACTTGTAAGAAGTTACCGAAGGCTCAATATTGGTTCCTCTACTGTTTTTTATCTATATAAATGATTTGTCGTATTATAATGTTGGGACGATAAAAGGTGTACTATTTGCTGATGATACCACTCTATATTAGAAACAAATTTTAGATTTTAAATAAATCTATGACATCAACATTAATAATGGCAGAAAATTAGTTTTCGGTAAATGGTCTGAAATTAAATACAACTAAAACCCAAATTAATTAATTTTAGTTTCAAAAATAAAATTGTATTGTCCTTTTCAGCAACTATATAAGCACAGAATCTTTAAGTTTCTTGGAGTGGTAAATAATGAAAAGGTAATTGTAATAAACATGTCTGTTCTTTTTTCCTGCTAAACTTAATTCAGCTAGTCTTGTACTTTGTGCTATTTCACATTTTCTAATTTATTTACTACCAAGACAATATATTATGCCTACACACACCTCAGATATGTGGTATCTATCTGGGGAAATTCTGTAGTCTGTCAAAATTTCCGTAATCTTTTGTAATCTGAAATTTAGACTTCTATTTTAACACTATCTAGTAGCATTTACTTTATTTGTATTATTCTTTAAAATCAACATGGGTAGTCATTATGGAAAGAAATATATCAGTTGTTCTGTTAAGAATCAACGATTTTTGTTATTTTGTTCTAGAGAAATAAACAAATGATTTCGCAAACAATGGTTCAGTACTAAAAGTGTTTGTATTCAAAAATCCAGGATCTTATTGTTGTCAATATTACAATCTTAATTTTAACTCTCTAATATAATTAAATCATTAGTTCTAATATATATTAATCTCACTTTAAAACGTTCTCCCTTAACATTTTGACAATAATAATAAACCGATATAATCTTAAGCTAATTTATCAATGAAATATTCTAAACCTTCAATCCAAAACCAGCCCAATGATTATGACCAATTTATGAATTTAAAATTAATTCCAAAGCTTTACTAAATTCAATCAACTGTAAGCTTTACTAAATTTCTTTACTCATGAAGCATGCTCACCTTCTATTCTAAGCTATTCGCGGTTCTCTTCACTAATCAATTTGATTCATCACATCACCCTGGTAATGTTTATATCGTAATAGTACCTAATTCATAGACTAAAACTAATTGAACAGAGTATGCACTATTCTGGCTTGAAGTTTTATAACAAGCGGCTACAATATTTGAAAAATAGAGAATTTGTTGTTGAATTTAAGAAGGGTTTTCAGAGTTATCTAGCTCAGTAACAATCCAAATCTTTTACTGCAGCAAATAAATATTACATTTTAATTATAATTTACAACAAATTGAATTTTTCACGATGTATATATTTTGCAGTTGAGTCTTCGGAGATTGCTGAGCCGGATGAATTTGGTTATTATGATGATAAGCATCGTATCGAACGTGGATGGTTGACTACGGAAACTGCCATTCAGTTAAAACTGTTTAATAATCCTATACTTTTTTGGAAACGAAAATTACAAGGTAGAAAGGTAAGAGAATGTTGAAATTATTGTTACCGCTGCAATAAAATTACAAAATGTAACAAGTAGGTTTATCAGAAACTATAGTTCTGAGGGGAGTCGAAGTTTCAATTTCAGAGAGTACTTTACATTCTATTATTAACTTCTTGGCACCTAACTTACAACATTTATCTCTCTTTTTATTTTAATAAATAAAGAATTAGTTCAGTAGGTTATTCCTTAATTTGAATACAGTAAAATATTTTAAAATCAAATCAACATTGAGCTTATCCGCTGGAACAACCACCATAACAACCACGCTTCGGATTGTGAAAGGACTTCAGATTCGATAAGTAGACTGTGAAAACTTGTATAAATAATTAACCACCAACAACATTTTGATTCAGTAACTTAAGTTTAAATTATAGTCACCAAAGAACCACACGAGCGAGAAAGATTTTATTTTATTTTTGTTTTAAATCAAAATTTAAATAAAAAAAGCTAGCCAGGGCAGTAAATTAATTAAATTGGGCACATAAGTACTAAAATAAATTAAATAAAAGAAATGACAGTAAAATTAAATTTATTATAAATAATTCAGACTAATAACAATTTTGATACACTCTTTGTTTCTTTTTAATTGTTAAGGAAGTATTATATAATCCTATTAGATTGTGTTTAATTGTCATTGTGATTTATTTCAGGTATTTTCATTTGTTTAGGTTAAGAAATATTTCAGTTATTTCATTTGTTAGATTAAGGAATTAGACAATTGCTGTATTTAGATAAGTGCATCCTTAGCAAATCAAAATTAAATTAAAATTAATTGTGAAATATTATAATAATAATAATAAAAAAAAAAATTGATTGTAACAATAAAGTTCATTTGTTTTTAAAAAGCAGAAGTGTGTGATTGTTATAATACATAATATTACTACCGAAATTGCTGTTTATAAAAAAAATATGGTTTTTGCAGTTGAAGAGAAAAAAAATTGTAAATCGGTCAAATGTTAATATTTTTTAATGAAGTTTTCCGGACCTACTTTGCTTTAATTATATGAAAATAAAATATAAAACTCATATGCAGAAGAAAAAATTCTTATAGTTGTATAGTTTAAAAGTTAAAATTTTTCATAAAACAAATTTTTTTTTGTGTATTTCAGTTATAAATACCACTAGAAAGAAAGTAAATGAAAGATCTAATATACATAATAGTAGTACAAATTAATTGTGTAAAAATGAGATCAAAATTATTACTCTATCTTTAAAATTAGCAAAGATATGATTGTTTAAGTATAGTACTGTTAAAATGGCAAAAACACCTGTCAAATTTATATATAATTTAATAAAAACGAAAGAAAGAGTTCTTAATATTTACATTGATATACAAAACATAAAAATTAAGTGCAAAAAATTGACAAAATAAAATATATTTCCTAGAGCCGATTATATTGGACCGTGGCGCTAATCAGTCGAACTAACAAGGCCGACGATATCGGCCTGTGGCGGTATTCGGACAAGTTTTGTGAGCCGGCCAAATTGGCCCTTGCGGTATCAGAACATTTTTTAAAAGCTGATTAAATCAGCCGGTGGCGCTCAAAGGGTTAAAATGCATAACAACCAATGAGTTTTGGTCGTAAAAAATTTTAAATTAGTATGAGTTCATCAAATATGATTTTAAATGTAATTTTGGTTTAAAAACCAGTTTGGATTTCTTTAGTACCTCTAGTCTAGAGTTTAATATAATTTTACAAAAAAAAAATTTAAACGTAGCGACCGAACACATAGACCGATTTTTTAAAAATTACTGTCAAAACTTATATTTTCCCCTGAACTTCAATTTGATATGTCACAACCCATAGGTAAGGCCTACAAGTTTTGGAGTAGGGTGTTGTTTGGGGGTGGTTTTGGATTTTTTACATATGTTTTTATAAAGCTCTCCGTATGGCTAAACAGATTCACAGTGAAGATTATTTGAATACCTTTTTTGGTTTAAAAATAATTATTGTGGGAGATTTAAAAAACCGCACGGTACAGTATATCAATACGATAATAACAGAATTAAATTGCCAATGGTGATTATTAAAAATCTTCATACATACAAATAATATAATTAGACAAGTTACTTAATCACAACTCATAACTGATTCATTCTCCATTTATCGAGCCGATAAAATAAAACTAACAGTTTTGAAAACTGAACGCGGTAGTCAATTGTCTTAATTGCATCTTGCAGTGAATTCCACAAAAGACAAGCGGACATAGTAAACGATTTATTATATATTACAGTTCAGTGTGGCGATCTGGCAAGAATAGTTGAAGCCTCTTCTTGTGCTCTCTGCACTTATTTCTGATGAGTAAACAAACTTTTCTAAAAATGAGGTAGATGGGTGATTGGGAAAGTTTGTGCAATGTTTTGCGCTATTTATAATTAATTTATAAGAAAGAATGATAATTAGCACCGTTTCATAAGCATTTACACAACATTTTTGTTTTGCCAAGTTTCATTTTATTTTTTACAAGTGTTAGAGAAACTTGTTAATCCCAAAATATAAAAAGAAGTGTTGTGAGCATCTGTAACATTATTTTATATAAAGTATTCTACTTTTAAAGTTGTTTTAATTTTGTCACAGATATATGTAAAAGTAACTCCTGTAAATCTAACACATGCAAACAGCTCTCAAGATAATCTAGAAGAAACAATTAGCTTAGAAACAATGGAAGTAAAGGATGTTGAACAACTCAATACAATTGCAGAAATAGCGGTGAGCAAAATATTTTTATGCATTATAGGAGCAAAGAGTTTTCATTAAATCAGAATATTTATTAACATTTTGCACACCTTGACATGGATTCATGCCAAGTGGAACATTGTTTCAAATCCCTTAAACTTGGATCCTATGAAAACTTATTTCAAGGCATTATCCAACAGAGTTCAATCGTATTCACGTTTAGTATTTCTAGATAGCAAGACTTATTTTCTAACTTTTGAAGCTGATGCTGTATAATTATACGTTGCTGGCGACAGCCTTGGCTTAGCTACAGTTTCACTATGCCAGGAATGTGGTTTACTGCTGTCGCTCTCAGTTCCTATACTTCATTGTTTAGTAACTTAGAAATACTGCGTGTAGTGAACTCTGAAACATTGCTTTACTCTTTATAATGTTTTTCTGTATTTTTTGTATGTTTTTGTTTTATTTTAAATTAATTGATATAGTTTTTTTTTGTGTGTGTGAATAAAGATAGTTTTTATTAACGTTGAACATTGCTTTATCATGGGTAATTCTGCCGATTCAGATTTTTATGATTTTTACATGGGATAATGGACATTACATTTTACTAATAACTTATAATAAATACCTTATTTCCTGCTCACAGTCCAGTAACTTGATTTTTATGTTGGTGACGATAGTTTCGCCTTTCCTATTCAGGCATTGTGAAACCGAAATAATGTAGTTGCATTTGTTGAAATGCGGGTCAATTTTAAAGAATTAAAAAAAATACAATAGAACAACACACATAAACATATATCACAACACACAACACTTTGTATATGAACTACATTTAAAAAACATTATAATGTAACTCTTTCTTCTACAGTTGTTAACACATGTGTTCACACATTCATTGCTCGGTCAGTATTGAGAGCCGTTGTTTTTTTCCCAGAGGTTCGTTCGTGTTATCTGGTTGAAGGAGTTTAATGATAGTATCAACAATGGTATTAGATAGAAAGTGGATTTTTTCTTTTAATAGATCAGTTGAGTCAGAAATAGTTTGTTTATAAATCTGGTATGACTCTCAGACGTTCATTATTGGCTCTTCAATAACAAAATATACAAACTATTTCTGACTCATCTGCTTTATTAAATGAAAAATCCACTTTTTACCTAACACCATTTTTGACACTATCATTAGATTAAATTCCTTCAACCAGATAACACAAACCCTGGGGAAAAAACAAGGGCTCTCAGACTGAGCAATGAAGGAGTAAACGTGTGTTAACAATTGTAGAGGAAAGAATTACATTATAATATGTTTTTTAAATGTAAAAAGTGTTTCCATGTACAAAGTGTTATAGTATATGTTTATGTGTTGTGATGTGCTATTGAATTTTTTAAATTCTTTAAAATTAACACGCATTTCGACAAATGCAACTACATTAATTTGGTTTGGCAATGCCTGAATAGGAAAGGTGAAACTATCGTCACCGACATATAAATCAAGTTACTAGACTGCAAGCAGGAAATAAGGTATTTATCATAAGTTATATGTATATATATATATATATATAACCAGTTCATGAAGCAAAAACAAAAAACAATTATTACATTTTATGTTAAAATTATAATTTCTGTTGTATTTCCTTTGTACATTCTTAGTAACTTTTTTATAAGACAGTAAATAAGAAATAAACACAACATATTAAATACCAAACAATATAAATCGTGTTGTTTTACCCCCCCCCCTTTTTTACAAAGTAATGCAGATAATAGAGTGTTTGAAAGTGCATTTTCTTACAATAATTATATATATATATTTATAATTTTTCATCTCTGATTACCAAACAAATATAGAAAAACCTTTTAGTCCCATATACAGAGAAGAGATAAGACACGTTTTTGCAATACTGTAATTATATAAATGTAATCTCTTTAATTTTTTTGTAAAAAACAAAATAATAGACAAAAGGGAATTTTCTTATTTTTCATATCACCTTTATATTTCCAGATAAAAAAAGTTTGAGAGGAAAGAAAACATTTCCAAAACAAAAAGAGCAAGATCTCATATTTCACATGTTTTTAAACAGCAAAGGGTTAATACCTCGTACTTTCAGACTTAAAAAGATATTAGTTAATTTTTATAAGGATGTTTATTACTCAATTAGTACAGTTTTCATGATAATAATTTTGTTAACTTGTTTAGTATAATAAATTTACATTTTTTTTTTTGACTTTCCATTTATTTAAAGGCAGAAATTAAGAATCGTTTTATTTTCTATGGTTTGGAAAACTTTTGACTTAGTATGTATTGCGCTTGCAGAAAATTTGTTTCGTGTATTTTATCCCTTATTATTTATATAAATACAATATTTTTACAGAAAACTATGATATAGTTTCTTTCAAATTAAATAAATAAGAACTCCATTGTACTTTCTGCAATTTATTGAACCTGGCCGACCTAGGTTTCACAAGTAGTTAAAGCATTCTCATAGGTAGTTTAAAACATATCGTTTCCTTTGGTGATTTAAAAGTTTCCTGTGAGAGAGCTAGGTTAGTAAGGCTTAAAATAAATATTGTGAAGTACAATAGTGGTTTTATTTAGAGTCCCAATAATTGTAATCTCGAATTACAAAATGTTCTGATTACATAGAAATAAGAACAAAGGAAACTGAACAAAACAAATGTTAATGTTGAAATAAATATTTAACCAATACAAGAAATGGTTAAACAATACGGTGCATATCTGTCATATATGATATTACTAAGTAATAACATATTACTAAGATAAACAAATATTAAAATTTTGAAGTGATTGCCCAGAGTCTTTTATTTAAAAAGAGCTTTGTTATTTAGCACCAATGTCACATCTAAAAAGCATGGTGTAAAGACCTTTAGCTCATTCGTAAAAAACAACACTTTTTTCTTGCAGGATTGGTACACAAATTGGACTGGTACACAAATTGGACTTCCTTTTTTTCCTTTGTTGACTAAACCGTATGAATATATAGTTCACTGGTTTTTTCATCCGATTTCTTCATCGACTTTTATTCACAAGATGAAATAACTGAAATAGAAAAAAATCTTTACATTTTTATCTATGTTTCTTCGCCAATCTTCAACAGATACTTCACCAACTCCATACTTAGCAGCAAATTTTGTTTAATGTCTCTCCCTTACTGAATCTTTTCTAAGCTTTCAGCTTTACACAAGTAAAAAAAAATCCTTGCAAAACAGTCTTTTGAAATTTAAAAGTGATCGCTATTTTGAAATTTACTGTCTGATTTTTCATGTTAAGTAACTTGTCCATAATTCATAAACTCAAGCCTATAAACCAAATTTTAATAAGACAATAATCACATGGATAACAGGAATATCGAGGGTCAACACAACTACTAGATATTTGCTCATAACTGTAATATATAATTAAGGATTGGAATAGAATTATTTTAAGAAATGTTAGAATATGCATGATAGCGAAAAGGGGGAAAAAAAAACTTTAGAACTGTATATTATTACTATTTTGCTTCTAATAATGTTTGGATATTTTGTTATAGGTATTAAACGAATCAGAACGAGACTTTAAATATCAAGAACAGTTTGGACGAGCATACAATGAAGGGGATTTTATAAACTTTCAAATTCAAACTCACAACCCAGAAACACTTGTAAGTTTCTTATACTCCTATGAAGTTTGTTATATTTAACCCTTTATATTAATGTAATTAAACCGGGGATGTTTTTTAATTTGAGATATTTAAAGTTTTGCTTAATAGTTTCGATTTTTTTTATGTAAGAATGTTTGTTTTAAATGAGGAAAAATATTTTAAAAAAAACTGTAGACTACTATAGTAACTACAAATCGTCCCACAATGAATTTAATAAGTAATATTATTTATCAGAGCCAAAAAAATTAATAATTTTTAATGGTTTCCAAATTTAAAACAGCTAAAAGGAATTAAAGTACTAACTTGAATTTTTAATATGCACACTGCTTGGTTTTATAAATTCCACTAAATAAGCAGACAATCCACATCTTTCTACAAAATCATATTTTTTTAATTAATGTGTATTACATTGATCTCACAATGTAAGGTAATGACATTTGTTAATAACTAACTTGATTACAACACACACACACACACACACACACACGAATTAAATAAATTTAACAACTAAATAAAAAAGGGACAAAAAAGTTAGTGTGTTTAGCAAGCCACTGTTGTTATTACCTGGAACTCTGACGCGGCAGCACAAAACAAGGGATTTCTTGTGGCTATGTATGTAGTCTCATTTCTTTCCCACACTTCCTCTACGTATAATAATTACTTAATAATTGTAAAAGAATTACAAACACTATTTATGTACAAATTTGTCATTTTCAGGCCATATTAATGGATTTTTACACATATGGGAGTCGTGTGACTGAAAACGAACCACCATATCATATTGGTTTTAGCTATATTCTTCCAAGTTCAATGAAGAATAGTGAAGGTCAGGCGGTTGTTCCTATAACAAGTGTTCGACATAGGCCTATTGGACAAGTTACAGGTACGTCTTAAATTTTTGTGATTTCTTTCTTCCAGTAAACCATTCTTTTACCCCCTGGAAAAAGAATTTGGTTACATAGACATTGGACATACTATCTCACGCTAAATAAAGACAAACATATGTCGCTACTATTATAAATACGGTACAGTTAAACAAATTAAACTCGGTTCAGTGTTGATACGCTGATATGAAATTTGTGGACCACCAATGTTTTGATTTTGATATCAATAAGTTAAGATTACCAAGCTGAACTAAAATCAGCTATTATAGGTTAGGTTAGGGGAAAAAATGTTAGGACAGGAAAGGTTAGGTTAGGATAGTTAAAACTGTTTCAAACTTCCGCCATATTAAAATGTTCAGACTTTTTTCTTAATGCTTATTATACTAATAAAAACTGGGAGGAAGTAACACATGGAAAAATGCGGACATCAACTGATCATAAACCTATGAAGCTTGTGATGGTTCGGCGAGATGAGCATGAACTTTGTCAATTGAGCCAGGTCGCTCCTTTATGATTTAATATTATTTGATGTTATTAAATGAATAGTAGTAATACCTAGCTGAAGTGCTAAATTTATATTATACAGTACTAATGAAAATTGGGAAATAACTAACACACGAAAAATGCTGCATTCAACCGAGCTTAAACCTGCGAAGACTGTGATGGTTCGGCGAGATGAGGTTGAACTTTGTTAATTTAGCTGTCTGTCAGATTTATTTGTGATTGTCCAATTTATCCTGATTATTTAACAATTACAACTTTTAACAATTGATTATTTAATAAACTTTTGTCTTTTTAACAATTACACTTTTGAGCCCACTTAACAATCTCTACTATGTCTACTGTTTAACAAAATCAAAATATCTTTTTTGTTGGACAAAATACTTTGTGATATAGTTTTAATAAAGAAGCATTATATTGATGTAATAGTTTTATGTTATTATTACTAGTTAAGTGTCTGTTATAAACACACCACATTGAATTATTATTAATTTCATGGTAAAAACCTTGGGTTTGTGTTGTACAATATTTTTGAGAAAGTGATTGATTTTATAAAGTTCATGTTTAACACTTTGAAGTCTAAGCCTGAGTATAGCTTGGGGCAGTGTGTATACTTGGGCCAGCCCAAGCCTCTATCTTACTGGCTAACTGATCTGTTTAGTGGGAAGGATTTTAGCTTGAATTCAGGTTATTATAGTTTTAGGTTTTATTTTATTTTATTAGTAGATATGTAAGTTTAGATTTATTTTAGAAGCAAGACCCTCCGATGATGATAACCATGTTATCGAAATGTACATCAGGGCATTTAGTGGAAAAAAATAAATAAGGAACAATTAATCAAATAATTGTGTTTTATTTTTAAAGTTTCCAGTGATTGTGGTTAGGGGTAAATTCAAATCATCATTACAATACTTGATGTTTTAGAGTAGTTAATTAAAAACTAAACAACAACAAAATCATAAGAATTGATTAATAAATAAATGAGTTATGGATTTTTTAACAAAACGCTGTAAAAGTTCTAAATTAGGTCTGGGATAAAAATCATAAAATCACTCCCTTCAGAATGTAACCCTCTGAATAAGAGGATGGGAAATTTCATCAATGGGTCACAAAATCTTGAGAACCCCCTAACCTTAATTTTAGAATCATCTTTATTTTTTCCCTTTCCCAACAGGCTTTATATAATAAAAAAAAGGAAAAAAATCTGTGATTCAACATTCAGCACAGATCCATCCTAGATTAAAACAATTCAGTCTTCTTTTTTATACTCTACTGATTGAGAAAGTGAACAGTGTTTACGAAGTATTTCAGAACTTTAGTGTTTTGTGTGTGTTTTCTTACTTGTATACTATTACAAGGACCACTTTCCAAGGTAAGCTTGTATCTCCTGTCCTATAAAATCTAATCCAATAGTCTATATGCCCTATTAAACTCTAATCTTAAAAAGATATGATTTTCCTAAGGCATTCTTGATGAGAGTTTTCTGCACCAAGTGATATTTAGTCACTTTCCAAGACATTTAATCACCACAATGTTTAAAAATTAATAAAACAACTTTGTTTAACATGAGCGTGTGACAGATCAATAGTTATTAAGCTCATATTCGGGATTATATTTTTAGCTTCTTTTTGTTTACTTAAAGAACAGTAAGTGGAATTGGTTACCTTCACATATTGGACCTGTATGCTCTTCCCGAAATCGAGGATGTAAACTTGATTAGTAAGATGGGGCACTGCCTCAGTATTACAATATTGTTGGTGATTTCCTTGATGAGAAATTTCTTCAATATTGGATTGGAAGAGATGGCAGGAAAGCTTTGTCAGCTGGTTCACCCAAGCTTATACCCATGGACTGTTATATAATGGGTGTATTAAACATAATCCCTACAATGAAAGGGTTCAGAACATTGAAAATTTGAGACAACAAATTTTAGAAAGAATGGCATCATTAACTCCAGATGTTCTAGGTTAATCAAGTATCGGAAGAGCTGAAATATCCTTGGAAATTTACAGAGGTACTCATGGAGCCAATATAGAACTGAGATGAAGAACAAACTATTTGATTTATTCTTTCATTTTAATCATATTTCATGTTTATGTTATGTACTCAATTTTTGTAAAATAAAATAATTCTATGGTTGGTGTTATATAATATAGTCGTTGATAAATTAGTATGGAAACAACACATTAAACTATTCCAGTAAACTTAAACCCCTAATATACCCCATAATTATCCATTTTTTTTTGGTGTTTGGGATATTATATATTTTAAAAATACTTGCAAGTAAAATCAAATATCATTTTCGATTAAAAACTTCTTTTTTTTTTTTAATCGCTACGGCAATGGGTATAATAATATCTGTAATAAATGTTCACTAGATTTAACACCAAAAAGTAAATATATTTTGAACAACTTGCATTTAAAATATATATATATATATATATATATATATATATATACAGTATATATATATATATATATATATACAGTATATATATATATATATATATATATATATATATATATATATTAAAAATATGAACCTGACTTTATCAGCTGTAATTCATTTTTGTTAAATTTATTTTTATAGTACAGTGGAATCTCGAAAGCACAAATTTCAAAGGAATTCTAAAAAATTCTTGTCGTCTAGGAATTTGAGAAATGAAGGTTTGGAGTATTGTGGTTACGACATAAAGGTTATGGTATCAAGATTTGTACATTACATTGTACTAACCTCTATAGTACAAACTTGTCCATATTTCACCTCAATAACATGATTGTTTTTATATTTTACCAATAGGTGAATAAGACACATTTGATAAACGTATGGACAGGACTTTATTTTTAAGCAAATAGGCCTACAAGGTACAGAACATAATACAGTACAGAAAATGAACATAATGTAAACACGTAAATATAAAGTGCTGTAGTAATTTATGAGTTAAAAAATAAATTATTATTTTCAAAGAAGCTAGACCCCTGATTTCTACAATAAAAGTAATTAATTTTAGTTTGTCTACCTGTTGTAGTAGCGTTTACATGATCCAAACTGCAATCTAGTTCAGTTCATTTCACAACGGTTTTCTTTTAAATTCTACAGTTAAAGCAGTACATTTTTCCTTTTTTTTCCCTGATATCTCGTCAAATTTACTTGTTTAACGATATTGTATTTAAATTGTGAATGTGCGAAACGTTATTCGAGAATTACAAAGAAACTGACCAGAGAGAGTAAGGTGATTGCTGGGAATGCCCAAGAGCAGATGCTGCAGTTTCATGTTACGACATGTCTCTGAATCGTTGTTTGATTCGTAACATTCGGTATATTAAGGTTCATATCATGGAAAATTTGTGTTATAAAGGTAGACTTCATCTTATAAAAGTTCTGCATGGAGAACATGTGTGTTATCAAGGTTTATTGCTCTGAGATGGTCGAATATTTTTTCTTATTGAGGTTTTAGCCATTATAATTCAGACCATAGAGGGTATTTCATTAAGTGTTATGAGATATTCAAGGGGGATTAACAAAAATCGTGCTATTGAGGAATTCATCATATTGAGGTTTGTGATATCGAGTTTCCACTGTATCATGCATTGCTTAATATATAAAGATGGGATCCAAAATCTAACAATTTGTTAATGTGAAAACTGAAATTTAAATTCAAAATTTTGTTTGTCCTATACTAAATTAAAAATTGTTTTTGGTTGCTTTATTTTCCTAAAGAATTGATTGGAGGAACTCGTATGTAGATGTTGTGCTTTCTTACAGTTGAGTACCTCATAGTGAAGCCAATAACTAAGCAGTTGTGTGACATGAAGACTTCGCTCCAAAAGCAGTGGAAGGATTCATGGCACGGGTTAGATGTTGGCCATCGGGGACTGGGCAGTTCCTTCAAGGGTGAAATCAAACAGTGCGTGTCATGTAAATAATATATTATAGCCGTAGATATAAAAAAATGGTAGTGTAGCTATGTGCATTCGTAACTACCAATTCTGAGTTCTGCATAATTCATATGTTGGTAGATTAAAATATAAGATTCAATATACAATTTTATAAATTGTATGGAAGAGTTAGAATAAAAGTGGTAATTCTGTGCAAGTTTTTGAACTATTTTTTTATTTATATCTACGATTTATTAAAATATTTTGAACTATTCTGAAATGGAAGACTCTTTGAGTTTCAATATTGTGACTTTACAAATAAATCTGTGATTGTTGCGTAGTCATGAAATTTGTATAAATCTAAATATAGAAACCCTCAGTAAGTGACATAAAAGGCAGGATTTCCGAAATGTACAATCTTAAAATTGTATGTAATGACCAGGAAATAAATCTAAACATCAATTTTTTTTAATTTTGGGACTCTTTATTCCCCAGCAACAGTTAACAAAATTTGGAGAATCAACCTCTTTTACAATTCGACACATTTATTTTATAGATGTTATTAGATAAAAGTAAATCCGGTATTTCAAAGTTAATATATCATAGTGTAAACTGTAAATTATTTGTATGTTTAGGACACTGTCTAGGATCAAATTAGAATTTTGAATTATACTTGTGGAGGAAAAAAGTATACAATATAGACAAATTGGCGATTGAAGTTTTCACACGTGTTGCTCGTTTTTCAAGTGGATACGTAAATTGTTTTATATTTTAATGTATACAGAGTTTTTCACAGTTGTTTTTATAATATGTTTGGATATATACGTGTTGGTTTATAAAGTATATTTTTTGTATGTACGATAAAATCCAGCTGAGATGTGATTCCTATGTTAATAAAGAAGGCTAGTTTTTCTGCCAGCTTGGAAAATAAGAAAAGATTTTCGGATAATAATAACATGAATGTAGCGAATGTACGCTATATTTTAGATATAAAAAAAATAAATATTTCTACTATAATTATAGGCAATTATTCAACAAGTTCTTGCTGTCATAAATGACAGGAATGGCTAGAGAATATGCATACAATCAACTACTAGAATACATTAAAATATTCTCTTATTCAAGCTATTGGATAATGGTATATTTTCCGTATTATTGATATAATTTATTCAAACATTTGCATCTCTTGGATGCGATCTTTCCTCTTTCATTTTTCATATTAGGTCTTTTTTGACCAACATATTTTTCAATCTTGAAAATATTTAAGGCCATTATTTTATGTTCTTTTCTTTTTATTTTTTAAGCTGGTGATGACCAAGAGGTTTTTTGTCTTTAAATTACAAGATCAAATGTCCGAGGAGCATTGTGGTGATATTCACAATAATGAAAATGAGGATAAAAATGAGAAACAAAACTAATACTGTAATAAATCCAGTATCTTTATATATTACCTTTATGTACATTTCGATGACATTGTCATCATCCTCAGAGGTTTACAGCTATGCCATAGAAATGTATATTAGGATAATATATTAAACATACTGGATTCATTACAGTCTTAGTTTTGTTTCTTGTTTTTAGTTGTTCAGGTTTTTTGTGTTTTTGCTTGTTTTCCTTATTATTTTTAATTACAAGAAGAAAAAATTGAGTATATAAAAATTTAACAACACTTTTCAAGAGTTTGTTTTGACTGTTGAGTGCTATCTTTAGTCTTGGGTTCCTTTATTATTTTTGTTTCTAGATTTTATAACTAGTTAGAAGTGTAGTTCAATAATTTCTTTTGTGGCCATTTTATACTACGTAAAGAACATGTCTGAACTTGAAAATTATATACAAAATTTGTAGTCTGGGTCTTAACCCTAGATGTAATAGTATTAGCTTCAATATTGTTTCTGCACAAAATGAGTGACAGTATTTAGTCATTTTATTTAGTATGATTTCTTGGTGTATTCAATAAGTACTTTTATGGGTCCTAAATATATTTTTTTAATTTTGTTTTTTAGAAATACTGGTTACATTAAATATGAGGCTGTTTAGTTATTATTTATTTTTTCCATAGGTTTTTAATAGTGCAACACGTCATCACTTATGGGAATATCACAAGTTTGTTTTTTAAAATCATTATCTTTTGATGTTTCCACCTCGGCGGGTAGTTTGGTACAACCTATTCCATTTGTCGATAACCTCTATACCTTCACCAGTCTCCAGTCTATTCCCTTTGCCTGCATATTCTTCTGAATTTGAACGTTCTATCTTGTTCGTCGCATCCCCATAGTTCTTCTCTATTTTTTTAAAATAGTTGTGGTTCTTACAAACTAACAAAATGTGATATATTCTGATTTTTTACAATTATGGGTACATTTAATTCATCTAAGAATTTTCAGTTCTATTAAAGATAGATTTGTAATAGTATAAACATCATAAAAATGAGTTTAGTCTGTGATATGGGAAAAAAGAGGAAATTGGAGACGTTTACAAGACTTAACTGTTATTTTACTCAACATATCAATCGTCATTTGTAAATAAGTTGGTGGGTCCAAAAACTGTCTTTACAATGAATCACTTGTGTTGAATAATATGATTCATAAAATTCTTTTTAAAAAAAATATTTTTTTACGCCATTGAAAAATCAAAAATATACCATTACTTTATTAAAACAATATATACCGGATGATTAAAAAATGAATGGCAATACTTTAGTAACTGAATATAGTGAAAATAAAAAAAAACGTTCAATATAAACGTGTCCTAAAACACTTTACTTATGAGTTACAACTAGCGAAATATTTTGCCCTGATTTCCCCCCTAAGAATGAAATGAAACCATACTGTAATTCTTGGGACCCAAATTAAGGGACACATTTGGTCGTTTTATATGTTTTTTATTTGGAAAATTGAATGAAATAGGTCTCAGAATTGTATTTTCAGTAATATCTGTGAAAACTGGTGTAAAAGGCAACACATTTGAGTCTATACACACACTTATTTAAGTTAAACATAAAATAACTTTGTTAATGAATAATAAATGCATAACACTTTTGAACAAAACTTGTATAGAATTGAATTTAAAAAAAAAGGTATGTAATTAAAGTCAATGGAAAACAAATGCAAGTTGCAACAATATTCTCATTTATGGTGAAAACAATAGCATTATGAAGAAGATTTTTGTTTTAAATGATAATGTATTTCGCCGCATTTTGGTCCATTTTGTTTTTAATAAAAGTTGAATTTCTGTAATTTTTATTTGTTTTCTATTGACTTCTTTACATCAGTTTTCTCAGATTTAAATTCTCTACAAGTTTTGTTTAAAGGTTTTATATGTTTATTATATAACAAAGTTATTTTACGCCAAATCTAGAAAAGTGTGTTTTCAACTCCTAATATATATATATTATACAGGAATTTTCTCAGATACAATTCTGGGACCTATTTAATTCAATTTTCTAGGTAATAATATTTATGGAATTGACCAGATTTGTTCCTTAATTTGGTCTCAAGTATTATTAAGTATAGCATTATTTCACTCTGTGAGCAAAAATTTGGTTGAAATGTTTTGGTAGCCATTACTAGAAAAGAAAAAAAAAGTTTATTTGTACAAAGTTATATGAAGGTTTTACTTTTTTACCCCTAAAATCAGTTCCCAAAGTTTTGCTGTGCAATTTTGAAACACTCTGTGTATTATAGATGAAATTCATAATATAATAGTAATGTTTCTTTTGTTTAGATGTGCCGATGTGAGAGAAAACACAATAGCGTCACTAAAAACTGCAGCTTCTCATGGTGCTGATTTTGTTGAGTTCGATGTTCAGTTGACTCGAGATCTAATTCCTGTTTTGTATCACGATTTTCACGTATGTATTTCAATGAGGAAAAAATTGAGTCGTGGAGATGATTTAGATATGCTGGAACTTCCCGTCAAAGATTTGTCTCTGGACCAGCTTCATCTCCTTAAAGTAAGTATTAAAATTACTTTAATTACTCATCGTGAATGTTTATGAATAATTTATTTGAATAGTTCTTTCCTACTTTTACTAATATATATTGTATATTGTATTGATTAATGTACAATACTTATTCCTTAATGTAATATGGTTGAAATACCGTTAATACTTTAAGTTCTATGTTAAATGAAGTATATTCCAGTATTCTCAATTCATAAAGGTTACAAATGTATGAGTACATACATTAAGTACAGTACACATTTTTATAATTTAATGTTACAACAGTCGGTACATGATGGAATTCCATGATAATGGAAATAATGAGATGATTATTTAATTCCACAAAAACAGCTTTAATTGCGACATATGTTTCGCCATTAGGCATTTTGAAACTGACCTTCCGGATTGACCTATGTATTCACAATTGTAATCATTACAAGAAATTTTATACACACCACTATTTTCTAAACTATCTCTCTTATCCTTATTGTTAATAATTAATTTTCCTATATTTCGATATATTTATATTGCTCTAGAAATATAGGAAAATTAATTATTAACAATAAGGATAAGAGAGATAGTTTAGAAAATAGTGGTGTGTATAAAATTTCTTATGACTGCAATAATTGTGAATACATAGGTCAATCCGGAAGGTCAGTTAAGAATAGAGTTAAAGAACATGTACACAGTTGGTAGTATGGCAAATCTAATTCAAATTTTGCAAATCATTTATTAGACACAGGACATAATTTTGATCCTAAGTTAAATGTTAAACTTCTGCATATGGAACAAAAAAGTAGGAAACTCAATAACCTGGAATGTTTAGAAATCAATAGATCAATTTTAAAAAACCATACTTCCAACTTAAATGAACAAATACATCTTAACTCATCACCACTATTGAGACCTATTATGTAACCTTTGTTTTCTAAAACATCCCCACTCCCATCCCACAGGTTAGATCATTGACCTTTCTTTTGTCATTTCTCAACCCCTTTACTCTTTCTAACCTTTCTTTTGTCTCACATTTTTTGTTTAGACTTGTTTTGTTTTCAATTTAGTTGCTTGAAAATGCCTAACGGCGCAACATATGTCGCAAATAAAGCTGTTTTGTGGAATTAAATAATCATCTCATTATTTCCAGTACACATTTTTGTTTAAATCTTTTTTTTTAAAAACCTGTTATTGACACTTACTTACTTCCTTGTTGACTGCCACTTTTTCGCTACTAAATCTTTCCATCTGAAGTGAAATAAAATTTAGTTTCAAAAACCTTTGCTTGGGCATTGAGTTCTTTTAGGTACTAACATATTTCTGATTAAAAAATACAAATTGAAAAAGTAGAAAGATTACAGAGTTAGAAGGTATATTACCTCTGGATAAGAATGACATCAGTGCTGGTATCTCCTACTGCTGCTCTGTGTATCTATGTATTAGCAGTCTCGCTTCAATGGCCATCAATCCTTGTGGTCATCTTTTTAATTGCTTTTTTGGCTGGTTCTTTATCCAAATAATGTTAATCTTTATTTACAGCTGAAAAATGTTTTGATCTGTTTTCTAAACTTGCTCAAGAAACTAAACCCATTCATTTAAATCTTCATTAGAAATATTGTCATCTTATGAATTATGTTGTAAAAAACACTTTCATCATTTAATTGTTGTGTTAAATGATTAACACCTTCCTGCAAAAATACTGTCCATGGCTTAGCAATCGTTGCACTCATATTTTCCCTTGCTTGGGCTATCCAGTAGGCGTTGGGTTGATTTGACGTTATTTGGGAATCATGTCACCATTATTTTCATTAAATTCTATTAAAGATATCAGAAGTTTCTTGTGATAATGGTTTTTCAAGGACTCCAAATCGCAACCTAAATTGCCTAGGTTGGTATATGGCTGTAATGTTCGGCGGAAGAAACAATACCTTGATATCTCCACATTTAACTTCATCTGGATGCGATGGAACTTATCTAACGGTAATGAAGCTTTCCTTGGAAGATTATTTTCTTTCAGAAATATTTCAGTTGTAACAACACATAAAAACAACCATTCCTTAAAAATATCCCACTCATGCATGGATTTTTTTTACTGTAGTATTTCACAGGAAGGTGTTTTTAATTAAACCTGTAAATACTCTCGGATTCCTTGATTTCCCACATGACTAGCATCATTTTATGATTTGCTGTTGGATTACTGCAAGTGAGAATAGTCACACGTTCTTACTACATTTATAGCCAGGAGCTGCTTTCTCTTATCTAGCTACAAGTGTTTTGCTTTCAGTTGTATTTTGTAGATGAGACATAGTCGCAGTTAAATATTTTATCTCTGTGGTCAAGTTCTCTTTTATTGTAAGCTCATGCAATTCAGCATTTCTTCTGACTCTGATGATTGCTTTTACCAACAAATACTTAACTGCCAAATTACATATATCACATTTTCCACCAGTCGAGCCAGCCTGAACTAGTTATAAACCCGGGATCACCTTCATCAAATTCGTTACGGAATTATTTTGCTTTTTCCTATAACATTGGTTCAGATATGGATATGGCTTTCTCTCTATTTCGAGTGAACCAAATATGAAAGGGCCTTGTTTATCTTTTCACATTTAGTCATTGTTTTTCTTTATTTTAATACATCTCTATTACTCTTGCCGATCACCACTTTTCAATCTGTTTTCTATTTGACTCTGTAAAACAATTGACTCCAAAATCATCAGCCACCTTTTGTAGAGTCTTTCTTTGATCCAGTCTTTTTATCGCTGAAAGTTTATCCTCTATGGACACAGTAGCCATGAAAAGATAAAAACACAGGGTAATAAACAGGGTATGACAGCAATAAAACAAAAACAAAATGAAAACTTAACACCATCACTAAACGATAAGAAAAACTTAACAAACAAAATTTGAAAAAAGATAGGAAATATATGCGCTGTCAGTGAACTAGTTAGTGTTAGATAATAGACTAAGCGCGTATGTGGTAAACTCACGCACTAGAGGTGCATAGTGAACAGTCCGCCGCTGCATGTATTTTACAATTAACTCAACAATCGATGATCGGGTAATTCGTATTTTAGTTTTAAAAATTATTCACAGTTCTATGACCACCATATTTAAATGTCGGATACGAAGGTCGGATAGCCTGGAGTACTGTATATTTAGTGCAATCCATATTAATTTTAGTCAATACAGTCTTTAGCAATGGAACAAGAATAACAGAACCAACATGGTTTTCATGGAAATATCTATTTTGTGCTAAATTGAGTTCAAAAAATATATTTTAGGAATACAGTAATATGTATTGCTTGTACAGTGTTCTCCAGATGAAACGAATATACTGATTTTGTTTACATTTAGTATACATATTTTTGACCATGTCTTGAATGGTTTTAATTGCCATCTTCCTAAAATGCTTCCTGAAACTATATCTAGGGAGGTATTATAGGTGCTGTTGTTAAAAGTTCTAGGTTAGGGTTTAATAGGGTATAGGCACCGTTGTTAAAAATTCTAAGTTAGAGTTTAAAATTATGATTCTTATTTTCTGCATTGTGGAGTTTAATCCATTTATTATATATACTACTATTTATATTTTAGTTAGAAATTTTTAGTAAATCTGAAAAAAATGTTATTTTGTTAGCAACAAATTTTACTATAAATTAAAATATACAGATAAGCTTTTGTCATTTGAAAGGTAAACTTTTTTATTCCTCTTAATTTTAGTAAGAATAAAAATATATTTATGTACCGATTAGCTGCCCACTAAATCTTGCCGCACCTGCTTTTTTAACCTAGCCATAAATTAGCCCCTGAACCCTCCCTTATCATGCCTATATATGAACTTATTTTTATTATACTTCCAAGACTAAAGACTGGTTCATAAGACATTACTACACATAGATAATTTAAAAATTATATATTGTCCTCTGTATTAATTATAAATAATAATAAAATTAATTCTCTACACTTTATCCTGCATTATCAGCAGGATATTATTAAGTTAGATATGTTCTAGGATCACAGTGAGCCTCCTGGAAAAGTCCTTCATTTTTGCCAATTTGACCCGGCTTTGGGTCAGGTAAGCGACATAATTCATACTCTCACAAACTGTGTTTGGCTTCATCGCTCTTTCCTTACGCTTCTTGTTTGCAGGTTGTCAGAATTTGCAACAGAATGCTTGTTTTATTCTGATATTTTCAGTCACTCAATTTCGAATTCAAATGTTTTGTGCTATATTGTACAAAGCTTATTACATTTAGATCACGTTTTAAATTAATTTTATCCTGAATATAATTGGAAATGGTTTGCACATGATATTAAATTATGCATGTTTTAGCGTCTTGTAAGCATGCATTTTGTAAATATTCATACAAAATTGATAATTTCTTAACAGAGAACATCCAAATACGGGTTATTCGAATTGTATTATTATTTTTTTTAATACTGGTCAAATTTAAAATGATAGTAGCATGGTCTATTCCTATTTAGTTCAAAATAAAATTGATACAAAAATTATGCCCACCTGATTAGTGCAAGTTTGTAAGAGCACTACTAACTTTTTTTAGCTTTTCAATCTTGTATTATAGATAGATGAAAAATTATACACTGATTTAAATTGGAAAGGGATTCTATGGAAGTAAAAGCGGATATGGTGTGAGGGGTTCATAGCCGTCTGGACGAATGCCAGGCGAGCTTTGTTGCCAATAGCGGTCCCATGATGCCAATTCTACGGAAGTGATAAAATATGCTTTGGTCAGTAATTAAACACTGAAACGAACATAAAATAAATAATCTGAAATTAAATTTAAATGGAAATTGTTTTTAAAATCATTACTCATATTACTAAGAATTCTTGAAAATAATGAATTTTGATTTGGCAACACTGTTCCCCCACCACACCACAACCCCAGTCCCTTTCCAGTTTTATTCTAACTATATGTGGTGATACCTAATCTTGATAGTTGTAACATCTTCAGTGATCTATAGTTCCGTTTTCAATATTCACCTCCTATGTAGCACGATTTATTTCTACATTTCTGTATACAAGATGTCCAATAAGTAAGCTGCCAAACTTTTGGAAATCATTCTGTGGGTCAGGATAGAAGTGAAAAGCTTCTAAGGAACAACATAAAAAACAATACCTAAACAAGGAACCCAAGTCTGAAACTAGACCTGAGGATTCAAAACTAATATTAAATACAAGCGTAATCAGAGAAAAACCACAAGACACAGGAACTGCACACCTTTATTAGTAATATGATGGTTCCAAGAGAAAGTGACCTAACTGTAGTAGGGTGAACAACTTTTAGCCTTCTCTTTCAAAAGTATAGTATGTAATCACGTCATTATTCCCATTGGGGATCTTAAGTTTCAGCCTTATTGCAGTAGAAGAATTTTAAATTAAGTTTTTATTAACGGAAGCCATAATGATCTTATTTCTGAAGTAAAAATTCTTCTAATTTAAATAAGGCTAATATTTTGTAGCTTAGATCTTCAGTAGGAATGACCACATCTCGCACTTAACTTTTGAAAGAGGGTGGAAAGATTGTTCACACTGTTGTAATAGCTTGTAAGGCTGATCTTGAATCAGAAATGATTACAACTTTATTCCAAACGGAATATAACATTGGATTATTGACTGTCCACACATGTGCAGAAGGGACACTCCTGATTGGCTTCCAAATTACATCAAAGCTATAAACCAGTTTTATACTAGTTAAAATAGTTGGAATCTTGCCTGGTAGCCTTTTTATATGTAAACTTATTACAATTATACATTGGAATTTATAATTGTATAAAATTATAATACTTCACTATTATGAAAGTACTCTTAATTATTATAGATGAGCAAACTCTAGGTGCTATGATTTTCATTTACTTTGGATGAATTATTAATATAATTTCCATCATAATTTCGATTACAGGTGTATCATTTAGAAGAAGGAAAAAATAAGTCTTCAAGGTTTTTTGATGAGGATCTTGAAGAACACCAACCTTTCCCAACATTAAAGCAAGCCTTGGAAGTGTTAGACAATGCTGTTGGTTTTAACATTGAGCTTAAGTGGACGATGCAGTTAAAGGTTTGTAAATTTATAATTCAAACTAAATACATTATTAAAAATAAACAAATTATTTAATAGAAAATCAGTTTACTATCATCAGGTATAATCTGGAAAAATTAGGGATATTTCTTGGGTAATTTTAGTATAGTTTTTTGTAAGTATACACAGTAAAGTCCAAACAATCGCATAAGGCGAAAAAATTTATGTCAACGATTTCTTTTTCTACGAATGTATCATTTGAAGAACAATCTTCTCTTTCGTTGGTTATGATATTACTTTTTTACATATTCGTAGTATAGAGAAAGTTTTCTGATAGGTAAAAAAACCAATATAGTTAATTACCTTAGAGGTTGTCCTCAGTCCGTATATTGGTTTTAGCTACAGCGCTGTTTCGCCGAACACTGTCGGCTTCATCAGGCCCGCACTAACACATAGACACGTAACACAAAACACTAACACATATAAAATCGGAGTATGACTCGTCGTACATAAATAATAAAATTGTTTGTGGCCACATTATATGTCTTACTTGTCCAGCTGCAGGTAAAAAAAAAAAAAAAAAAAAAAAAAAAAAAAAAAAAAAAAACCAATGTCAAGTTTTTTGCCGATATAGCTTTGTGTTTGTACAGTGTTCTAAGGCCGAAACGTGGAGACTATTTTTAATAAAATTTACTATGTAGTCATATTTTGCCCATATTTCGGGACTTAAAAAAATTTTTTTTTGTATACCTCAAAATTTGGGAGTAGCTACCATAAAAAACATGAAATTACAATTAAAAAAAAATTGGTTTTTAACTAGTTTTGTCCAAGCACAAATGTATTTGTCACTCTTCAAAAATGTCAGTTCCTGTGATATCAGTAAAAAATTATTTTCCTTGTTTAAATTATAATTACAAAGACGAAAAAGCTCTCAGTTATAATCACTTTGTAAAAAAAGAATATAAAATAAAGACCCCTAGTCTGTGAATATTGAATAGCATCAATGTCGGAAAAGAACAAGAGTTTGTCAAGAGAGACACGATAGGAAAAAAGATCTAACCCAAGACTACATTAAAAAAGGTGTAGATCCAGCGAGGACTCACTACTGTGAGCTCGTTAGGGTTATCAGTAAAAAACCTAATCTATAACCTTAGAGAATACAATTGTGGAGGTATGCTAAACAAAGTTTCAGAATAAGGTTTTACGGAATATTGTAAATACACTGTGGTATATCCAGAATGATGAGCTTCATAATGATCTTAATATGAACATGTTTGAACGCAGACTACACTGCAACATAGGAATAACTAGATGCTTCTTGATGCTAGATTAAAGTGGAAGAAGTCTCTGGATTGTGAATATCCAATCGCAAGTGAACAGAGAGTATAAATATCATTTTATGAGTTATGTAATATTTTAATTGTTTACCATCATTGGATGGTTTTCTAGATCTTTGTGTGACACTAATATGAATTTATATTACTAGATGGGCTATGTTAGCTTAGTTATATTTTTAATCAGTAAAAAACCAAAAATCTGCCATGGAGCTATAACAAAAGACGTAACTTCAATCGCAACTCAAAACACATTACAGTTTGGAAATAATTACAAATAATGAAAATGAATGTAGCTCCATTAAAAGCTACATTTTAATCAAATACAATTTACAGTAGAACCAACCCCTCTTAACCGGTCTAGTAGGGACTGACACCCGGGCCGGTTAATCCGAGGTTCCCGTTAAACTCGTCAAAAGCTTTTTTACAGTTTCCCCCCTGTTAAGTCTTTATAACACATTTAACCCAGGGTGGCCACCCAACCGGGAAAACCGGGAAACCGGGAATAAGCCGGGAATTTTTGCAATCGGGAAAAAACCGGGAATTTCCATTATTCAACCTTGAAAACCGGAAGTTTTTCGTTGCAAAAAGAAAGTAACTACTTTGGTTTTAATTGCAGATTTTAGTAACTTTTTGCGACATTTAGTAGGAAAATGTAATGCAAAAATTCAGGTAAGTGGTCAAGTCCAAGTCCAACGTGGATATTACGCCGGGGAGTTGGCAGCTGATGTGTCGAAAGGAGTGCGTGGAAGAGAGGGGCGCAAGCGCATGCTCCGTGATGCTAATCCGATCGATCGACCAACGACAAGACTTCTGCTACAAGACTTCTGATGTTGTAAAGAAAAGAAAAAATAACAGTTGTCTTGTGTTTCATTCATTCCTTTCTTGTTTTAATGATATAAGTTATCCCTGAACATACCCAATCATTACATTGCTGACCATATTAATTACAATATCAAAATGTATCGTAATTTTTAAACTATTTATTCAATTATCAGTGAATCAGTCTGTAACAAAACCCAATCGGCGATTCGATTCGATATGCCCCGTCTCTAAACATAGCGTGTAGATCGTTCAGGGTTTTGCACTTTGTCTTGCCCACAAAAAATTCCCTAACATTTCCCATTGTTTCATACTCATTTGATTTTGAGTTTTTAATTATTCAGACTGCGTCTCTAGGTTTTGTGTAATACTGAAGGATTGTTTATAAATATGGTAACATATTAATTAAAATAAAGAGTAGTTCCAAATATAAATTAATACTAATAGGCCTGTCGCCAAACTGATTCCCGACCGGGAAATATTTTACTTGGGGCCGTATAACAATGGGAGAGAGCCGAGAGGCGAGGGCGGATGTAAACAAACCTGACCTTGAGGTGACGAGGGTTTTTTCTCCTTATTCCATTCAAGTTGGTACTGGACTAAATATCTACCAGATATGCTGTCATAACTAGATCTAGATGGACAGTGGTCACAGCACACTGAGCACAGTTTCTTCTCTTTAATTTGGGACTACAAAAGTTTGTAGAGTGTGAGTGGCAACTAGGCCTACTTCAACGTTGATTACTTCCGACTGAGTTTTAGACAACTGACAACCCTAGGACATTGTCACTATGGGCCATATCTGATTCGTTTCCATCATTCTTCAAGAGATTTAGAAATACGATTTGTACGATTTCTGCTTTAGAAATTTGTTATTTATTGTAATTTAAAATTTTATTTCAAAATAATCGAAATTGTTTGTATTTTCTTAAGTAATATAATTACTTTCATATTCTTCTACGTACCAATAGTTCTATGATTTATACTTACAGTACTGTATTTTAATAGTAGGGTAACAAAAATAATTGACTAAAAATATATAATTTGTAACAACTTCAACATTTTTTAACTCGAAGGCTTAAGTGGTGAGACATTAATTAAAGACAACTTATGGGTTGAACCACTAAATAAAACACATTTTTTAAATCAAAGACGTTTCGTCCGAACTGTGTCGGACATCGTCAGTTTGGTTTATTGAAAGAATAGAATAAATGGTTTAAATATTGCAAGAAGATTATAAATTGGAGAGTGAAAAAACTCCTAACCTTTAAAAATGTATAATCTTCTTGCAGTATTTAAACCATTTATTCTATTCTTTCAATAAACCAAACTGACGATGTCCAACACAGTTCGGACGAAACGTCTTTGATTTAAAAAATGTGTTTTATTTAGTGGTTCAACCCATAAGTTGTCTTTAATTAACTTCAACATTGTTTAAATTAAAATAAAAATGTGTTTGTTAATAAACACTTTCTATAATGTCATATTGCGCCATATTACACAGCTCAGTTGATAGTGTGTACAGTGTGCGTGTGCACTGCCATTGTCTTCTCGGCGGCAACAACCCGGCACGGCACTGACAGCCTGACTCCCCCTCCCCCCACTACCGTCGTTATACAACCGTGTAAATTGCCTTTTATAAATTGAAAATTTTAAATTGAATTTTCAAGCGTTGCTTAGGGCAACGTAGACCGTATAGTACCGTACAGTTTTCACGAAAATACGAGTCCCTGTATAAAATAATCAAGTCAGTTCAAAATACCTGTAAATGTTTTTTTTTTTTTTTTTTTTTTTTTTTTTTTTTTTTTTTTAATGTTTGAATGCATCAAAATATCGGGAAATAATGCCGGGAAAAAACCGGGAATCTGAAAATGATGTTAGAGTGGCCACCCTGTAACCGTGTCTCAAATGAAACCAACACACGCTTCCGTTTTCGTAACTCGCTCATTTTTATTTACTGTATATACTATATGTAGATCATAACTAGTCAAAGACAAGAAGAAAACTGAAAAGAAATGTTATATTTTCCATAAGGTATACTAAATTGATTCATGGAAAAAAAGTGACACATCAAACGTTTTTGCCGGTGTATGTCTGCTATACCGACGGGTGCCAATGCCGTGATGTTTTTTGCCGCCGACAATGGGATACCGCTTTCGACAAAGTCATTTGATTCGCCACCGCTTTGGTGCCACGGTGTTTTTACGCCACCGACAATGGGATACCGCCATCGACAAAGTCGTTTGACTCGCCGCCGCTTTGGTGTTTCAGTTACAATTTATTTTCGGAAACTCTCATGGAACCAGTACACTACGAAATAGGCCGGTTAACAGAGGTTCTACTGTATACTCAAATAGAGCAAATTTGTTATCAAAATAACCTGAAATTAGGTTTAGTTTGTCAGACAACCTTTTCAAATTTTAACGAAAAAGTTAGAAAATCTTTTAATTTTGGGCTATGAAAAACCTGAAAATGTGACCACGTATTAACTCAAAAAATAATCTATTACGGACTCCCACATTTTTACAGTTTAAAACAAAATTAAATTAATAACATTTGTTATTATCCAAATAGGATGTTTATAGACATAGGAAATTGTGATTTCTCATCTCATAAATTTTTGTTATGTTGAAGGATGGGACATATGAGCTGTATCACCCATTTGATTTGAACCTGTACTTAGATATTGTATTGGAAACCGTCTTGGAATATGCTGGAACTCGTAATATAGTTTTCTCCTGTTTTCATCCTGATATTTGCTCTATGTAAGTAATCATAAGATTATTATTAATGGTATTATAGACCAATTATTTTGATATCATAAATGATTTAGAAATAAAGCTATTTGAGGACCGTAATCTTACAAGTCAGTACTTTGCTGAAAATAATTTATCCGTTAATTGTATTTAATTAGTTTCATATATTTTAGACTAAAAAATGTAAATAAGATTTCTAGGCTTTCCTTCATGTTAGATGACAGAGAAGGTAAAGCTTATTAGCAGTGGTTATTGACAATAAATTAACTTACCATAACCAGATTAACAACATTTGTAACAAATTATGTTCAGAAACTTTAATACTACAGGGTGGTGCAGGATAGGTTAACACATCTATAAAGTTGATTATAAATAAACGTGATTTATTTGTTGTTTCATATTATGCAATACGTAATCCCTATTTTTTGGAAATACGATTAGATTTCACATATTCGTCGTATTCTCTACTGATTCCGCAACACATTATTGTTTAGCTATGGCCGATCACAGATGTTGGTCTAATTCACAGCATGCTAAAGTTGTGCTTGTTTATACTGAATCAAAACGTGCTACAGTGACTCAGTGACAATAATAATTACGAGGTCATTTTAACACTCGATGGGCTCCAGCAAGAAACATCATTTTCTTATGGAAACTTCAGCACAAAATGGTACTCATTTGCCTACATTTGAACTATGTAGTTTTATTGTGAGGGAACTCCTCAGTTCAAAATGATCAAAAGTTATTAATAATAGGCAAAAAAAATCTATAAAACTTGTCAGAGGATTAAACAAATATAATCTTGGAAAGATTTTTTAAAGGAGTTGAGTATACTTCCCTGTATTTATATTTTTCAAACGATTTATTATTTTAAATTTAAATATATTGCAATAAAGATATACATAACTATAACACCAGGGATGGATGTGACTTTACGGCTTAGGCAAAACAGACTTGTCAAATGTAAAAGATTTACCCTCATAAGGAGAAGTTTTGTTGATTAACAAACTCCTACTATTCCTTGAAAATATTCAAGACCAGAAGGCCACCTTTAACAAGAATCTTTGACAACTCTTAGTGTCGAGATCCTATTACTTGGTGTAGGAGTTCCACAGCTACATGTAGGATCACAGTGTTTTTTTTTTTTTTTTTTTTTTTTTTTTTTTTTTTTTTTTTTTTTTTTTTTTTTTTTTTTTTTTTTTTTTTTTTTTTTTTTTTTTACAATAGTGGGATATTCTCGCTTTATTCATATGTTTTTAACTTTTAAATTTTCACATTGTGTTTTCCTATTGTTGTTAAGCAATGTTGTTTATTTTATTGGTTGTTTATAATTTTATTAATATTTAATTGTTAATTTGTTTTGTATATAGAATTATTTTAAAATTTGGATATACAGTACACACCCTCTAATTTGATTACCTCTAACCTATACATTATAGCAAAATAGCTGGACAAACCTAAAATATGGAATAATTATGAAATATCACCTTTAAATGAAAGATCTGATTCATAGCTATAAATTATTTACAATGTGAGATGTGTAAACAATGTACTAGTATCAAAAGATACTCTAGTCAACTGATTTTTGATTTACAGTACTGTGAGCATTCTCAGTGTAAACGGAAGCTAAACTAAGCTGTATGATTCATATACAGGTGACCGGGCGATCCAACCGAGACTGGAATAGGGGGCATCTACTGTACAAATTACTTTTCTCCCTTATATAATTTTCTTTTAGCAGATGGTTCTTGGTATTATTTTCCATTTTTCATTCAAAAATCTGAGTAACATAAATTATCAAAAAATATTGTGATCTGAGCTCAACAAATTGCATTTCTTTGTTGAGATAATTTTTCTTTTCTTTACATATTTATCGTTCTAAATTAAGAACATGAGTTTTATATTATGTTTCAGGATACGTTTAAAACAAAATAGATATCCTGTAATGTTCTTGACTCAAGGAGTGACTGACAAATATCCTGCATATCATGATGAGAGATGTCAGAGTGTACTTATGGCAGTACATTTTGCAGTCAGCATGGGCATTCTGGTAACATCACTTTTACTCAATTTTGAGTTATTTATTAATTAGAAAATGGAGCTATTGTAATATTTAGCTTAAGTGTGAAAATATGAAGGAAGTAGAAAAGGTGATGTAGACCTAAAACAGTGGAGTACAAAGCTAAAACTATGAAAACGTTAAATTCGTGTCATGGGTGATATGTTAGGATCAATCAGCGAAAACATCCATTGAATGAAAAAACAAAACATAACACAATGTGTTATGGTTTCTATACAAATACTACAAAGATAAATATGAGGAAATAGTCAAACCGCTATGATACTGTAAATATCAAAGCTGTAACTCTGTGAACCAAGTTAATAAATAAAATCTGAATGATTTGAACCCAACCCAACCTAACCTGTTCAGGTTTAATATTTCCTACATCATAAAATTTATAAAATGATTACTTCCCTGTGTCGTACTTTGAGGTACATATACATCTACTTTATTTTATTCACTCAGTGAGCGTTTTCTTTGATTAAACTTAACATATCACCTATACCCCCCCCCCCCCCTGTTGTTTGAAGCCAAGAAAAGACCCCCAAGCCCTGGAATACTCCAATAGGATCAGGGTTGGAAGAAATCTACCTATCTTAAAGAAAGTTTATATTGTTGTTTAAAAACGAAAAACCTTTTGGTCATCATCGCCTTATAAAAAAAAGAACACAAAAAAGACCCCTAGCACTCCAATACTCTAATAGTGTCAGGGTTGAAAAGAATAAGAGCTGGTAAAGAGAGCCCAGATAGGAAACTCTTTCGGAATGGTAAATAGTGTAATATTTCAATTTACTGGCAACGAAACTGGTTATTTTATTTTTTAAGGAGTTGAAGGACTAATTTTAATAAAATTCAATTTGAGAAATAAAATTTTAATTATTTAGCTCTTGTTAAGTGGAGAAGTGTTCTTATCTTCGTGAAGTTACAAATGATAACAAGTAATTTTTAAAATTTATCCCTAATTATATGTGTTACCAAAAGCCTTTAAAACCTTAACATACCTATTTTTTTATAATTCATATTTATTTTTACAACATTTAAAATTGTAATTTTTTTGTAACAATAAATCAATGTTTAATTTAACTGTAACTAGTTTTCATTCTATTTTGAAAACTTATTAAGATTAACCTAAGTGTTATCATTAAGGTGCTTAGGATATAAAATTGTTTATTCAAATTGTGGAAACTCAGGCTAAGGTAAGATGTGTTTGAAAAGAAATTTACTATGCTCATGTAAGCCTACGAAATTATAATTTTGCTCTTAATTTTGTAAATTTCCCCGGACTCCCCTTTTTCCATGGTGATATTCCATACCCCCTGGTAATGCTAGGTGCCTCGTTTTTACACGGTGACGATTTGGTCACACTATGGTAAAACTATGCTAATTTATTGTGACTGTATTCTATACAATTACCAGTAAGGTAATTTCCTCCAGTAAGGAAATTTGCTTAACTTACTATTGCTAACCATATATTTTAGAATAGATTATTTGATTGTAATTCTCTCCTCAATAATTTCATAAAATTATTTTAGTTTATTTTTCTGTATTTCTAACAATTACATACTATAAACATTTTAATACAACCAGTTTGTTGTCTTTTCAGGGTATTAATGCTCATACTGAAGACATATTACGAGATTCTTCTCAAGTAAGCCTTGTCAAGCAAGCTGGTCTCGTATTGTTCTGTTGGGGAGATGATAATAATGATCTAAGTACTATCAGACATCTGAAAGACTTAGGACTTCACGCTATCATCTATGATAGGTTAGTTCTTAACACATTTAATGTCCCACCCAACTTCACGCTATCATCTATGATAGGTTAGTTTTTAACACATTAGATGTCCCACCTAACTCCATGCTATCATCTATTATAGGTTAGTTTTTAACACGGTAGATGTCCCACGTAACTCCATGCTATCGTCTATGATAGGTTAGCTTTTAACATGTTAGATGTCTCACCTAACTCCATGCTATTTTTTACCACATTAGATGTCCCACCTAACTCCATGCTATTTTTTACCACATTAGATGTCCCACCTAACTCTATGCTATCATCTATGATAGGTTAGTTTTTAACACATTATGTTCCACCTAACTCCATGCTATCTTCTATGATAGGTTAGTTTTTAACACATTATGTTACACCTAACTCCATGCTATCATCTATGATAGGTTAGTTTTTAACATGTTAGTTGTCCCACCTAACTTCATGCTATCATCTGTGATAGGTTAGTTTTTACCACATTAGATGTCCCGCCTAACTCCATGCTATTTTTTACCACATTAGATGTCCCACCTAACTCTATGCTATCATCTATGATAGGTTAGTTTTTAACACATTATGTTCCACCTAACTCCATGCTATCTTCTATGATAGGTTAGTTTTTAACACATTATGTTACACCTAACTCCATGCTATCATCTATGATAGGTTAGTTTTTAACACGTTAGTTGTCCCACCTAACTTCATGCTATCATCTGTGATAGGTTAGTTTTTACCACATTAGATGTCCCGCCTAACTCCATGCTATCTTCTATGATAGGTTAGTTTTTAACACATTATGTTACACCTAACTCCATGCTATCATCTATGATAGGTTAGTTTTTAACACATTAGATGTACCACTTAACATCATGCTACAATCTATGATTAGTGAGTTTTTTTTTACATATTAGATGTCCCACTTTCTCTGAATTTAGAACAAATGTTTTTTTTTTTTTAAATCACTTTTGTTAAACTAAAGAATAAAGTTAGATACTTTCGAAATATAGTAAAATTTTGAAGACATCTCAAAAATTTTAAATGGTAACACCTATAAGTGGTAGATTATTTTAAAAAGAATAGCAAGTGGAGAAGTACCTCTAACTAAACTCTTTTCAAGCTTATGTGCAATAAGAGGTAAATTATATCGCTCAGATTTAAATTTCTATTAGTTGCAGGAGCAGTATTACAACGTTTTGTACAGTTGTTCTCTACTCATTATTCCCTTTAAAATTATGCAACACTCAATAGAGGTTGCCAATAAAAAATTGTTACTTTTCAAAAACCCAATTTTCGATGGTTGGAAAAATTGTTGTACATACCAAAAATTACCTTTTATAAATGTAAACAAAAATATGTACTTTTTTTTGTACTGAATCATATAAAACTTACATATTATACAGGGTGTCTCAATAATAATTTACAAAGATAATAGATTAAAAATTACCGTTTTAGTCGTATAAATGTAAATAAGTGCATTTGTTTTGTTTTTTAATAACTGAATCATCAAAAATTGATGCTTCTCAAAAGTAAATGTGTTGCAAATTTTGTTCTGCTAAAATTAGACATGACATTAAATTTAACTGGCCTTAGGAATGTATAAACAGTATTAGGTTTAACTTGTTAATTTCTTTTGCTTTTAGAATCAATGAAATTGGAGCCAAAGAAGTAAAAGAAAGTATTTTCCGTATAGAAGCAAGAGAATCTGAGAGGATGGTGATTAGAGCAACTGCAGAGAAAGCTGCAGAGAAGGGACAGGAAACCAGTTACTTAAAAGTAATCCATTTTAAAATTTGTAAAAAAATTATCACTCAAAGTTTTATATGATGGCCCCTCCTCAGGAGCTTATATTGAGTAACAAGTATGGCAATCTCAAAGCATCCTAGTTGGATCTACACCTTTCATTGTGTATTTTTGGTTTAGATCACTCTCATCTTTCCTATGAGGTCTCTCTTGATCAATTGTTATTCTCTTCTGACCCTGATGTTATGAGTAGTCAAGGGCTTTATTTTATACTCTTTTTTTTATAAGGTGGTGAAAGGCTTTTTACCTTTAAAAAACAAGGAAATCTTATATGATTGTTTGAGACTAGAAAGGGTATCAAATTTTTGTTGAGTAACATAGTAGAAAAATAAGACATTACAGCCATTTTCCTATTGGAATTTTATTTATATTATTTGTACAAATATTTTTTAGGTTGAAGAACCGCACTTTCTTGATATTGACAAAGCCCAAATGCTAGCAAACCCTGGATCAGTATCATCTTGTCTTTCTCTTTGGTCGCAGGACAGTAAAGGGCAAAGCAGTAGCGTAACTGGTAATATCGATGATGCAACACAGGTTCCTGAAGTAAATTCTGCTACTAGTAAATCGACAATCATCATCAGTTAACCAATTTTTCTATTTTATACGTAAAATTATCGTTATACAAGTTTAATATTGGATACAATTTATATCTAATTAATTTTTTTTTGGTACATCAGTTTGGAATAAGAACATTTTTGTGATAAATAGATTGTAAAATAAATAAATCAGTTAATTCAAATTATATTTATTGACATTTAAAAGAAAATATGAATTTAATAAATATTTCACAAATAAAATTGCACATGTTAGATTCAAATGATTTTCACTTTTTTAAAATAGCATAACAGCTTCTATCTACAATATCATATATTTTTCTAAAGAACACAAATTGTGAAATTATATTTCATTCTTTGCTCATTACAATATGCCTTCCTCACATTTTTCATTCCAAGTCTTACCATTACCTTAAGGGGAAAAAAAGAAGAATATGGTTTTGTTTTGTTTATGAGCATATTTTGTAAACGTGGCACATTATTTAAATTATCTGTTTTGAGCAAAGATGAACTACTTTTCTGGCAATTGCCTTTATAAGTACTTGTATGAAAACAGGAAATCCCAGCTGAAGAGATTAGATTTTACTTTAGTAGGGGCTCTCATGTGATATTTAGATTAAGTAATTTTTGTAAAATTTCAAATTATTTAACTTTTATATTTCTTCAAGTATTATTTTTACTTTATATGTTTGAAACAGTTAATATGTTATGCTTAGACAATACTCTATATTGAAATTGTTTTATTTATATAATTTAAACCTTAGGTAGAAATTAGTTTATCCAATAATCCAAATGGATGATGTGATATAAAAAGATTTACATTTAAGAAATTATTATGTTAACTATTAAAAACACAAGTATAGGAAACGTAAAGAAAACATTTAGAAATTAAACTTTGTAGAGTGATAATGTTGGGATGTTTGAAATTTTATTTTTATTTATTTTCTTTATAAAGAGAAAATCAATGATAGTGGGAAAAAATACAAAACAAAAAAAAAGTTTGTTTCCAACATTTATATACAGTGTACTGTAATTTTTAAATATGTTTTATAAATTTTGTAGCCATAAAAAAGTGTTATATTGCTTCCTATACAATAAAATTATTTATAGTTCTGCTTAAGCCAGCCAAATTGATTTGTATACAATCACATTAATTCCTTCCCCCCCCCCATACTGTATCGTTAATATGTTATAGAGTAAATTTTAACTTAAATAAATAAAATTCATTGAAACATATCCAGCATTAATAATTGAGCAATGTTGCGCAACTGTAGGAAGTCAAACAATTTATTTATTTATTTAAAAAAAAAAATTATCTGTATATTTACTCATGCAAATTTATATTAGGAAAGAAATATCTTGTTTTTGCACAAACAATTTTTAACCCTTACCAAATGCAGTGCCTATATAAAAAATATTCAAACTGAGTATGGAGAACATAGCACTTTTTTTGTAGGAAGAGCTGTTCGAAAAGTAATTTTCGTTTGACTATGAATAAAATAGAGACATAGATACAGAAACTTTATTATATACAACTTAAAACTACAGCTTTCCACTGTTTTAAATATTTTTTGTTTACATTATCACCATTTAATTTTAGGCATATATCATAGCGATGCATAATTTTGGAAATCCCTTCATAAAATTCTGTCATCTGGGATTTTAGCCCAGCCTGTCATAGTATCTAAGATTATTGTTTGTCATCAAAGCACTGGAACCCAAGCCACTACTTTATATGCAGAATAAGTGAAAAACACTTGGAGCCAAATCCAGTCTTATACGGATGATCGAAAACAGATTTTTTATTTTCAAACTCAGATAAGTAAATTTACAGAGTGTTGTCTTGCAAATCTTATCAAATCATGCACTTCACATTTCGTGAGGGTTTTCTATTGCAGCAAAAACATATATTGTTAAGTAAATATGGAAATTTTCAGAACATTGTCCGAATAAGAAAACTGCTAAGAGGTCAATATTTACGGCTAATATTAATTTAAAATTAGATAGCAGTATTCAAATGTATGTTGTTAAAAATTAATTATGTAAATTATCTATCAACAATAATTGTCAAAAAGTGAAAATATACACCTGACTTTAGATAATTGAATATCTTAAAATAAGCTCAAATTATTCAAACAAATGTTTGAGAAATGTTTATGACCTAAACATTTATATAAATAATTGCATATTAATAAAAAATTACTGTTCCTAATTTTAAAATATTATTTGGTATTCTTCATTTTTTTTTCTTAAATCATATTTTTTACAAATTCGATTTTTATTGATCAGAATTTAAAAAAAAATTACTTCAAGTATCCCCTATTGAATTTTAAAAGATGATATTAGACAAATATGTATTAAATTTCAGCCATATTGCTTCCAACAATTAGACTCTAGCTAAGTAGATGACAGACTTTAAATAGATTTGTTGGGGGACCTCCAAAATGAACATTTCCATTAATTATTTTTTATATAAATTTGATTTAAAAAACTTGCATAATATATATGTATGAAAATAAACTGTCTTACATCAGATTTTAATTAAAAAATAATGTATATAAGTTAATTCTTATCATAGGAATTTATATTAAAGTAAATGTAATCATTGTAGAGGCTACGATGTGAAACAAGTTATTGATAAAGTTTTTGAATATGAATAAAATACAGCAGGGGGAAAACTATGTAAATAAATATAATTAAATCCATTCTTCTTCCTATTGTTGGCAATGGAAATAATATAATAGTATATATGTTTATAACAACAACTAGATTAGTTATGTAATCGAGATTAATTTCCTGGTATTAAAAATACTTGGGTTGTGTTAATTATTTAATCATTTTCATTTGTCCTCATTTTTTACCCCATTAAGATAATTTATTTATGTATGCAAAGTCATTGTCTACCGGTCACGGAAGTCCCAGAATTTATATTAGGGTGACGGAAGTTTGTAAAAGGCCCCAATTTTCGTTTTAAGGTCACTGATTTCAGATTCAATGAATCATTCATGTAATGTATTGATTCATCAATAAGAGTCGTTAATAGTGTACAAGAATCAAAGTTTTCTCTAAACTCCACGTAGAACATCAGTGTGAAAGTTCGTTCCACAAACTGTATGGAACTTTGAATACAGTACTTATATATGAACTGCGAGCTATGTAGATTGAATTGCCTATGACTCACGCATGTGATTTGATTTAACACCTACACCAAATATTTGGTATCGTTAACTGTGCATAATTCACTAGACTACTTAGTAACAAGAAGTTAAGTTCAACAGCACGCAATACATATATATGTGGAAATTTAGGAGTTACTATACTCCACTATTCATAATACTGATAAAGTAATATTAGTCATTTTAATTATGTTTTTAGTCACATTCAATTTTAATTTAGAAAACGGGTCGTGGAATTGAATGGATGTTTCCATATCTGTACGTTTCTAAAGACTCTTCTACTCTCTCCACAACTTCAGCACGGTTATTGGTCCGATTGATAATTCTTATTGAACTGTTCACTCTCCACAGTGAATCTATGATCTATCTTGTTCTTTAAATTAACTGGTTTCATTAATAGTTGTACAGTCGTTGTTTTTTATAACCTGACAATAATGTTCAGTATTATGTTATAGGAATATGATACGCAGAACCACTATTTTATAATTTAAACTAGATTGATTGATTCGCCGCAACTTTAAGAAGATCCGATTTAGTCCATGGTCTATTGTAGAATAGTCAATTGCTATATTGTGACGTTTCATAAAGCGGCAGCTATTGCTATTTAGTTAGCTGTTATTAGTTAGTTCAGTGAAAGTGAGAATTGTAATTGTATTTGAAACTTTTCCCAGTTTTTAGTTACAGTGTATCGAATATGTTTAGTATTTTTGGTTGTATATAGTTCGTAATTACAATTGTTAACTATATATTACTTTGTGCAAAAATTTATACGAATAGGTATACATGAATGGTAGGAACATAGGTTAGGAATTTTCATAAACATTGTTGATTTTGTGGAGTTTTATTCTTTAAAATAATGACAAATCTTTAAACAATGATTAATACTTTACTTTATTGAAAATGCCGGATAAATGTCATTTCTAGCCCAGTATAGCTTGAAGGACCAGACAGGAAAATATGGTTATGTGAAGGAAGAAACAACTCCTCTGCATTTTGTAAATTTTTAAAATATATTCTTCACATTTTAAGGCATGAAATATCAAGCAATTGAAATAAATTTAAACACCTATCAACTTACGCTGCTACATACCTTCAAAAAAGTTGATGCACCCGAACCTTAAACTTCTACTGATGTTACTAGTAGTACTAGTTCTGCAGCTAGTTAATCAATAGTACTAACATTGGCTTTCCTAATCTGTGTAGCTGGATTTCGTACTTTTATAAATCTCATTTTCTACTAAACTAATGCACATTTTGGGACTTGAAACATTTCTTCCAACAAATATGATCTGATCCTTTGATTACAAGGTAGGGCTAACTTTACGTTTTTTAATTTTTTATAGAAAAATCCGTGGAGATACAACCAATATTTACCTAATTTGTATTATTACTAGTGCAACAAACATGTTTTAATTACATTAATTATTAGTACAGTATACTAATAATTTGTTATAAGGTTGAAACAGTATACAAAATTACATTTAAAGTAATGTAACTAATTTTTGTCTTTGGTAAGGTCCCCGATTTTTACCCAAATAGATCTCCGAATTTGATTTTAACAATCTGGTGGATAGCCTAAGAGTGTCTTTAAAGTCGTTGAGGTGTTTTGAATTTTAATAAACATGAAAGAACAGATCAAAAAGTTTTTTTCCTGGATTATCTGAGGCAAGTGGACAGATCCGTAAATGTTCAAGCAATATTCCAGCTCTTACCACACTCGATTTAGAATATTTGAGCCTGATTTACACGGGTAGAGTTGTTGGTAGAGTAGTTTCTAGTAGAGCTACTTTCTTGACCACTCTATCGATTTTAAACAAGCACATAGTAGAGTGTTGATGATAGTTTGTGAACTGTGTGTTCCTCCTCAATTCCTCAAAATGAGTGTTGTTGTAAAGAAAAGGAAATTAATGAGAGTCATTCCCTAGATTTTTAAGTATCCTTATAAGTTTTATAATCCATATATAATTATGTTACGATTCCTATAATTAACAGTCCCCAGATTCCACAGACATTCATATTCATTGTACAGCTCCATTAATTTACAAGTTTCATCTTTAGTAAACTTCATATTCAAACAGAACAAAAGTCAACAAAACTAGTCACAAGACATCGTCACTACTCTAACTCTCTACTATGAATATGTAGACTCTAAACTCTACTCTACTGTCGACGGATCACGTTTACACAAGTATAGTGTGCAGGAGAGTGACAATTTTGCTAGTGGTGGGGGAAGTAGAGTAGAGCTACTTTCCCACATGCTGCTAGCAACTATACTCTACTACCTACTTTACTAGCTACTAGATGCTAGTGAGTGTTTACATGAGTAGAGTTACTCGACTAGAAACTTTACTCTACCAACAACTCTACCCGTGTAAATCAGGCTTTTGAGTTATTAATGCAAATACTTGAATCCGTTGACTCAAAATCCCCTTTCACTGTAGCATGGGTGCAAGTTCGGCTGAGCATTGTGGTCAAGTTTTTCATCCATCTCTTCCAAGCCAACAGGATATTTCTCATAAAAGAAACCATGAACAACATTGGCATAGTAAAGACAATCTTGATCCATTTCGTTCAAAAATCAAGTTTTATCCTTGATTTAGGGAAGTGTTTCTCTTTACTATATTTGAAAAAGTAAAAAAACCTTAGCGACTCTTACAAAATAAGGATGTAAGACAAAATTACTCCATATGCAAAAATCTAACTTTTTTGGTTATAAAAATTATCAAAACATTTTATTTATTCATTAAAAAATTTAGATGGGAGGAGAGAGTGTCTTGGAACAACCGATGTATAGGCTATATAGCTTGATATTCTACATACAATATAAACTCTGACAAAGAAGTAAAAATTAAAAAAATTAACTATAAAATCTACAAATTGCACTAAAATATTATAGGAGAAGCGGTTTTAGACATGTGCAATTTAATTTCCATTTATGAGGAAATGCTACACCAATTTATTTATTACATATAATAATGAATTGATAAAAATAATGTTTAATAATCTGAAATACTTTCTTTGTACATTTTTCTTTAAGCAACTTTATTTTCAAATAATATACAAGTTTCAAATCTAGTACAATTCAGTCTTAAAAAAGAAAATTCTAATATATGGTTTTACAATTAATTTCGTTTTTCATGATTGCTATAGACCCCAATCAATCTAGCTAAAATGGCAATGTTGGCACAAAAGAACGCAATACCTTGTAACCACACATTAAAAAATGTATCCCTTCCTCTAAATTCTAGCCAATAAGCTGGCAAAAGCCACGCTATCTGTGCAACAAACCATAATGCTGAAAGTACCAAAGTTTGTTGTTTCGTAAACTTTAAGTGAGGTAAACTGAGAGGAAGTAATGAAATAAACCAAAGAAAATATTGACAGGTTAAAACAGAATTGTACATTACCAAGACTATGGCTAAACATAACTGACAAAAAGGTAAATGTTTACGTGAACCAAACACAAGTGACAGAAAGAACATCAGAATGATTTGTGGTAAAACTGTCAATATATTTACCCAAACATGATTCACACTGATGGACAATAAATACTGTAGGTAAAAATATACAGAAAAGTTATGTCTGATATCACGACGTTTTAAATGAAATAAAATACTTTCATATAGAAATTTAAAACCATAAAGGTTATAAAAAATTGCTGTTATAAAAAACAATGTAATAATACAAGAAAATACTAACTGTAGTCGTTGACGATTTGGTCGAATCATGTGAAGTATTTTCATAATTTTTCCACAATGTCTAGTTATTTTAACACTGTTATTCGGAATAGAAAGATACATTCCTAAACTGAATACAATTGGGTAAATTCTAAAATGAATTGCTAGTCCGTGCATTAATCCTGCTAATATGTAACTGCCTTTTTGTTGTAACATTAAAGTGAGTAAAACTAAAACTGCAGATATTGAATCAGCATTTCCTCTAGTTGAAATAACTATCACTAGAGGATTATACAACCAAAATAATGTGGATCTAATAGCAACAGTTTCACTAGTTTTATTAAGTATCATACTATGAATTAAAAAACCAGCGATGATATCTAGAATAGAAAAAAGGACTTTACCCCAACAAAGATGAAGAAATATATTTGGTGTTAACAAAATTGCCAATAAAGGTGAGTATCTATAAGTATGTCGATCAAATGGTGAATTTCCTTCAGTTATATGCCGAGCAGCATCTGTGAATACCTTATAATCAATATCTGTGTATTGAACAACAGAAATGTTGTCTTGAATTTCACCATATACTATAAATAACAATCTTACAACTAAAGCTATTCCATAATGCACCCCTATTCCACTCATAGTCATCAAGGTCTTTAAAACACTGATAAAAACAGACAACTTTTTCGAAGACAATAACTTTTTTTTTATTTAACTTTTAAACATTGTTTTCTGTTATTTTGCTACTTTTCTACACACTCTGTTCATATTCTTGTTCCTAATTTAGCAGCAGCCTTTGCAAGACACTGTTGAAACTTTGTAAACTCTTGCTGGCAACAACCTTTCTTTAGATCATTTTGTGAAGATGACACGCAAGTAGCGTAAACAGTAGCTTCTGTTCTACATTCAACTAGTAATTGAGGGAACTTTAATAATCTACTTCGAGCTTTGGAAACAGACTCCATGCTACTAAACAGAACAAACATGTAAGAATAATTAGAAAACTAGTAAATTGAGTTTGGACAAAATCATTTGATAAAAAAGTCAACTTACAGTTATCACATAATTCACATATTGTGATATACTATGAGGTGATTAGTATACGTATATAATAATTATTGAAGTTATACTTCTTTGCGCTCGTTGGGATGGGGTGTTGGTCGAGAAACCGCATCACGTTAAAACTGAGAAAAATCAACGATTATACTTTTATGTACGTTCTGGCTTTAGGAGAGTTTTTTTTAATCCAAAAACTAACCAAGCGAAGGGGGGGGGTGATGGCGGGGGACGAGGGGGGTTTTGGCGAAGGTCATCTGTGATACCGATGAATAATAATAAAACAATTAACATTCGGAGAAATCATTTCCCATTGGTATCATCATGTTCTATCACGATACATAAATCGCAGGGTGGGACTTTCGATGAGATTGTTTATGAATATGACAAAAGCCACTCCATAGAATTAGTGTATGTTGCCTTATCGAGAGTGACGAATATTAATGGTCTATATATCACTACAAGAGACGACAGCAACATTTTCCAACATGGCAGGAAAATTCTATAGGTACAACAGATATACAGAGAGAATTTCAAAGATTATCACTCAATAGACTACCAACAATTATTGAGTATTTGGGAAGTTTTATTTTTTCTAATAGGACAGGAATAAGTTTTTATTCAATAAATAGTCAAAGTCTCATTGCACATGCACTCGATCTGAATGACAGCGTATTCAAACAATGTACAATAGATATACTATCGGAAACACATTTGAGAGATGGGCAAAATATCGACATTCCGAATTTTCATTGCATAGCAAAGTATAAACGAGAGAATGTTGCTGCGGGAGGAGTAGCAATTTACCACAATGAAAGTGACCATAATAATATAGTCACTTCTCACATGGATGTTCATTCAAGGGCATCGGAATCTCTTGTTGCAGCACAGTCTGCTATTGGAGAAATTTGTATTAGTAAATGCGTTCCACAAACTGGTCGACAATTCGTAGCTATGGCGCTATACATCTCTCCTGGTAAAACTGTGAACCAGATCATAAAGTTTATACACCAAAATTTATTAATTTATACCAGAGAAGGTTCTGCACTGCTCGATGAAAATTTTCATGAAATCCCAATGATAATGAGCAGCGATTTCAACATCAATTTTTCCGATGAAAAAACAGAACCATTGATAAATTTTCTAAAAGAAAAACTAGACTTGGTAATGTCGAATGATAAGAATCAAAGTACGACCAAATACGACTATCAATGCTGTATTTAGTAGACATCTTGAAAAGTTTGGATCTAGAATATTTGTTAGTTACTTTAGTTATCATAAGCCGATTGTGTCTTTCCTGGAATACAGTACGATTTCTAATGACCAACAAGAAAATGACCACGATGAAAGAATGATTATAGAAGAAATTACTGATAATGATAATATATAGGTGTATAATATAATACTGAAGTCACTTATAATATATTGAAGAGAAATATATCGAATAACAGGAAAAAATGTATTATATTTCATATATGTCTGTCTGTCGGTGTGCGTGTGTGAGTGAATGGCCAAAGAAGAATCACTTCCACCGTCTGGTCCGACGCAGACCCAATATTTTTTATGTAAATAAAATATATTAGGCAAACAAGATCTACCCCTTTTTTTTCAACAAAACTAAATTAATTCTGTTTGATTGTTATCATTATTTTAACTTTCTTCAATAATCATTTAACTGAACTTACAACCACAAGATCAGTAGTATAATCTAGAATTGAATCACAGGAGCCAATCGGGCTTACCATGCTTAAAAACCTCTTTAAGTCAGGTTTTGAGCAGAAAAACAAAAATAATTTGTCCAGTAGTTTTCTGCTGCAGAGATCTGAACCTTTGTAAAGAACAACATAAACTCTCGCTAAGAGTCTTTGAAAAAAAAAATACTAGGAAGAAATTTGGGCCTTTGAGTATAGGATAAGAAGTAACAGATATAGATGATGAATTGATAAAAGGTGTAGACAGTAAACTTTGCTAAATCCGTGAGAATGAATGATGAGAGAATGCTTAAAAAATTAATAGATGGGCCCGAAGGAGAGGAAGACTGAGATGGAGTATGTGGTGGATGACTTGCCGAAGACGCGTGTTGGAAACTAGAGACAAAAACAGCAGCTGACTGAAATAAATAGAGATGAATTGTTTTGGAGGCCAATGCTCATAGTGAGTTGTATTGTTGAAAGAAGAAGAATGTTACAATCACTATTATAACGTCACAAATTCCATCATAAAAAGTTAGCCTAAAATAAACGACACCAAAACAAAGCAAAGTTCAATGACCCGCAAAGCCAACCAAGAAACCGACACTAAAATATCAGCTGATAGGCCTAAACAATTTACGAAAGTAATACACAAGGAAAAACATCATCAATAACTAAATTAACTATGTCAAAACCAATTCACACCCCAAGAATTCACCCAAATCCATATAGAAATGGATATTATCAAATATAATTCTCAAATATAGAATAAAGCCTAGACAGAGCCTTGTAACATGAAAACCTATAACCTCACATCTAAACAAACACATTGAAACCAATTCCATAATACTATCACAAACACTACACCATAAATTAATATAAGCACTACACATATATATATATAGCCTCAGTAAACAACTATTTTTTATTTTAATCATCAGAAGATAGCATATATACAATATATGAAGGTAAAACGCATTCCCTATGAACGCCATGTTTTTGTTAGTACAACTAGATCAAAGAAACGACTATCACAATCGAAATTAATAAAATCAAATAAAAATAAATAATAAGTCACAATATCTGTTAGAATAGTAAAATAATCCTTAAAGTAAATTTAAGAACATAAATAGTAACCGTAAGACCCAAATGTTATATAATTAGAATTAGAACTAGGACTACTTGAGTCATAGATATAAGTACGTCATTCTGTTGGAACGGGAAATTATACAATTAACAATAAAATCAGTAAACTCATTTAAGAATCGGCAATGTAAATATGAATAAATATTATCACGAGACCAAAGGCAAAAAAGACATAAAGTAATATCAAAATTATAATTTATTCAAGTCAGGAACATCAAATTGTACAAGGCGAAAGAATATTATTTGAGTAACCAAGGGAACGGAAGAACAGTGCATGCTGGGAACCGCGGCAACAATTCAATTCAAAAACCGAAGCCAAAAATTCATTCCAATCCAAGACTTCAGAGCCCAAAGATGAAAATTTCTATTCGTAATTTTAAAAGTGATGCCGTCAAGTTTTAGTATGTTAAAACAGTATAAACAGTGGTAAATTCAGTGCTAAATCACACAGAGTGGTATCCTCTGTAAATTCAAACATAATAAAGTCCAGAAATTCTTAATATTGAAGATAAACTTTAACAAATTTTACAATTCATAAGCCTATTTCAAAAAAGAACACCGATCCTAAATCTCAATTTTTCTTAACTGTAACTTCACAAAATGCGTTAAAAACAGTTTGTTCATGTCTGGTCGAGTGCCTGCCCCGAGAAAATAATAAATATTAATTACTAATATTTATAAAAGAACTTTGTAGTTCTATGATAAAGATATATGTAATGAACCCAAACCTAGAGCTAGCCTGGAATAATTTAACTTTGTAATTAAAGACAATTTAACCTTGTTGTGTTATTAAAAGAACTCAAAAGCAAATATTATTAATGTTTAACAAGAAATAATTTACTAAAAGAAAATATTTATAATTTAAATGAATAAACAAATGAATTTATATAACGGAAATTATCTGCATTATTGTCAACTTATTTAGTAGTAGTTGAAGACTAGTTGTAGATATTTCAAATAATTTTAATAAAGTAACTTCACTATTTTGGATTTTATAATAAAGATAAAATATTTTATAACATATAAGAAAAGAATTATGTTATAAATGGCGCCGCAACGATTAGGGCATGAACAAACTGAGAATTCAACAGAATGACTTAGGTTAAGTAAATATATTATATAAGTAAATTGAAATTAAATTTAAGACAACAATTTAGAAATAAGGATTCATTCAACTTTAATTATAAGATTGAACAAATTTAATAGCCTAGAATAAGATATGTATTAGAATTAAGATTAGCCTAATTTCAATTTAGTAATTTATCTATTTAAACTCAAAAACATATACCAAAATCAAAAATAATAATTTAAAATGGACGCTAACCAAGAAGAAAGTAGCAAATATAACCTTAGGCCTAAAATTAATCCCACCGGAAAAGCCAAGGAAGGGAAATTGAAAACCTTTAGAGAGACTATTGATGCCAATGACACTGAACTAAATGTTAGGCCTAGCCAAATAGAGGTTATGGAGCAGAGTAGTGCTAGTAGTGTCCAAGATACAGAACCAAATGTCCCTACGTTATTAGAACAAATGACGCTGTTAATTAACAATCTACAGATTAACATCGACCATAAATTTAAACAAAATCAAAATGAATTAGAGAAGCAATTAGAGAACCAATTAGAAAATAAATTTAAACAAAATCAAAATGAATTAGAGAAGCAATTAGAGAACCAATTAGAAAATAAATTTAAACAAAATCAAAATGAATTAGAGAAGCAATTAGAGAACCAATTAGAAAATAAATTTAAACAAAATCAGGAAAAACTAGAATTAAAAATGATTCAAAATGAATCCAATTTGAAGGAAAATTTTGAAATAGTCCAGAAAGAAATTACTAATTTAAAGGAATGTTTGGCAATACAGATAGCTATAGTAGAAACTCAATTTACAGATAAATTAATTGAAATGGAACAAGCTGTGACAGAGAACAACCAAAGAATAGACAACCTAGAAAGTAGATTAGATTCCACAATCAATAGTCAGAGTTTAAATGAGTCCCTAGACCTACAGAAGGCCACAATTGAGAAGCAATTGTTACAAAATAAAAATAATGTGATCCATGAGGTAAAAGCTATGATTGCTGAACTACCGAAATCAAATATCGAAAATGCCATACCATCCCATATAAACGTAACTTGTGGAGGTAATAGTCAAGAAATCAACAATTTAACTAATCCGACACTTCCTAAATTTAACGGAAGACAGAATAATCCAAATGATTATCTGGATAGATTAACAAGATACTACGAGAGGTTAACTTGTCGACAAATCAACCAGATCGAATACAACAGAGACTGTCTATTCGACATAATCGACAACAGTTTAGAGGGTAGTGCTGCTCGGTGGTGGCAATTAATAAAAGGCGATACTACAAATTTCCAGCAATTCTGCGAAGAATTCCTATCCAAGTTTTGGAATAGGGATGTTCAAAAAGGAATTAGGCAAAAACTTGAACTCGAACAATATCGTTTAGGAGGAAAACTCACTCGAAGTGAATACTTCATTGACAGGGTGTTAACAATGAAGTCGATGACTCCCCAACCACCGGAGGAAGACATCATCGCAACCCTAGTAGAACATTTTGACCAACGCATACAGGATGCGCAAAGAGTACAAAATATAAGTACAATAAAGGAATTTGCTGACCTCCTCCAAAGAGAAGATACAGAAGAGGCAAACTCGGAAATTAGGAGACGTAATAATACAAGCCCGAGAGGAACACAAAATCCCACCAACAACAGACCATTTAGACATTACCAAACAAATACTAACTACAACCAACCACAAAAACCACCCTTTAGGAATTATCAATCCCAAAACGAGTTCAGAAAGAACAGAGAACACCCTTATAAAAGTCAAAATAGCTACAGACCCAATCAGAGGCCCACCAACGGTTATGGCCAACATTATACAAACAATTATAATCAAAACCGAAACTATAACCAGAAAACCAACTACGATAGACAACCAGAACCCATAAGGACTGAGTTCAAATACAGACAACCACAACAAGACCAAGAACGATATTATCAACAAAAAGGCCCATACCAAGAGCGAAGAGAGGTTAGATATCCTACAAACGAGCAAAGAATGGTATGTCAAGCTATAGCAATGAATACTAAACCACCGACACTAGAGAAGCCAATACAAGTGCCTCAGGAGGAATGTAACCAAGAGTTAAACTCCAACGCACTGGCCTAGACCAAACTTCGAATAACAACCAAGGCTGTACAGGCAAAAGCGAGAGATATCTGCGAGAAAAACCTGAACACTCTAAGTCAGTGCCAACAAATTTTATAAAAATCGGAACAGAGCCACAAAAAGAAACCAAACCATACTATAATGATTACAACATCTCAAACCTTTATTACGATAGAGAATTTCTATTAAATGAAGACAATGACAATAGTCCAGATCAAACCAACTGTAAGTGTCCAGAAATAACTATAAATTTAAATGGTATATCCACAAATACGTTAGTAGATACGGGAAGCAGTATATCCTGTATTTCTGATAACTGGTTCCAGGTAAACAAGAACAATTTAGGTCATTTTGAACAGTTGCCAGTGAGTAACACATTCATCACCACTGCGTTGAACAATAAATCGAAACGAATTTCACACATTGTGCTATTAAAAGCCCAAATAAAACATATCGAGTTTGATATCCAATGTATAATTGTCCCCAACCTTATTAAAGATTGCATAATGGGAATAGACGCAATACGTATGCTAAAAATGGAAATAAATTTCAAGATTAATACAATTACTATAATGAGTAAGGATAATAGAATATTAATAATGAAGTTCGATAGCAAAAGTAATGAGTCAGCAGGATGCAAAATAATAAAATACGACGACAATGAATATAGAATAAATAACAATAATCAAACTCAAAATCATAATAATAACAACAACAGTGAAATAAACGATTTAATTAAAGACAACGATAAACTCAACAAAATAGAAAAGGACCTAATAATCAACCTAATTAAACAAAACAATATAGTATTTTCAGACAAACCTGGACGTTGCAACATGTACCAACACCATATCAGGGTAGACAATCCAGAACATTATAGAGCCCAAAGTTATCCAATACCCATAAATTTACAGGATGAAGTAGAGAGAAAATTAAATGACATGCTCGAGGACAATATAATTGAGGAATCAAACAGCCCATTTGTAAACCCTATTATAATTGTCAAGAAGAAGACTGGCGATCTCCGTATATGTCTAGACATGAGACGTATAAACGCACTGATTACCCCCGACTATGAATGTAACAGAAGCATTAATGAGCTATTAGCTAAAGCTACAAATTCCAACTGGCTGACTACATTAGATCTTACCTCTTCATACTGGCAGATTGAGCTAGAACCACAATCTAGACAGTATACAGCATTTCAATTTCGAGGCAAAGTGTATCAATATGTTGTAACCCCTTTTGGCCTATCCACTTCACAAGCTGCCCTAGTAAGAGCACTAGACCAAGTATTCAAGAACACGATAGAAAACTTTTCTTTAGTCTACATTGATGATATATGTGTTATATCACCTGATTTCAATTCACACTTACAACACTTAGAATATGTATTTAGAAAACTTGCAGATGCAAAGATGACAATAAAACTGTCTAAATCAATCTTTTGTCGAGATAGAGTTCCTTTCTTAGGGTACTATTTAACCACTACTGGTCTAGAACCAGATTCAGAAAAGATTAAATGTTTTCAAGACTTTCCATCACCCACCACTAGGAAAGAACTCAAACGGTTCCTAGGAGGTATCAACTACTACAACAAATTCGTAGACAAATATGCAAAAACTGTACAACCTTTAATGAGATTGACTTCTAAGAAAGTAAAATTTATTTGGACTTCTAATGAAGAGAAACACTTCCTAGAAATTAAAAACTTATTTCTAAAAACAAATGTATTAAACCATCCTATGCCAAACCAACCCTACTACCTACAGACAGACAGTTCAGACTTTGCGATAGGAGGACATTTATTCCAAATTGACAGCCAGAACAACAAAAGGGCTATCCTATTTATATCCAAAACATTGAAGAAATGCGAGATCAGATACACCACTACAGAAAAGGAGTTGCTAGCAGTCGTCTACTGCATACAAAAAGTCAGACATTACATTTTAAACGCAAAATTAACGATCATTACTGATCATAAAGCATTGACATTTTTGAAAACATGCAAATTGTTAAATGGTAGATTAACTAGATGGATACTTGCATTACAAGATCACCAATTTGAAATTGTACATTGTAAAGGAGTGGATAACACAATAGCTGACCTACTCAGCAGAGTCAGAACAGATGAGAATCAACAGAACTCATTGACAACCACACCAGAATTAATAGTCACAAATTTAGAAAGAGAACACAATTTAGAACTTTTAGAAAACCTTCGAAATTTAATACAATTACAACAAAATGATCCAACTCTCAAACAGATATATCTCCAAATTAAAAATTCAAACACTACAGAACATAATAGATTTAGAATAAATGACGACATACTATACCAGAAGCATCACAACAATTGGTTAATTATAATACCCCAATCACTTGTCAATACTTTAATCTCAGAATGCCATAAATTTTATCTACACTGTGGAGCAAGGAAATGCCTGCAAATTTTACAAAAGGATTTCATATTTAAAGATATGGCTAGGAAAATTAGACAATTAATAGGAACCTGCGATACCTGCCAAAAATGCAAACACAGTAACCATCCTCTCTATGGAGAGACTAGTGGAGTCAAATCTGAAGGAAAAGGAGATCTAATCACAATCGATTTGATTGGTCCTTTACCAAAAAGTCGAGGTGGTGTCCAATATATCTTCATCATTCTGGATACATTCACAAAATTTGTCCAATTATACAATCTAAAGAGAGCCACATCACAGGCAGTAATAGACAGAATGTTCAAAGAATACATACCCACATACGGAAAACCTAAGAAAATCTTAACTGACCATGGTACTCAATTCAAAAGTAGAATTTGGATTCAAAAACTAGAAGAGAATCAAATAAGACACATACTAAATCCAGTATACCACCCCATATCAAACATGGCCGAACGTCCTATAAAAGAAGTCAAACGCTGTCTCAGGACATATTGTGCTCAAAATCACAGAAGTTGGTCAAACTACATAAGTACCATAAACAGTTTCCTAAACGAAATACAACATGAAACCACTGGTTTCACTCCCAATGAATTACAACTAAACAAATGTGATATCAGATTCTGGGAAGAGGTAATACAAAACCCTTTCAAAATGCAAATCCCCATTCAACAAAAGTTAGAATTAACAAAATCTCGAATAAAAACCACACAAGCCAAAAGAGCAGAGAAATTAAATGCAAAACATAAGATAACGATACTCAAGGAAAATGATTTAGTACTAGTAAAGTCATTTCCCCAATCCAGTATGGGATATGGTGAAACAGCAAAATTGTTCACAATATATGTTGGACCATTAAAAATATTGAAGAAAATGGGAAAAGCCATTTACTCCCTAATCGATGATAATGGAAAAACCTATGGACCATATCACATATCTCTCCTACGTCGTTACAAAATTGCCTTGCCTGTACAGACCTCCGACGAACCAACCTAATCGACATAAAGTTAAGTGCAACGATATAAACAATGTATTTCAATATAAAACAAGTGTCCCCTATAAAACAAGTGTTCACCATAAACAATGTGACTATCCATTTATATATAATTCCCTATATATGTATATCCCCCATAAACAAAGTGCTTAAATATAAAAAATGTGACTATCTATATGTATGTTCCCCATCAACAATGTGTTTTTACTACAAACAAAGTGGTCCCTCATAAACAGTATTTTCCTACAACCCACACAACTTATCCCCCCATAAACAGTGAATTATCACAAATATTTATATGTTAAAATATATGTATATCTCCATGAATAGTGAACCCATATAAAAACAGTGAAATAAAAATGAACAGTATCACAAAATATGTATTTATGTAAAAGTGTCCCCGAAATGTGTATTCCCCATGTCCAATGGACATTCCTTAGTATGAACTATATGTCATATGACAACTATATGTTTCCCACCCCAATGATAAAACATGTGCCCCCAACTATAAAGTGTTACCCAAATTAAATGATAAACTATGTATAACCCCATGAACCATGAATTATGATATAAAATATCAATTAATTAGGTATATGTAGCCTAATATGAGAATAAGATCCATATGATCCAATTGTTAATTTTATTCAATTTGTTAAACCAATTCAAAATCAACTGATAAAATAAGTAAGGATAACCTATAATTCCATAAGAATAAGTGTTCAATGTATGTTATGTTATGTTATATTATGTTATATATGTTATTTTACAATGTAATTTGTTAGTTATAAATTTATTTATTGTTCAGTAAACTTCACAAAAACAAATTTAAAGGGCATTTATAACGTCACAAATTCCATCATAAAAAGTTAGCCTAAAATAAACGACACCAAAACAAAGCAAAGTTCAATGACCCGCAAAGCCAACCAAGAAACCGACACTAAAATATCAGCTGATAGGCCTAAACAATTTACGAAAGTAATACACAAGGAAAAACATCATCAATAACTAAATTAACTATGTCAAAACCAATTCACACCCCAAGAATTCACCCAAATCCATATAGAAATGGATATTATCAAATATAATTCTCAAATATAGAATAAAGCCTAGACAGAGCCTTGTAACATGAAAACCTATAACCTCACATCTAAACAAACACATTGAAACCAATTCCATAATACTATCACAAACACTACACCATAAATTAATATAAGCACTACACACATATATATATAGCCTCAGTAAACAACTATTTTTTATTTTAATCATCAGAAGATAGCATATATACAATATATGAAGGTAAAACGCATTCCCTATGAACGCCATGTTTTTGTTAGTACAACTAGATCAAAGAAACGACTATCACAATCGAAATTAATAAAATCAAATAAAAATAAATAATAAGTCACAATATCTGTTAGAATAGTAAAATAATCCTTAAAGTAAATTTAAGAACATAAATAGTAACCGTAAGACCCAAATGTTATATAATTAGAATTAGAACTAGGACTACTTGAGTCATAGATATAAGTACGTCATTCTGTTGGAACGGGAAATTATACAATTAACAATAAAATCAGTAAACTCATTTAAGAATCGGCAATGTAAATATGAATAAATATTATCACGAGACCAAAGGCAAAAAAGACATAAAGTAATATCAAAATTATAATTTATTCAAGTCAGGAACATCAAATTGTACAAGGCGAAAGAATATTATTTGAGTAACCAAGGGAACGGAAGAACAGTGCATGCTGGGAACCGCGGCAACAATTCAATTCAAAAACCGAAGCCAAAAATTCATTCCAATCCAAGACTTCAGAGCCCAAAGATGAAAATTTCTATTCGTAATTTTAAAAGTGATGCCGTCAAGTTTTAGTATGTTAAAACAGTATAAACAGTGGTAAATTCAGTGCTAAATCACACAGAGAGTGGTATCCTCTGTAAATTCAAACATAATAAAGTCCAGAAATTCTTAATATTGAAGATAAACTTTAACAAATTTTACAATTCATAAGCCTATTTCAAAAAAGAACACCGATCCTAAATCTCAATTTTTCTTAACTGTAACTTCACAAAATGCGTTAAAAACAGTTTGTTCATGTCTGGTCGAGTGCCTGCCCCGAGAAAATAATAAATATTAATTACTAATATTTATAAAAGAACTTTGTAGTTCTATGATAAAGATATATGTAATGAACCCAAACCTAGAGCTAGCCTGGAATAATTTAACTTTGTAATTAAAGACAATTTAACCTTGTTGTGTTATTAAAAGAACTCAAAAGCAAATATTATTAATGTTTAACAAGAAATAATTTACTAAAAGAAAATATTTATAATTTAAATGAATAAACAAATGAATTTATATAACGGAAATTATCTGCATTATTGTCAACTTATTTAGTAGTAGTTGAAGACTAGTTGTAGATATTTCAAATAATTTTAATAAAGTAACTTCACTATTTTGGATTTTATAATAAAGATAAAATATTTTATAACATATAAGAAAAGAATTATGTTATACTATCATACCGACTTAATAATATGACCCACATAAATTTTGATTGAACAATTAAATAAGGATTTATTTACAACTTAAAAAAAAGAATTATCACAGTTATTCCGCGCCGTGTGGTCTGATCAGAGATTATGCAGTTAATATTACAATACGCAAATTGTATATTTTTTTAAGAGTCCTAGTACTTCACATATAACACAATTAACAAAATCTTACACTACTTTCTTATCTAAAGAATTAGATACTAAATTTAAAATAGGTATTTAGTTAATGAATTTATGAAACAGATTATGATGTGAAATACAATTTTATATGATAAAAAATTATTCAATCATGTTTAAAAGTATATGAAATATTCACTATTGTTTGATTTTAAGAGTGTTGTTATTTATAATTTTGGCCAAGATTTGTAAATTTGATGTTTTTATAATGTGTGGAATTCTTTCAGGCTGATACTTATGGATTTTCTGAAGTAAAATTTATTATGTTCGTCACTCACCAAGGTGATGTGGAATTACTTGACAAAGTTCTAATAACACTGAATTAAAAATATTACTGGAATTGAATTAAAAATCACTTCTATTTTTTCTTCTTTGGATATTATTGGATCAAAAACCTTGTACCGTCTATTTCCTTTCAGTTTTGCAATTCAAGTATCCCCTTCCTCCTCCTTGTTACATCAGGCTTCTTTGAAATTTTTTCTTCCTTCTTTCAATTCATATCCTATTTGATAGTTTGTCTCTACTGCCTACATTTCATTCAATCACTTTTATTTATTACATGTTGTTTTGCAAATGGATTTTTTTTTATGGTTATATACAATTGTATTTACATGTAAGATAGAGTTTGTCTCGTAATTGATATTGGGATTTTGGTATCATTAGAATATACTATATTAAAAATGATTAAAGCAATACAATAGTGTAGGCCTGGGCAATCAAAATGTTAATATTATCGACTACAGATGCACCTGTCTCTGTATTGTACTCAAAGTTGAAGGAACAAAAAAGGGCAATAGAGTATGTTTAGTCATTCTTTAACCAATCATTGCACAACCAACTAATCTTTTGCTGTAATAATTCTGGGAGAATGCATTTTGAATTTTACACTACATATTTTGACCTGAAAACAGCACTTATATTCTTTAAATGTTACAAAACTTCTAAATTTAATGTTTACACATTTACACCATTTCCTTTAAATAAATAATGAACTTGACTTGTAAGATGATATAAAATAAAAATAAAACTTCACAATTTCTCACAAATAATATGTTTATTAACTCAAATGCATTTCAATGACAATGTCACCATTTTAAGTGATGCATGAGTTACAATAATCAAACTACAAGTTCTAGTGCAACATTAAAGATGGCGAGATTCTCATCGAAATGCATTATTATGCATTGAAATTTCAATGTATTATTTGTGAGATATTGTATTCGTTTTATTTTAATACCATTTCTTTTGTAAATAAAATAGCCTAATTGTATTTTTAACATACAGAATGATTCTCATTCTACATAGATCAAGAAACACTTGAGCTTATTATTCTATACTGCTCTGTTCCAAATTCAGTGAAAGAAGAACTAAATTGAAGCTTGGAGGAAACAGCCTAAATAAACTATTATGGTCTCGTCTCTAGCAGCAGCGTCATCGAGCCATTGGAGTGACCTTAAGCAACGTTATCATCAGGTCAATCACAAATAGCAGATTATTAATTTATTACAATATTTCATTTTAGGACTAACCAATATGGCTAGTTAAATTGGTCAGAAATTATATCATTTTTATGAAATAAAGAATTATACTGTATCCAAGATAGCCAGTTAAAAATACAGTAATTGTTAAAAGTTAAATTGCTGTGCCAATAAGTGTTGGAAAAAAACTTTTGGATTAAACAATTCTTTTAAAATCAAATTGTAAAGAATCAGTACAATTAATCCCTTTATTAAAATAAAATGTACAAATCTCTATTAGGTTCTTAATATTGTTTTTGTTTAATCGGACGTTTGCCATTATTTGTGTACCTATATAAAAACTAATACATAACATTTCAAAAATATCAATCAACTATTCTTGTCAAGTGATAAATTTATTATTTGGATTATTATGTTCTAATATTTTGAGGAAACATGTTAGCATAACTGTACTCGTATTGTTATACCCACATAGGAGTAACTACATTACTGGGGAATTTGTAACAATCATTTAGAAGAAAAATTAATTTCCCATTTAAAATAGAGTTATTTTTCAGATGACGGATTGAAATATTTTTTTCTAAAGTTACTTATCTTGTATTCCAAACCCTGTTTTTAATTCTTCTTTTAGATGTAAACTATAGAAAGCTAGAAATGTACATTAACTTACGCTTATTTCGGACCAATACTCTTGAAATTTAAATCAATTGTATTTCCTATATTGCACCTGCGACTACCAGGAGGAGATGGTTCAGCAAAGAATATATCATACAGAGGTTTACTGAAAAATGTTAATAATCCTACACCAATTATTGTAAATGAAAATGCGCGAGGATTTCGCTGAAACACAGAAAGATCTTTCATACGCAGTCTTTTTTGCCGAGATGCTACTTCTTGAGATGTCAATGCTGTCCTTGTCCGTGAATTCATGACTTATCTCCGTTCTAGAATAAAATAGTTCACTTCAAAAGAACATTTAATGGTTAAAAACAAAAACTTAAAATAAATGGTATAAAAACATTGCACGAAATCTCTCACTCATCCATGCCCAAAACCAAATAAAAACTACCGTAATAATCACCAATAATGTCAGTTCAGTAGTTGTCAATCAAAAAATGAAAGTGAGCCATGTATGGAGCATTTAAAAATATATATATATAAATAAAGGACTAAACTTATTTCACTTGTGCAATAAACACATTCAAACTGTAAATTGTATTTAATTGAAATCAACCAAAATGACAGTCGTCTAGGTTCACTTATGATTTTTTACAAATTATTCCTGAACCATTATATATTTTCCTTTTTGATATTGTACAAAGTTTGGGTCATTAATCTTTACATTTCACTAAAATTTTGTAATCTTTACATTTAAAAAAAATTTGAACAAAATTGGTAGAGCCAATTTTCAGAAATTACTTTTTTATAACTGCCCCATGAATGATTTTTTGTTTTTTTACTGATAGCTCACGAACCGGCTTGGAAAGATGATGACCACTATGTTTTGTTTGAGTACTTAGAAACACTTCAATTAAATTTGATATAATCATTAGGGCCAATTTTGAGATTTAAAACCATTATAAATAATTTTACTTTTAAATTGAATTAAAAGTATTATGTATTAAGAAACAGCATTACTAAAATAAAATTAAAATCATACAGAGTACGATGTCGATAATAAATACAATGTCAGGAACTATCGTACTAAGTACGACATCAACATACAAAATGGTAATAGTTGAACAACTTTTATATAATACCCATTCTATTTAACTTATAAACTATCATATCATAATAATCCTTAAAAAGAATCACTTTCTTACTACACTTCAAAACATGAACTTTAAGAATATCACTAATCTGCTTACAAAATATAGAGTTTTTTATAAATATTCAAATTAAAACGTACGCCATAAATTTACACCTTTCAATATTAAACAATTTAAAACCAAATAATTTATAGCCAAGAATTGCTCGTCATTTTTGAGTAATAATCACAGCTATTAAATTATAAACCTGTACTAAATTAATTTCATCAATAAACATATTCACTTAATTTTAAGTTAAGTTAGGCCTGTTATAATTAAATTATAAAAATTATTTACTGGTATTTTGTTTTTCAGTATTTAATATTTCATCACTAAACTTACTCTTTTAATTTAAAGAAAGACTGACACTACTTTTCTGAACTCAGAACACCTCAAAATGGAAATATACTCAAAAACTCTACATATTCATCCACTAGTCCTATTATTAATGATATTTATTTGCTAAAGCTATTGGAAAAAAACTTGCATGACCACTTTACACAAAATAGAGAAAAATTAATTTTTCATAGACACAGATTAAAAATGTTTAAACCAAATCGTATTATAATAGTATAACAATATAAAACAAAATCCCTAGAAATTCAAAATTTACTTCAACGAGAATTTTCGAAAAAAGCAGAAGGTTTTCTGTTGAGGAAAATTTACTATTCAGTAAATAAATTTAATTGAAATGGTTGAATTTCTAACGATATTATTCTGTGCCAAGCTAATATAATACTTTTAAATATAACATATTTTAAAACTAGTTATTGCTTTTACACTTAAATTGTTAAATAAATATTATCACGCTTTGATTATTATGTGTTGTACCTACTGTGTTCATAATAATGGATAATATTGTTATATAAAATAGCAATTAATGTAGTTTTTAAGGTAAACTTAGATTGAAGTATTTGTTGGAATAAGTAAATTTTGATGTGTCTGAATGTAAAAGGACGTAATGTGAATAAAGATTTGAAATGAATATAGTCTATATGATATACTCAGTAAAACCATACGTACATTTACTTTTAAATCTGGAGATGTTTTAATTCCTGAACATGATATGGACAGTGAACCAAACTTTACACAACATTCGCGGAGATATCCTATAAACTTACTGCATTTTTCTTCTTGAAAATTATTTTCTGGAAATAAACAAGTAAAAACATAACATTATAAAGAGCAACTATATAAATATATAAGTATGCAAAGTAAACTAAATTGTAAAAGTAAATACACGTCATTTAAGTTAAATTAAAAGAGTGATTCTGAAATATTAGAAATAACACAATTATAAAAGGTTTATAACTAATTTAGGCCTATAGGTATTGGTCTATTAGTAATTTATTCAACTAAAAAATTCAAAAACACAGATTTCTGAAAATACTGCCAACGGTAATAGACCGATTAAGTTGAAGTTAAATAAAGTTGAAGTTAAATAAAGTTGAAAATTGAATGATTAGCCATTATAATATATTAATTCTCAAAAAAAAATAAGCTTAGCCTAAATTTAATATTCTAGTAAAGACAATTTTTTCCCCCGCAGAAAACGGGTTCATTATGGAGAAAATCAAATACTGAAAATAAAACTAAAATAAATCCCACAAAAACTATTTCTTCATTTTTTTTTAATGGTTGTTTATTTTTTATATGAAATGATGCATACAATGCCTGATGTTTACCAGTGATATAAATTTATATAACAAAGTCAATTTTTACTGCACTGAAATAAAGAGATATTTGAGAGAAACTATTTATGGTTATGAATTAAATTGATTATGGTACTTGCTGTTCCCCAGAAAAACTAAATCATGTCAAATGATGTATATTTCCTTCTTATCTCCTTGTACCTATTCTTTATTATTCCCTTTCTTGGATCCTTTGAAAAAGAAATAGATGGCTTCAGGATGTGAATTAGAATGGATTTTTTTTCCTTTGCAAACAACAGCAGTAGTTCTTTTCTTAAATTGATTTCACTTTCACTCCCATGATGATATATGATTTTGATCTTTACTAAAATTAAATTACTAATGGTTTGAATTGTATGCCACATGGATCTATTTGAGTGATATGGTTACTAATTTATAGTTTTTACAACAGCATGGTCAAGTTGTTATCATGGTTATAGTTGTAGTACTCACTTTAATTTTTTTTTTAAGTCAATTAAAAGTTTGTATTGTTATTTTAGGAATAGGGAATTATATATGGTATATACCCAACTGTCAACACTCCAGTTGGCAATAAAGATGTGCTATATATAACTTTGTAAGTATTCACACTAAAATAGGTTTTAGATGAGAATGAATATTCACAGGCAAGCAGCAGCAGTAGTGGCCGATTCCTAACATTGAAGTACCTACTTAGAATGATCCAATTCTTTTAAAATCGTTTGTATTTACGATTGAAAATGTATTCAAATATTATTCTACTTGCAAGCAAACTATTTTATAGTGTACTACCAACTTGCTAGCCAAACAATTTTCTATCCAAGACAAAGTTTGGATGCAAGTCTAAATTCGTTAGAAATATATTCAAAATAAGTGTGAATTTGTTATTCTTCTTCTGAATGGAATTTGTCTCAAATTTGAGTTTCAGTGTGTAGCATTTTGAATGTACAATTTTTTATTCTAAACTATTTGTAATAATTTATTTAACACAATTAATATTGTATTGTAATATTACACGTTTTACAATGAAGTAATTATGGCACAGCTCCCAGCTCCACCCACGAATATAAACTATAAACACCAATAAACAAACAAATAAATAAATATAACTTGATCTACCACCTGTGGCAGAGGAACTCTATTGAGTAGAAAGAGTTTAACACCAAGAGTTGTCGAAGAATCCTCTTAAAGGCTTTCAGATCTTTAACAATTTAAAATTTTTGTGGGAGTTTGTTAAGAAGAAAACTCCTGCTTGAGAATGCAGTTTTTTAAACTTTTCAAGTCTATGCTGCTTAAGTCACTTTCCTGCCTGGTATTGTGATTATGTATATTTCTATTTATTTGTGGAGTGCACTTGAATTTTAAGTAATAAATTGTTTGGAAGATATTTGACAAACATAGTCATACATATTAACGTAGGTATTCGTACTTACCTAACCAGACCTAGATTTTGGTACTTTAAAAGGATAAATGTCTAGTGTACCTCCCGTGGTGATTTGGTATTGAAGTTTAATGAAATTGTATTCTACATACTACATTTTAAAATAAAAGGATCATCCTTTAATACCCTTTTGAAGTATCAAAATACAATATTTATGTAAAAAATGAGCAATTTAGAAGTTTGGATTTGATGAATACGTAATGAGCCTATTCATCTAGGTTTCATAAGTGAAACAAAGGTAATGGAATAATGTGTCGTTAGATATATGCCCATTAACTGTTTTCTAACAACAGCTAAAAATTACTACCCTATATGACTTCATAATCATGTGAACTAGGCCTCGCCAGGTCAATATATAGGTACAAGAATATATATATAGACCTTCCTTGATCTGTAGCCTAGTTCTTTAACTAGGTCTGGAGTAGATCACACTAATTACACGACATGATTGATACTAAATAATACGTAGTTTGACAGTTCTTAAAACAGAACTATTTTCCGTGCGGAAAAACGTCGATAGATTTTACTTACAATGATGACATATGTGTCAAAATAACATCAAAATTTCATAAAAGGGTCATTTTAAATCGTTGTTTTCAGACAGAAATAATGAATTGGGAAATATAAAAAGTTACTAGTTATGTTCAGAATGATTTAAATCATAATATTGAAGGCGAAATGTCTAGATTTTCCCTTAAAATCGATTGGACTTGTCTCCTGCATATTTACCATATATATATATATATATATATATATATATATATATATATCTTTTTATATATTTTAGTCACCTAGCCAGACCTAATGAAACAAGTGATCATACTTTCACTAACTTGACTGACATAGGTAGTCATAAATATTAAAGTAGGCATTCCGAGCTGGATTTTATACTTTTATATATCTTATTTTCTACTAAACTAATTTATTTTGTTACTTCAAAAATGTCTTGCCATACCTAATTTGATCTACTTGTTTCAAAATAAGGTAGGTTGTAAACGATTTTTTAAGGTAAATTTTAGGGTTAGGTAGATTGCATAATTTTATTACAAGTTTTTGTTTGTAATTATGGCTGTTACTTTATAATATTTCTAGATGTTTAATGGTTTAAAAAGATGTACAGAAGAGTAATTATGGAATATTATTTAGAGAAATTTAGGATGTTAATTGTAAACTTACCATTAAGACATTTTTGAATTTCACAAGCAAATTTTTTACAAGGATCTTTCTTCATGCAGACGGTAAAACATGTACAAGTCTATTCCTCACTGGCGTAGCAAACTTAATTTACACCAATATAAATTAATGTTTTACAATTTAGTATTATCTTCAAATAATATCTTGAAAACCTAACTAACCTGTAAAAAATAATGTCCTCAGATTGTTTTTAAGATATTAGAAGGTCAATTAGATAGATAGATACTTTCAATATCTACTTATTTGGAACAAAACTCAAACAAGCAACTAAAACACCGAATTTAACAAGAGAGGGATTTGGAATGAAAATCCGGAGTTTTGTAGTTCAATTTTACACAATGTGTCATAAATTTCTATTTTCAAAACATACTACTTTCTACAGGTTATTGTAGAAATATTGTAATTGTATTTGCTATAAAGACCAAGAGAGTCACACGATCATATCTAAAATACAAACTTGAGTAGATATTGTATTTTAAGAGTCAAAATGCATTTCCACTGTAGCGTTATATTTCTATAAAAAAATAATAAAACAAATATGAATTAAGAAATTTACTGTATTTAGGAATATTACAATTTTTGGCAACTTTTAGTATTTAGTAACAAACAAATATTTGTTTCATGAATTGTTATATTTTACATTTACTATTTAAGAATAAAATTTGAGAGTTTAAGATCTAATTTTAGTTATATTTATCTAATGAGGACCATGGAAATACATACATAAATGTCATATTATAATAATACAACGTATATCTGAATAAATTAATCGTTCGTGTCAAATATAATAATTATTTTCGATATTAAAATGTAAAACATGTTCTGTTTTAGTCCTCACATTAAAAAAAAAATTATCATGGTGTACTTGTACTTATTAATTTATTTAGTATAATATAATCAATATTACTGTTAGTATACAGGAAGTCACTTATAATGTAACGGAATGACGCCTTTTCTTGTCTATTTCCGTTTCACTTTCGCACTAGAAGTTGATGTTGCTGACTGCTGACATTTTGTGCATTTAGCCCAAATAAAGAGTTGATAATGTTTGTTGTTTGTATTTATACAGTATTACTATTAACTAATTAACCCTATGGCGTTAAAATAATTTCAGAAATTAACAATAAACATTGTTTTTCGTGAAACTTATTTAGTTGAAGTGACATTTATTAAACAATCTGTTTGTCCATAGGTAGGCATTTCCATGATTTAAAATTGAAGTTAACCTATAATGGCCGTGATACGTAGATTGGGTGGTGTATTGGGTATAAATACAAATCACAGTCTGTTGATAAGTTGTGAAATTCGGTATTAAAAAAAACAAAAAACAAATGCTTTTTCTAAGGCAATCTCATTTCATTGTGTTTATTTTAATTACTGGTCTAAATTACTCTACGTCCTCACATCAACCTAGATTAGATAGCTCTTGTGTGTAGAGTTAAGATAATTTGCTTTCCTGTTTATAAAATTAATAAACCAATAATAGTTTAAGGCTAAGGCTAGTAATTTTTTGATCTGTGTGGTATAAAGTGAGGTCTCTATTTTAAATTTATGTAGTGTAATCCTTGGCTTTAAAATCACCTCAATAGGGTTTAAAGTGTCAGAATTCCTTCATTATGTTGTATTGTACCATATTCCTACATTCATTTTGATATTTTTAACATGTTTTAAAATATACTGTTTCTGATAATAATTTAATAACAAATGGGATAGCCTGAGTTCCTCGAAACAGTAGAAAATAGCCTTTAAAATTTACTTAACCTTCAACTATTGGTAAATATGGAGAGAAGTTGTCCGATCGATTTACGTGCGAAATCTCTGTAATTCTGCTTCAAAATAGCATTTTTTCCATCAAGTTAATACTCATTAACAACGCAAGTGGTTTCTTATCTCTCACACGTCATTATTTACTTAACAATTTATGAAATTGACAAATTTGTAACATTCATCTGATAGCCATATTGAATTCACTTATGGGACGCATGCACAGTTCATTCACTTCAGGTTAATATTACTACGCTTCTATCATATAAAATTTATGCGGACTAGTTCTCTGAAACCATAAACTAGTAAAAGAACTATAGGTCAAGTAAGGTAAATATATTATATAAATAATATGACCTGTGGTTCTTTAACTGGGTCTGGTTAGGTTAACCCCCTCCCTGACCTGGTGAAACTGACAATTCTTAAAACAGAAGTATTTGCGGGGAATAAAAATAACATTGATAGATTTTACATTGATGACATATTTGTTGAAATAACATAATGCCATAAAACAGTAATTTTCAATCGCTGATATAAGGATAGAAATAATGAATTGTGAAAGATAAAAAGTGGGAAGCGACTTTAATAAGTATTGAAATGATTGAAAAAATGCTATTTTGAAGAGGAATTGCCAAGATTTTGCACTTAAATCAATTGAACAATTTCTCTCCTTATTAACTCAACTATCTAACCCTAATACCTGCATTCTTCAATTAATTTATAGTAAGTTCTATATTTCGATGATTCTTATGAAGAGCATGACCAACATTTTCCTCATTAATTTTAAAATCAATTGTTTTCTATAATAGTATTTAACCTACATACCTACTTATTTAAAAGGTTAAATTTACCATTAAGTTAATCTACCAAAAAAATTTATTTTGTTTTTTGTTGCCAAAAACTCCATGAATAGGTTTTGTTTTATATTCAAATAGTCAATCACCTGTTAGTCATACATGTGAAGATGATATTGCAGTTAATTAACCTCACTTTCACTACTTTAAGTTCGTGGATTTTCTATTTATAGGCATGTGCACATTATATTTTTTATGTTATTGAATGGTTTGTGCTTTTTAAGACTTTACACAAATTGGGTGTTACCATAGTCACACAGTTTTTAATAATTAGCTAAATTTCTACTTGGATATTTTTAATATTAGTTACTATCGTACAATATATTTTGTATTAAGTGATTGCTTAAAATGTATTAAACATCATAGAAATTATATCGGTAGGAATCTATACAATTTAATATTCCTCTATTTACATGTTGTTTGCCTAAGAGATTATTAAGATATAACTTATAATTCAATAAATAACTTGTGTATATGTTTAAATGTCTACTTGTAAATCTATTTCGATAATTGTTTACTTAAAGGTGGCTCCTAATATTCGAGATATATATATATTTTTTTATCGTCTACTATTTACCTTACGTCTTGAGAATAAATAATGTTTTCATTGCAGAGGTCCCTTTTTTCACTGAAAAATTACAATCTGAAAACTATCAAATCAACGTATTTATAGGTTAGACATAATGGCAAATGTTCACATTTATGTCTTATATGTTATTAAAGGTATTTCAATTTTTATATGCGTAAAAATAGCATGTGGTAGGGTTGGTGAGAACCCACATCTATCTCAATGCTAGACTGTGAACCATTAAAGGTTGCATATGTCTCTTAAGATTTTATACATACCGGTATTTAAGTTCTTTTCTGTTACCCTTATGCAACCTAAGTTCCCGCCATTAATTTTAATTAATTTCCATTATCCTACTACCAAATGTAGTTTAGGTTAGGTTAGTTTATTTAGTGTGAAATAAACACCATTTGTAGTAGTAATGTTTAATACAATGTAAATTATATTATGAGGAGAAAATAAAAGGGAAAACATTTGATTATTTACATTGAACTAGTTATGTTTGCGATATCCTGAATTATATCTTGGAAAAGGTTTTTTGTTTTGTTATTTCCTCATTTTTTTGCCTCCATCCTGAATTATATCTTGGAAAAGGTTTTTTGTTTTGTTATTTCCTCATTTTTTTGCCTCCACATGAGTTTACAGAGATAACTGTGTAGTAGCAGGGACTTCCATAATGTACGATCGTCAGAAACTGATTGAATATCGTTGGTGTTCGTTATTATTAGTGCATATTATTATTGTTGTCTACGAGCTGACTCTTGTTCGATATTATGTTGTTTGTTACAATGTTGTCAATTACTAGTGGGATAATATGGAAAACACATCATAAAAATAAGTGGCAGAAAAAAAACAGAAAAGAGCCAATTTTAACAAACAATAATAAACTATACATGTTTGTTTCATTGTACTATCTGAATGACTGGAATGGTTTTCAAGCATTTTAAAATATCAGTAGGAGTTTAGTTTAATATTACAAAGTATAAGATTGATTTTTTAATATTAACAATTTTAATAAAATTAATATAGGTTTAGATGGGGGATTATGTTTATTCGGTTATTTTAAAAGGTCAACTCAGATTGGAGTGTAAAAGGTAAAATTATTGCAATGAATGGCTGAGTTTGTCTTTTAATTGATATTACATCACATGATAAATTATATTAAATACAAGGTGAAGGGTACCCTTATGGTATTTATCAAGCCCTATAATGGCTTATTATAGACTTTAAATTCTATTAGTCTATAATAGAATACAAGTAGGTCCTTTAAATTTAATTTCCCAAGAGTATGTTTCTTGAAACTTGTAGGATATGTTAAATTGTATTGATATCCTAGTAGGGTACATTTGTTAAACAGTTGTTGCACAGGTTTTGTGAACCTCAAAATTGTGTATATCTTGATGTTTAGTTATGTCCTTGTAGATATGTATATTTTAAACATATATACATCGCTTCGCTCGTGTCATTGTCTTAGGCCTAGCAGGCCTCAAAACTACATATGTGAAGGAGCCACATACTTTCTATGCTCGTCCCTATGACTTAGCTCTGCTGGATTTTGCAAGTGTACGAATATCACATTTTCTTGGGAAGTTGGGATTCGAAATTACATTTTTAACAATATTATATAGTAATATTACATGCAGAATTGAAATCTTCAATTTTTTATTTAATTTAGTGTGTGAAGTGGAATAACACATGATATATATTACCAGAAAGACTGCTTAAAATAGCTGCCATTTAATTATATTTTTTAAATTTCTATCATGTTCTATATAAGCACACTATACTTCCCTGTCCCCAATTACTAGTTTCTATTTTAATTTTTGTGGCTGGTATCATGTTAAAGGACAGATAACAACAACGGACAGACGGAATGTCAAAAATCATTTTTTCAGTTTCCCAAGGCCATGAAACGTGATGAAGATCTGTCAAAATATGGAAGTTGAAATTTACTGATATTACCAAATTCGTGTAATGGATATATATTATATCTGCAAACCAGCGGAATGAGATTGCTCTTTCAATATTAAAACTATCAGGAGCTCACATTGATGAGTACAGGCTTGGGAATCACGAGGAAGCCAGCTAGATCTACAACTTTCTTAATGTAGCCTTGGGTTAGATCTTTGTCTTTCATCTTTCGTATCATGTGTCTCTTAACCAATTCTCTTTGTTTCTGACCCTGATACTATTGGAGTATCGAGGGACATGTGTCTTTATGGACTTTTCTTCTTTTTTATAAGACGATGGTGACCGAGAGGTTTTTTTGCCCTTAATGAATAAGAAAAATCAATATTAGAATCATATAAAAACAATTACTGAATCTTTGAAAATAACTAATTTTTCTATTTACAAATCAAGTAACAGAGTTATTACATAAAACTAGTTTTATTTTAATAAATTGAATATTATTTTAATTTCTATAATTAAATTTAATTATTTTCTGATATGTTACAGGTACTTTCACCATGATAACCATTACACCAACCCCTCAGCAGTTTTCAGGGCCGCCACCCTTACCGAACTTGTCAGTACCACCACCTGGCCATCGTTTTCCACCCCCTCAACGATTCCATGGCCCTGGACGTCATGCTTTTTTTCAACCATTTCGTCCTTATGGAAGGGGAGGAGTAGCAGCCTTGGATCCTGAGTTTGATGGAAAAAGATTACGAAAATCCGCAATGAGAAAAACTGTAGATTATAATTCAGCAATTATTAAGATGTTAGAAGTAAGTTTAAGTTAAAGTAATCCAAAAGTTTTTAATTATTGTTTAATTTGATTTTATAATGTAAGGTTTATTATTATTATTTTTTTTAATTTCGGATTTATCAAAAAATTATATATATATTATCTTTGTGTTGTAGACCAACTAAGAGATTTGTCTAAATAAGTATTTTACTAATCTTAACAACAACATAGGTTGTTTAATTTTTAACTAATTATTATAAACACATGTTATATATAAGATGTTATAAATATTTTATTAAGTAACGATAATGTGTTTGTAATTAACTCTTCATCGTGGATTTATTAGCATGCGAAACAGACCCCATGTGGGCATTTATTTTAGATTTGCCTCTATTTTTACAGCATATAGCTAAAAATTTCATTCCCCCCCCCTTTTTGTCAAATCTATGATTTAAATAATTTTGTCACTAAAATGATCAGAAATACAGACATTATAATAAAAAGGAAATTTAAAAAAATATATAAATGTTATCATTACAGGCATCATCACCACTATCAGAAACGTCATAATAGGGTCTTGCTGAGCGAAATCAATTTCTTCACTGTAACTCGCTTCCAATAAAAGATGCTCATATTTGAGCTGCCATATTACACAATAATCACAACACATTTTGTAAACTAGGCCTATTCTAACAATAACACAAGTTCCGACTAACCTAAACTGTAACCACTGATAAAAAAAAAGATATTTCAAATTAAATTAACAATCATAAACGACGAAATGTCTACGATATTTTATCTATCTTATTTTCGTCTACTACTAGAAGCAGTTGTTTGAATGAAATGTGATTCAGTTACTTTGAACATGATAGAGTTCGGAGTCGAATTAGTTCACATAAACGCCAAAAGATACCACTACAAGACGGACAGTCGGAGGGCGTATCCTAAACGATAAACCACGTTGAAGAGTTAAAACATTTTAAATATAAATTTTTCCGTATAGAATAGTATTACACATAGATTTTATAACAAAAATTTAATAATTTCACATACACTAGCCACCTTTTGGTCTATTAACTAAGCTACCGTTCCTGATCTTGCTAGACGATCCACTTGGGAATGATTAAAAAAATATTGGTGTTGACCCAGCATAGTAAGACCAAGTGGGGGAGCTGGGTTGGTAGCAAATCCTGGTTATGAATGCAAGAATTATATCGAAAGAATTTTGATGTGCTGTCCATATTTTACCAGATTGTTTAAACTGTTTAGGCTCTTTATGCCCTGATGCTCTACAGGATTATTACGGTTATTATATTGTATATACAAATGTTCGATTAAATTCTAACTATAATTAAAATCATTTATCATAATTATTTTAAATAAGTATCTTACAGGTATTAGTATTAATTTTAATAATTGTTACTAATAAATTTTACATTGGTAAGTTTTAATCATAGTAGTGTGATTTCCACATATTTAGCATATTTAGTCCCATAACTTAAAATTTCTATGAGTTTGTTGCCATCATTGCCACTTTGTGGTCGTATTGTTAAAATGGTTAATCAACAAAAATATATATGTTATTTTATAACAAATAATCGGCACTTTCGGGGACATGTTTAGTTTTAGAAGTTGACATCATTACCAATAGATTTTTTTAAATATGGAAATATTTATATCACTTATGAAAAAATTGTTGAAAATTTAAATGCAAATCATAAATTTTTAGAATTGATGAAATAAAAAACTTACATCAATTTAAAAAATGTCAACAGTTTACAAGGTTACATTTTTGCCATTTATTATATTTATACAATTTGTAAAAAAAAGTCCTGGGACAGTTGATTAATTTTTAAACTAGGAAAGGTAAGAAGGTGAAACTTTAGCAAATTTTTGTGTTTGTAAACAATTGATGATGGCCTTAGAAGGTAAATTCAACCTCACTCCAAAATAGGGTGTTTAGAAAGCAACTCAAAAATTTCAATTACAAAATTCACTGAAGATTGGCAACTTTGTCGTTGAAAGATGCTTGAATAAATAAACGTACTATTGGTGAGAGTTTGTGTTCAAATTTTATTTTACCAAAAATAAATTATTTGTGATTATGGGATACTTGTGTACTATATGGACCGCCCCTTTTTTAAAGTTCAAAACTTGAAACATACGTTTGCGAATATTTTTAGGTTCTGTTATTTGTCTACAGCCATAACAAACAAAAATAACATAACTACGACTTCCATTCACCCCACTGCAATCCTTTCAAGTTTGGCCATTCATCCGGTCTAAACTGTATTACTACGAGGTCAGTACTACTGCATCACTCTTACGAGACTCATTCTTTGTATTTAATAACAGTTTGTGTTCTTATTTTGCTAATTTATTAACTTTATAATAAACTAAATAATTTTGTAAGTATATTTGAATATATAACATAACCTAGCCTAACCTGACCTATTCAAGTTTTTGGTAAACAAAAATGTAAATCAAATTTGTGGTAGCAAGAATCACCACAAATAGGTTAGGTTAAGTTATTTATATATGCTGCAAGCCAAGTATACAGATTAGTTTCAATGTAATTTATAACGAGATAATTTATCTATAATATCATTAAATACATACATACAAGCTGCAAGTCAAGTAATCAGATTAGTTTGTGCCTATGTAATGAGGTAATTGATCTGTTATAACTAAAAAAATTGCAGCAAAAACAAAATCAAGTGTAAGCCCTCTACTGGGAAGCAATCAAGGATAGCTCAGTTGCTAAAGATCAAGGATAGCTCAGTTGCTAAAGTATTGGTGCCTAAAGCCAAAGGTCCTGGGTTCAATTCAGTTGTCAAGCAAAATTGTTTTGAAACTTTGAACAATGTAATTGTTGAATCACTAGAAAAGTTAGATTGTTGTGGAATGGTATTGTAGTGTGGGGAAGTGCTGCTGGTGTACAGAAGATATTTATACTTCAGAAAAAAATTCTAAGAACTCTTTCTGGGATAGGCAGAGAAAGAAGTTGTAGGCTCCTTTTTAGAGATTGTAACATACTTACGTTGCCAGGACTTTATATTTATGAAACTTTAGTCTGGGTGCACAAAAATAAAGCAGACTATGTAGAAAACTGTTTTAAGCGTGGGTATGTACTAGAGCTAATGAAAATTACAGATTTCCATGCCATCGTCTAAAGTTGTTCGAAAATAGGCCACAATATGTGGCAGTAAAATTGTATAACTGTTTGCCCCAAATGCATAAGACTCTCAGTCTTGTTTGTTTTAAAAATGTTATAAGGGAGCAAGTTGTAAAACAGTTTATTATATTACAGATGAATATTTTAATAATCCTCTCTGAAATGTGAAGAATAAATTTTATAATTTATTAGTATTAATCAATTAGTTATAGTGATGTAAATGACCTGCATCTGTTTTACATTCTGAATGTATTTTGTGCAATAAAATTGATATATGATTCCCAGTGTAGGTCATATTTTTTTCACTTGAAATAATTATTTATTTAATAATACTAGATTCGTAAAAAAAAAAAAAAAAAAATCTATAAGCATTAAAATCAATAAATAAATATTGGTAATTCAAACGTCTTATATTTTGAATATTATTATTATTTTTTAATCTTAGGAAGTCAAGTCAAAAATTAAAGTGAAATTAACAAAAAAAAAAATTATTGTCTAGATGAATAAAATATACTTACTTTTCAACATAATCCCCTCCTACTTTTATTCACTAAGTCAAGCTTTTTAATTCCTTCCTGAAAAAAAAACTTGAATTCGGTGCATAGCCAATTTTGCACCACTTCAATCAGGACAAAAATGATTCCCTCACAGCTGCTCTTTCAATAGGTCTTAAAGATGAAAATCATTTGTAGCCAGGTCAAGACTGTATGTTGGGTGGTCAGCTCATAATCGAGATCTTGAAGGCCACGAAGTCTTATTTGCCATATAAGGTTGAGCGTAATCTTGAAGCAAAATCATAGGTTTTGAAAGTTTGGATTTGATTTTTGCCTTCATTGATCCAGTAGCTTACAGTATTTTTTACTATTCATTGTTTACCTGTAGGTATGAAATAAATAAAAGTCTCACCTTTCAAATCGCAGATATCATTGTCACCATCATTAAAGTTTTTGTCAGGAAATTAAGGATGTTAAAGACTAAATTTTGTAATTTTCTCTCGGTTTCAAATTGATGAACTCATGTTTTATCAACAGTTATAAACTCGTTCAGCAATAAGTCTCTTTCCTCTTCAAATCATTTCAAGTGCTTCTAAGAGATTTTCTTTGTGGTTATCCTGGCAGTTTGATTTGACATAGAACCCAGCGATTACGGACTTTTCGGAATTTTACAGAATAGTGTATGATTGAGCCGTGGCTTATATTTAACTCACTTGCAACTTCATAAACTTTGTCGATTATTGAACATAATTTGTTTAACTGTTTCGATATTGTTATTACTTTTTGAAGTGGAAGGCCCATCTTTCTGTTGTTCATAATAGAGGGAAATCTTGTCTGTAAATCAATCCATTCGCAGTCTTTAAATTCAAATACACAGAGTTTGCTACCACTGAAAAAAACCCCTCTGTGTTGCTGCTGCATTCTACAAATTTCTGCTGATTTCACCTCTTCAATATTGAAAAAAAACATCACTACTCACATTTCTTCCTACGTACAATTGGTCGAAAGAGCACTCATTTTATAAAACAGAATCACAAACAGCTTTCAATGAAATAATAATTCCAATGAACAGATGATATTTATAGCATAATATTCATTGTTGTGTGACATGTGTTAGAGGCAAAAAATAGTTCTCTTTATTTTTTTCCTATGCCTTGTAAAATCTTTTTTCCTCTAGCAAACTGTTTAAATGTTTAGTGAAACAGGAAGTTATTGTAAAAAATAAATTTTCCTCTTAACCTTTTATTTAAGTGGACGATAAATTTGCCCAATATTAATGAAATTCTATTTTGCTTTGCTGACTATAAGGGCTATTTGTTATTTAATCTAAAACTAATCTGTTCTTAAATAGCAAGTTTCACAAGCTATGGAAGGTTTTGGCTGCCGAACCAACAATAAAACATCAATAAGATCTTGACACTTAGTTATCAAATTATGAATATTTAATATATTTATATTCTTTTTAATATTCTCCATATTCTAGAATTGTCGCCATTCCATTGCTCTTTTCTCTGTTGATATTTCCTTTACAACTTGTTTAATATTATATTAATATTAATTTATATTCGTTGTACATGCTCAGTTTATAAAAATAACAATGATTATAGGTTGTTTACTTATTCAGTTTAAAAGAAGATATAACCATTATCTTCAACGGATGATTCTCTTAGAACAAGTTATTAGAATTGATTTAAAGTGAATCTATTGCTGATTAAAATGTTCTAGGTCGTCGTAAATTGATCATTAAAGAAACAATTTGGTACAAAAGCTAACTCTTACACATTATTGTCAACTTCACCAGTAATAAAAATCAGGTAGTAAATTTTAAAATCGTACAGTTTAAAAAAATGTTTACTAACTACTTGATGATTCTACAAAGATTTATGAGACATGTTTTTAAGTAAGGTTTATTATGAAATAAAAATAAATATGGGAAATATAAAAAAGTTATTAGTATGAATAAAACTTTATTTACCTATTTTTTTACGTTCAGCTTCGTTTTCAACACATTCTTCATACAGCTTCACTAGTTTCTTCATTCCCTCTTCAAAAAATTCTGCCGCCTACGATTTAAACCAGTCACTATATTTCAATTTGTCGTCATCATCAAAGCTCTGCAATGCAAGCCAGAGTTTAGAAGGTCTAAGAAAGAGAAAATAATCGCTAAGGATCTAGATCTGGGCTATAGGGTAGATGATTAAAGATTTCCCAAATCATTTCAATTCACTCACTGTGAAATTTGCCATGTGTTGGCCGGGTATTGTCATACAAAAACAAAATTCTATAGGACACCATCCCCACATCATTTGTTTTGTATAGCTCTTCTAAATTTCTTCACTTTTCGCAATACGAATAGGCTGCCACAGTAGTTCAGCAATTAAAAAATTTGACAAGCAAGACACCATTTTTGTTCCAAAATACAATTTCCATGAGCTTTTTTACCGAATGTTCTTGTTTAAATTTCTTCCGTCTTGGGATGATAAATGTTGCCATTTCATAGACCGTTACTTCGGTTCGACATTTGAATATGAAATCTTGGTTTCATTACCATAAAAATGTGATCAAAATATTCATCACCTTTATATTGGTAACACTGCAAAAGTTTATGTGCTGCAGCAGCAAGATGTTTCTGCTTGTGTGTTTTGGTTAACTTCTTCAGCACCCATCTTGCACACAATTTTCCAGTCAAAACTTCATAAATCATAGATTGTAAAACATTAGGAAACGTCAAAGACAATTATGACACAGTAAAGTGGCGATATTCATGTTTTTTTAATTTTTTAAATTTATTTATTCAATCAAATCCATGATAAATGATGGCCTACCGCTATGTTCTCCATCATTAATTTTTGTTCATCCATCTCGAAATAAATGGCATAAATAAATGAGTGTCTTACTTTTGTTTCACTCATAATCGGGCTGTAAACGTCACAAATTTATTTGCTGGTAAAATTCGGATATCAAAATTTTTTGTCATTTATAATTGTAGCACTTGTTTTGTTGCTGACTATTGATGAACGTAAACTTGCTACGCTAACGCCATCTGTTTGTGTAGAGTATAATATATTATAATGCCAGTACAAACTAGACTTTACTTTAAAAACATTTTGTGTAACTTGATTACCTGTAGCCAATTATGACATAGTTTTCCTTTTATGGAATAAATGAGGAAAATATTATTAAAAATTATAATTTTTTATCCATACCTAGTTTAATTATATAAAAATTGGTATTTGAGTAAAATTTAGAACCTAAGCTGATTTTACTATTTGTGGACAAGAGTGATAATAAAAATAAAGGTAGTAAATTTTTAATGATGGTTGTTTTTAATTGACTTCTTATTTGTAAGGCGTACATTAGCCTAATAGAAAGCTCATTTTGCACAATTTGGCAATCTGTTTCAATATTAACATATAAGGTCAATGCCGGTAGATAGAGTTTTGTACCTTTCTTAAGCCGTAAACCGAAGTCAATAACAAGTTAACGAAATTCATTTGCTCTTTTTACTAATAGTAACTCTTCGCTGCTACAGAGCTCTGGCCTTCTGAACCTCTCTCTTCCAAGAACCTCTGTCCTCCTTTTCCCTTTTTCATCTTTTGCTTCTGAAGATCCTTCTCCACATTTCCTGGGTATGCTTTTTCATGATCCCACTCCCAGCTTATTTTCTTTCCTGTACAGCAGCTCTATCAACTGTTTAAGAGCACGTGGCTTTTCCATTCTATGTCGCCAGATACATTTTCAATTTTTTTACTCATTAAGCCATTGAATTTGGCAGGTCATATCCTGTAGTCCAGCTCTATTTCTAGGCTGTTGTGTATTCATAACAATCTTTTCTAGAATAGAGGGGTTTGACCCCTATGCCAACCCTCCCCCCCCCCACCAACCTGCAGGACAAGTATTTTTACTCTAGGTTTTCTTGCCTTTGCTCTTGTAGAACCAACTTGGAAGGCAGTACAGTAATACTAGATTTGATCTGCTCTGGGTATTTTATTTCCCCAGTACCTACCATATTTGCTGAGCTTTCTATTCCATTTACCATCTGCGGTAGCGCCTAATATAAGATTATGAACCCCTATTAAGTCTTTTATTACTTTTAATTACATATCAGCAGGGCAAGCTTTTTAACAAGCACAGTGAATTAACATAAATTCATATCATTTTGTCTCATTGTATTCTTAAGCTATGCAACAAGTTTTAAAAAAAAATCTTTTCTCCTCGTCAAAATGGTTTAGGCTATGTTAGAATATAATGAACAAAATAACCGAAAGGTAAAATATTCAAAGATTATAAATGGTAATTTATTATAGAATATAATGTGGCCAATACATGTTATTGACAAGACAGTTGGTTTTCCATGAATTAAAAACATCTATAATTTAAGAAATACAATTAAAATTTATTGGATTTATAATTGATATTTTTGTCTTACAGTGTTATAACTGGTTTTCACAAATTTTTACTTCTCAAGGTAACATTTTAACTCATATTTGTCTGTTCAAGTTTTTTTGGTAATCCTTTTTTTAAATAAACATTCTACGAAGAAGAAAGTCAACTGGGTCAGCTTAGCTTTATGGAATTATAAACAGATTTTGTCAATATTCATCTATTTTAATTCTAATTTATTTCAACCAAATGGTATTAAGGGTAGAATATAATATACTGTATAAATTTTTAACATAAATGTTTGCAAAGAGGCCAATTAAATATACGGTTGTTTCGAAATTTATTGTTATAGTCTCGAGTATGGCAGAGGGATTTCCGTGATAGAAGAAGTTTACAACCTGATACCATGTATATTCCTGATTTACAACCCCCTCCTAGTTACGAAGATAATGCAATCAATGCTGTCACAACACGTTTTGTTAAAGCAGCTACCAATAAGATGCGATGTCCAATATTTTGTATGGCATGGACTCCTGAAGGAAGAAGACTTGTAACTGGAGCTTCCTCTGGTGAATTTACTCTCTGGAATGGATTAACGTTTAACTTTGAAACCATTCTTCAGGTAATAAAAATTGATTAATTATTTATTTGAGTATCTAAGGTCAATTTGTATTATACAACTTAAATTATAATGCTGAAAGTTTAATGTTTATTCTTTTTTTAACGAAAGCAAAATAAATTTTGAATTGATATATTTAAATATTGGGCATATTTAGGAGATTTGACGGTTGAGTAAAGTTTTTTCAGTCATCTGTCTTGATCTTCAACTTATATATAAAAAAAAGGAAGAAAAGAACTCGTATTAAAGACATCTAGTTCTCGAATGTTCTAAAACTGTCAATGTCGGAAGAATACAAGAATTGGTCAAAAGAGATATGATAAGAAAAAAGATGAAGGAGAGGTATATAACCCTCTTTACTTGATTAAAGGTAAATCCATCTAGGTACCCTCAGGATTCCCATGTCTGTACTCACTATAGTGATCTACTGATGTCATGAAGAAGAAAATAAAAATTGTGACTTTATCTTGTACTCAACTATATTAACCATCAGGCTGGTAAATCTAATCTATCTCTATATTTATAGAAATGAATATCTTAGTAGACTCTCGAAAAATATACAAAACTTGAACTTTTAGATTAATTAATTTGTGGCTACATTTGTAAGAACACTGTTGTTTCTCAACGTTTTGTATGTCTCATGTCTTATATGTACATGTACTTTGTATAAAGTTACGAGTTGGGTCACAAATCTATGTTGAATTTTATTTGTTAATATATCCATTTTGTTTTTGTAGTTTTTCGAAAGTTTGTTAGTAGTCTGCACAGCCCAAGTGTGTGACTGATTTTAATAAAATTGATATGTGGTTATATTTTAGCCGTATCTCGTGTCGTTTTTCGATAATTCAAAATGTGGGAGTAGTTGATAAAAGGAAAAAAACACAATTACAATTTTCTCGAAATGAGCTCTTAATCAAATTTTGCTAGTGTGGCCTCCAAGGACCCAAACAAAACATCTTGGTTGCCAACTCTTAAATTGTGGTTCCTGAGTTATCAGTATAAAAACATAACATTTCCCATAGGGCTGTTGTCATAAAAGATGTTCTTTCTTAAAATCGACTCCAACGACTTTATTAAAATTTTAATGAAATATTTTAACTCAAATTCGTTTGGAAAATTGCAAGTAAAATATATATATATATATATATATATATATATATATATATATTACGGTACAGGAATAATTGATAAAAATAATAAACATTGACTGCTTTTAATAAAATACGATTACACTGAGGACACATTCATAGCGCAGACAAACCAAGTTTAATGTTCTATGTATATATAAATTTTCAAAAACCCTAGTCCTCGAATAATCTATTAGTGCTAGAATTAGAAGAGAACAAGAGAGATCTGATAGGAAAGATAAAAGAGAAGGATCTAACCCAAGACTACATGAAAAGTCGACCCAACGTGGTCCCTCAGGATTGCCAAACTCATCATACTCACTATAGTGAACCCCCCTAAGAGCGTTTGTATCGTTTATTGTGAGAATATTATTTTAGTAGTGCTACAATAAAGTATTTACTACATCACATCAACTAAACTGTTCTGCTTAATGTGCCCATTAAGTTGTATTATAATAATCTGTTATTTTATTTAACACTAAAGATAATAGTTTATAGTTTTGGTTAGTTTAATTAATTATAGGCTAACTATTATGATTTATTGGTTCCTTAGGCCCATGATAGCCCAGTTAGAACGATGGTATGGTCTCACAACGATGTCTGGATGGTGACAGCAGATCATGCAGGCTATGTTAAATATTGGCAGTCAAACATGAACAATGTAAAGATGTTTCTTGCGCACAAGGAGGCCATTCGAGGCATCAGGTAGTTTCCGTTTATCTCAGGTTTTATTTAGGATTTTATGGTTCTGAAGTTTAAACTAGTACCGGAATTTTTGAATTTACAGTTGAAATGTCTGTGATATAGTTTACCTTGAACACGAATAAGGTTGTATAGTAAAACTATTTATTATTATGATAATATACAATTGTCCCCGACTTCAACAATGCACACAAATATACAAACTGAGCATATCTGTGATACATTAGAGAGCTTAAATAATGTATTGGTGAAGTGTAATTAATAAAATAACCCGCTCTCTCAATCCTTCCTATATCCATAGCCATCATTATAACATAAATATTTATTTGTAAGTTATGTTTGGACTATATAGTTATGAAGATAATGTAAAAAGCCTGTCTCCCAGCCTTAAAATAAAATAAATATCCTTTAATCCATTTATATTGACAGGTTTTGTCTCGCTCGCGAAGAATAAAGTCGATTTAATTTCTTTGCGAGACTCAACAACATGGCGTATCTATGTATATTTTAAAATAATCTGTGATATTATGTGATATTAGTTGTCCAGATTTTAGATAGTAAATATTTTAATTTGTATTGTTGAAAATATTTACTGGACAATAAAGTATGATTTGAAATAAACAAAAAAATCTGGATCATTTTCCAAGATGTTCCTGGTGCTTCATAGTTAAAATGAGAGGTATTTTAATTTATAATGTAGGAAACACAATCTGATTTAAAACGGGGGGAGGGGGATAAAATCTGGCAGTAACTATACTGGATGATTCAAAATTGCACTGCAATATTTGGAGGTTGGTTCTAGAGATAAAAATAGTTTATATAAACATAGGTCCGGAAACGCTAAGTTTTCTGTATCTTCATCATTTTGTGTTTTTACAAAAAATATTTTTGGAAATAGATAAGGTATTGAGTGATGATTTAGTTTACACATTATTTGTGTAACTTTTAATACCAGAAAACAACGACTTTATATGGAGAAAAACCATTATATTACAAAATATTTATAATTAACAAAAGATATTTTCCTTTTAATGAAAAACCAAATGCTTTTTAATTTTAACTAGGTTAACCTAGTTTTTATTCCTCAGAAATGAACTGTAAATGAAAATGTTCTATTTAACAGTTTCAATTAAATGTAAATTTCAAAATTAGTATTAAAGGTATTTTAATACTTATTTTATTGTTTTTGTCAGTAACTCTTTTATCCTTTGACCTAAAAAAAAGCATTTTGTTTTTCGTTAAAACAAGGAAACCTTTTGCAATATGGTTTTCGAGATATTTGACGTTGAATATTTTAAACATCCGTCATTTTGAAAATATGCAAAATAAAATCTTGGTTTTCTGGTATACTGGTAAAAGGTTAATTAATTTACCAAATCTTCACTTAATATCTATCTATTTCCAAAGATATAATGTTTGTTGTAAAAACACAAAATGGTCCATAGACGGAAAACAAACCGTTTATGTAACTTTTTTTTTTTTAGTTTTAGAATTAGCTTCCAAAATATTGCCGGGTAGTTTTGAATCACTTTGTATATAATTCAGTATTACACTGTTTTAACTCTATATACATATTAAACATGAAAATTTTTATCTTTTAGTCTTGGTAGGTAGTATCCAATAACAATAATCCAATTAAAACTCAAAATACTTATAAAATCTCTGAAACTCGGTATTGTTGTCCATTAGTTTTGCCGGTTATTACAAAAGGAAATACAATGCAATAAAAATATTTCTTGAGGACTGTTAATTTTGTCAAGGATGTTTGAGAATAATTGAATTATCGCCAATTTTTCAATAGAATAAATAAATACTCATTCAAAATCTAGCTATGAATTGTATGAAAGCTTCTTAGGAAAAGAAGGTAGGTGATAAAAATGATTTTTACAAACATAATAGGAGGAAGGATGTGGTGAAAGACTGACTGTATTATGCTAATTTCTATCTCCATAATTTTGAAAGTTACATTCTGAAGAGAGTTCTTTTATTATTTTTGCGGTATATTCTCCTATAGAGAAAGTTAAGGGATGGATCAACATATTTGTTGAGTTTTTTATGGAAATATCCATTTTAAGGTCACCTGACCCCAGAAAATTTGTCTTCGAAATAATATCAATCTGTAATCTGTGCAGTATTCCACAACATAAACGAGTGAATCAATTTTGATTAGATGTGTGTAAGTGCATTTTTACCATATCTTGAGGCTTTTTATAATTAATAATGTGGGTATATAAACCTAACTCAAAATTCCGATTTTCTCTAAACTGGTTTTAAGGGACCTATTCTGTTTGCTAAGCACTTTAAGAATCTTGGGGAGATCTATCTTTAAGTTAACCTTAGGGGCTTTGAAGATCTCTTTGGTAACTCGCAGGGTGTCGTTTCAGTCACCTATCCATAGCTTAACAACATTCCAGATTTTATGTTTGTATTTTTTCTCTCTAACCACATAGAGGTTTCTAAGTTTGTACAGACCAGCCTCTAAGTAGGTGTTTCTGAATTAAGGAAATTATCCATGCTCTAGAGTTTCAAACTCCATCCAGAGTTATAGAACTCTCGATTTGTTCCAAGTTTTCTATATTAAATTTGGGTCTGAGCGACTTCTTTTTAAGCTGCTAGTTTTTATTGTACTCTTCGTAGAAGGTTCATTAGCTTTCTTTTTGCCTTTTCCCCACAATAGGATTCAAAGCCCTGTTCTGTGAGTCTTTCCAAGAGCTTTTTTCTGTTATGGTATATTTTACCTTCACTTTCATCTGTTTTAATTTCTCAATTGTTTCAGTTGTGATGGTGTCTTATAGAGGAATCGTCTGTTTCCAGCATAATGTCCTCTTTTTCAGATGAGATTTCACTATTTGTATAGCTCATAAGGCCTTCCTTGTCATTTGACCCCAAAAAGCAACTGAAGTTGTTTCTGCTTCCTTATCAGTAGCAATGTTTGAGCATGCTACAGTAATTGTTTGTGTGATGAATCTATAGTGTTTCCACAAGTAATAACATTTGTAAAGTGGCTAATTACTATGAAAGGTCGCCTGGTCCTTCATAGGCTACGTTTAATCCACAATTACCCTTGAACAATTCATCCATCAGCACAGATTAACCTTAGGATTATCCTAAGGAGGTTTTACACCTTAGAGTGGGAACGTTGGCCCCCAACGACCCCCCGGTTTAGATCCATTGTGTTTTGTTGAAGCAGAGTTACCTTAAACAAGATGCGGCTTTTTGCTCATGCACAGAGGTCCTGAAGGTAGATTCATCAGATAGAGATGTGATTATCATCCTCGCTACCCCCTGGTATTATTTGTCCTTAATCCCTTAACCCCTGTGGGCTGCAGACTGCCATAGTTCTAGAAAAAAGTTTTTGAATGTGGCTTGGTAGGATCTAGTCTTCCTTTAAGATTACCAAATAAAAGAAAAACAAAGTTCCACTTTAAAGATATCATTTTAAATAACGCGATATCACAATGGCCAAATCATCTTACACAAACTTATCATAAATTAATTCTAAAAACCTGCCCACAGTTTCAAAAATATAACAATATTCAGATAATATAACCAAGTCCACCTAAGGTAGTTAACTAGGTTAGGAGATGTGCTATAGTGCCTCACTGCTGGCCAAGTTCTTTTAGTTCAGTTGATTATGCTTTAGTTGGAGACATTATTTTGTTTAAAATAAAGTGTTGTAGAAATGTATTAATTTTACATGCCAAGTTTTTTTTTTCATTTAAAATGATTTTTCTTTAAAATATTTTTTAATTTGTCTAGGCCTAGATGATTGTTTGTAATTATTAATAAACATTATGATTACCATCTCATCAAGTTTGAAAAACTAAGAAGTTAAGTAGGTTTTTATATTTTACAGCTTACAAAATTTCTTTCATCTCTAGCTTCTAGAGCCTCAGTACAGTAGAACCCCTCTAATCTGCCCTCGGGTGGTCCGTTACTCCGGTTAATCCGACCGTGCTTGAGCTCGCGATATTGTGCCGACTTGTCGATGACTCACGGCCCGTCTGGCACCATTCGTCCGGTTTGTTATCGCTTTCCCGCTTCAGTGCTGTGTCATCTGTCGTGTTGTTTCTATTGATTTGCTATAGTACTTGCAGAGTTTATATATAGACTTTTAAAAGTTTATATATCACTTATTTCACTTAAAAAAATCTCTTTATATAATATGTAATAAATATTGACTTTTTTCGGATAATCCGACCTTTTTTGGTTCCGACCATGCCCCCAGCCCCGAAGGTGACGGATTAGAGGGGTTCTACTGTATATCATAAAACCTAACCTTTCTCAGGCTCATTTTCCTGTAATAGATTTAGATGGTTCTTCCTACAAACATTGACGAAAGTTTAATAAAATAGATATCCACTGGCGGAAATGTATCTATCAACTATATAAAGTAATATGTTATACTCGGCACAGTATATAGGGCTACGGAGTTGAAGTTGAATAGATATGATGTAAAACAATCTATAATTTTCTACATGCAAATAAAAAGATTCCTAATGAATTTTACCACAAAAATAAAATCACTATCTTCAGAATATAACCGCTAAGATCAGAATTAAGGATAATTTTAATCTTTGATATATACATTTTTCTCGCTTACTTTGCTTTTATAACATGCGTAAATATAATTATAATTGTACAACGGTAATTTGACGAATTTGATATTACAGCTTAGCAATATGGTTCATGAAGACCCTGGGCTTCTCTGATCATAGTCATTCACATATGTGAAGGAGGCTCTACAACCCTCCATGAGCTTTTCATGCCCTTACATCCTCAATCATCTTCATGTCCTTCATCAATTATTTCCAAGGTCGCCATCCACAGTGTTCCTCAGTTCTCTACATTTCTCGAGCCGTAAGCATGTCCCAACCATTTAATCCTCCCTTTCTTATTGCATTAAACAATGTTTAGTTTAATCTTTTAACCAACTTTTTTGTTTCAAGACCTTTTTAATGACAAAATTGCTAAAAGTATTGTAGGATATCTGGATGTGTCCCCTGTACAACCCAAACAACAGAACTAATTTCAGTACTGGTTTATACTAGGGTGGCACACTAGTTTTTTGTTTTTAAACCCGAAAAGAATATTTTTAAAAACGTATAAAATTGTATGACGAATCTGTAAGAAAGGAAACCTTTTTATATGTACTCACCTAGTTTTTACCTTTTCAGATTATATGTGTAGTATAGAAGTTATATGATAAGTCAATAAACCAAGGTTGAAGTTTTAAAGTCTATGAAATTCAATGTATAAACTGATATTAATAAATCTAGTCGTCATCTATCCAAAATTACCAGTTAATATACAAAAAAATCTGCCTTAGTGCTGTTATAACAGGAATAATTTCTCAAAATCAATTACCAATTTCGTAAAAATTGAAGATTAATGAAAAATTGCAAGTAAAAAAAATTTACAATTCAGTAATAATCGGACAAAAAATATACCTTGACCACTAACATTAAAAGCTTGGTTTTAATGAAGTACAATTTATTCGCTGGGCACATTTATGGCACACTTGATGCATGCTTAGATCCTATTTAATTTTTATTTATTTTTTATTTTTTTTTAATTTTTTTTTTTTTTCATAGTCGATTTATGTGAACTACTAAACTCACAATTTTACAAATAGTTGTTTTGGGTACTAGGTGATCGTGACAGTTCATGCAATTTAATTTTTTTCCTTAAAATTATAATTTATGCCGGTTAATTTAATAAGAATGAGAAATACATTGTTACATTATGTAAAATAGATGGGGCTGATTCACTGAGATGATGTGACATGAATTTTATTTTATTTTTTGTACATTGCCCTTGGTATTAATATATGCAGTTTGCAAAACTGTAAAAAATTAACAATTCTTACTAGATATGAAGGAACTAGTAAAAAAACCTTTACTAACACTCTATAGTTTGTAATTTTGATAATTATATTTAACGAATAGTAAAACCTAATATACATGTTAAGTTTGAAACAGCTATTATTCTGATTTTGTACATTTTCAGGTTATGTATGTATCAGTTTTGTTTTTCAGTAATAACTTTGTATTTTAATAATCTTGTTCGGATATTGTTGAATGCCGTTTTTAAGCTGCATTAAATGAACGATTTTAGAGCGTTCTAGTTAAAAAGTTATCAAATACTATTTTTGAAAATGTACTGATTTTCTGGTTAAGAAATTTGTAAAATTGTGAACTCCCAAAGTTCACTAACATTAAGCATACTAACACAGTATGCTGACAATTTGATCGGAGTACTTACCCAGCCTCATTATGCACTGTAATACAAACAGACCCTCTAAATTTAATGCCCAAAAGTTGGTCTCTTGGGGCTTGTAGGAAATGATAAATTTTTATTGATAAATCAAGGGGTGTTATCCAGTATAGATAGTATAGGATAAGTTATTTTTAAAACAGCTGTTTACACTGGTTTTCTAAACCTCTAATTGTGTATGTCATTTTCTTGACATCGGCTAGGCCCTAACAGCCGTCGTAGATGTGTATCTATTGAACTGTCTCAATTCGCTTCACTCATGTCGGTGTCCTAGCTGTAGCAACCATCGAAGCTCTATATAATTGAAGGAGCCTCCACTCGCTAAACTCGTGTCACTGGTTGGATCTAGTACCTACACTAATATTATATTTTCTTGAGAGGTGAGGGTTTGGAATTACATTTTTGACAATAACATCGCTATTTTTTTTTGTAGAGAGGTGGTGTTCGTATCTTTATATCCAGAATTGAAATCTGCAAATTTTTATCTAATTTAGTTTACTATAAATTATTGAAAATAACTCTATTTTCTGAATTTCAATTGTGTTCTATATGAGCACACTATAGTCCCCTATACCGTATTTCATATTCCTATCTTAATTTGTATGACTACTATCATACTTATGTACAGTCAACAACAATGACAGACGGATGGGTTATTAAAAATCACTTTTTCAGTTTCCCGAGGCCATGAAATGTCAACATAGGTCAAAAAATGAGGTCTATATTTTTTGTTACCTCACTTGCCCCTATATACTTCATATACAGGGTAAGTAAAATCGTGTCAAAATACTTTTATACTTAGGAGCTGTTCATGATCTTACTTTTGGTATTTCCAAGGAGGAGATCGCAATAGCTAGAATTTTTTGTTAGAAATTTGCTAATGTTTATTAAATAATAAAGCATAACAAACATTGGTGCTTTTAAAAGTAGGTTTTCTTCTTCTTCTTTTTAATTTCTCTAAATTATAAAGTTTTTCTTGAATACAATGAATAGATTTTTTTTAATACACTGTGAATTTTATAACAATGAGGAAATTAAATGATCTAAATACATGTGATACATATAAGGTAAATACAAAAATTATTCAAACAACATGTATAGTTTATCAAAAACTACCATTTTGATTGAAGGACCAGAGAACATTTTGGAAATTGTTTGAATTTATTTAAAAACCCTTTTGTTTCATCTAATTTCATTAAGTTAACGTTTTGGTGACTAAAACTTACAGACCTAAATGGAATGAAATAAAATAGTTTGAGATATTGAAATAAATTATATTTTGTGTATATGGGTATGTTAACATTGTTACACAATGTTAAAGAAAAATCCTTCTAAAACTGGTGGCATATCCTAAAAACGAATGAAAACCAAAAATCCTTTATTTCAACCATCCAATTTTAATTTCACTATTTTGAATCCACTAAGCCATTGTTTTGTAATCCATCCTGAAAACAAATTAATACTTAATCTTTTATCTTAAGTAAAAATTATAGTGTTTTCAAATTTTCCTTTCCGTTGAATGTGTGGTAAGGAAAATGACAATATTTTGTTTTTACACAGTTTATTTATATTAAATGAAAGAAAATTTGTGAATTTCTTATTTAATGTTGGTGGTGTTGTTATTGTTGTTGTTTTTATTTTGTGTTTTTTTCCCTAGGTAAAATTCCACTTTTAATACTTATTGTCAATATCTGTTATAAATTCTTCTGTATAAAGAAAGCCCTGTCTGTGAGATTTTATTTTCTCTTCTCCAATTGGTTTAAAGCCAGCCCATACATGCTGTACTTTTGCTGCATCCTTGAAGTAGAAGTCATTCAATACGAATGAAGTAGCACCATGAAAATTCACCATGATGACCAAATAGAAGGGACTTGTTTGATGGTGATTTTGAAGGAACTTTAGCCTCCACTATCACATTTGTTAAATTAATTTAATTTAACTTCTACTTCTAGAAAGTAAAAAGGAACCATCTTCGAAACAATTGGAGAATTGAAAACTGCATCTTATGGAACACTGATATCTTCTTTACACAGAATTTACTACTGGTGTTACTTATTGATGGTTTTTTTAACCTCAAGCGACACCACAATGTATTTTTGCTTTTTCCATCTCTCAACCCATTCGTACTCAAAACTCACATTGCACACACTTAGATAACTTCTCAAAGGCTACTGAAATGTAAACTTACACTATCAGTTGTTATTTCATTGAATGACCTCTACTTCTAATGTGGAGAAAAGAACTGCAAATAAGAGGCATCTCCAAAACAATTGAAGAACTGATAATGGCAATTGTAAGAAATACTGTACTACTTTCTTTATAGAAAATAGTTTATAAAAGGTGTAACATCCTTATTCTTGACACATGTCCTTGGTTTTTGGTGACGACAATTACAGAGTCGTTCATATGTATCATATGGCCAGCTTCCATATATAGCGTCTTATAATATTTTGTTTAACTTGATTCTGTTGCAAATTCAGCTTAAGTCTGTCTCTTGCAGCATTCAGCTATGTACGATGTAAGAGAATATGTTACAATGTCTCTTTGCACAGTGGTATGATCAAAATGAAACTGATACATCTCGGTAACAATATGACAAATTCTTGTTCTTGATGCAAAGGAAGAAACCATGTTAAAATTACTGATCATTTAATCTAATCAATAAGCAAGCTGTCCCATTTTGCTTGTCTTACTTCTCTCAATAGTCCTTTTTTAACGCATTACCTTACATCTGTATTGTTACTTTACAGTCCACAGTCTCCAGGCACTCACTAAAACCTCACCTCTTTCCAACTCAGATGTATCTCCGTTGTTCTACAAAAATAATGTGATGGGTTGTATTGCTCCATCATTTACAATCCACTTTTTGGAACACGATGTTCGATAATAAGTGTAGAAGTGGCTTGAAAACGGAGAACACTTACATGAAATAAAAACTTTCATTTCAAATAAATAAATTGTGTAAAAACAAATGTGTTGTCAAATTATACACCATACAATTCACATGAGGAAGATTTTTTGAACATACTGTTCATTGAATGTTGAGAAAAATTGTGCATTTTTGCATGGTGATGTTATTAAAACAGTCAAAAACTGGATTTTAATAAATATGTAGCAATTGTTTGAAATTGGTGTTGGGGTGAATGTTTAAATTAAATCTGATTAAGGTAGAGATCAAGGATTATTTATTCTACTATTGTACAGGTAGGTTGTTTCAGGTATGTTATAGTACTGCTTGTTTATTTTATCATTTATATAAAATGTTCCTAAAGTCTCTCAGCTTTAATTTATGAAGAAGTTAATACAAAATAAATTTGGTTTTAGGAAAATTTAATTTTTAGAATATAAGCCAATTTTGCCTTCCTTTCACAATGGGTTTTTGGGAAACGGGAATCCTTTTAAATATGTTTAGATTTTGTGTTTATAGGAGACACAGGCTTACATTGGAAAATGGTCCTTGGTATTACCTAATAGTACACAAATAGAAAATACTAAAATTCTGAAATATGTTGTAAACACTGTTCAATTTCTCAGAACAGTGTATACAAAGAGGATTAAATTGTTGTAATTTGATTCCAGGGGATGGATCTGTTTTAAGTGTTCAAACACAGAGGAATGTTTTATTAATATTTTTGTTATTGTTATTAGTACATTTTTCGATTAATTATATTCATTTTAAGTAAGCCTGTTAGGATGAGAATAGGGATAAAGAATAATTTATCTATGGTTAAGTTTTGAGGGTTCTCTAGATTTTGTGACCTATTGATGAGACAGTTTCCATCTTCTTACTTCGGAGGGGTTGCATTCTGGAGAGAGTGATTTTACAATTTTTATCATGAAGCCGTCTTCGTGGCAACGCTGTGGTTTGCTGCATGTTTACCGTTGGTTTCTCTATATCCATGATGTTTACATCATGTTTGTGACCATTCACCATGTCTTAGGTTGTCTGTGGTTAGACCAATATATTATTTAGCTGGAGAAAACCTGCACTGTAGTTGGTTGATAACATTTTGTGTGGTACAGTGTGATGACCTTTGTTTTTAAATTCTCTTTTAGTGAAGGAACTATTGAAGTTGTTGGATGGAAGATGTATTTTGGAAAAGAACCGTGGGGTAGGTTAGGTTGTTTGTTTGGGATCTGGAAGCTTGGGGTGAACTAACATGTATTTCAGATTTGTGGGCTGTTTAAACAAGATTCTGTGAGAAGTTTGTTGGTATGGTTGGAAGCTTGTAGATTTTAGAAGCCTCCTTTCAGTATGTTGTGTAATCACTGGAGGCCTTGATGATCATCGGTGACTATAGATATGGACAAATTTATTTATTTTCTTGGGTGGAATGCCTGTGTTTTATGCCAAATGAATTTGATTTCTAACCATTTTCTCAATATAACCCCTCTCTACAAATGCAGATGTAATTTTTTTGTTAAATTCTTATAGTTCACTCTCCTCAGAACAAATCCTTTTGGATTTGATTACCTGGCTATAAGGAATGGTTTGTGTAGTATTCATAGGATGACTGCTGTTGAAGTGGAAGTATTACAATACGAAATGATGGTTAATCAATTTAACTTGGACGCCAGTTTGCATTTTGTTGTCTCTTAGTTTCATATTGATGTTGAGAAAGGTAACTTTTGGAGTAGACATAGTCCAGGTGAAATTTAGAATATAAATTTAAGCCTGTATCTCTTATCCATACAAAATCTAAATCCTTAAACCTTTTAAATAGTAACTCCCATCACTTTAAAAGAAATATGGAGTAGAGAAACAAATTGATAGGTTAAGTCATCATGGTACTTACCCAGAGCCCCATTATATAATGTAGTACAAACAGATCCAGAAGTTGGTTTCCTGGGCGTTGTCAGAATTGTTATATTTTATTGGTAGATTAAGGGGTCTTTTTATACAGTATCGTAATTTTGTTTAAAATGGTTGTTACACAAGTACTGAACCTCGTAATTGTGTATATCAATACTTTCTTGACTTTGGCTATGTCCTAATAGGCCTCATATATAATAATAATAATAATAAAATATTCACTTTTCTCAGTGTCTCAGCCCTGGCGGACCTTGAAGCTCTACATATGTAAAAGATCCTTCATTCCCTATACACATGTCGGTGACTTGGCCTTACGGATCTCATAACTATACAAATATCACATTTTCTTGGGAAGTTTGTTACAATAACTTTGCTCTATTTGTCATCATAGAAGCAATGGAGCAATTTGTATCATTACATACAGAATTCAAATATATAACTTTTCATCTAATTTATTATGTTGCAAGTTTAAAACACATGAATATTGATAAAAGTCTGTTTAAAATGGCCACCATTTTGATATTTTCAATTAGATTTTTCTGAATTTCAATAGGATTATGACACCACTATAGTCCCCTATACCAAATTACATTATTCCTATCTTAATCTTTGTGGTCGCTATCGTGCTTATGGACAGCATGCGAAAATTACTTTTTCGGTTTCCTGAGACCAAACAGAGGTCCAAATTTTTTGCAATTGCCAATTTTCCTTATACTTTGTTTAGTGGGTAAGTAAATATAATAAAACCTAACTACTTTAACTCCTTAAGTATAATTTATAAATATATATGTGAGTGTTTTTGAAGTTACTTTTAGGTTAATACTTCAATTTTAATAGTCCCTCTCAAAACAGTCCTATAAATATAGACACATCAAGCACTGCTAACAACTTCTGGTTTTTTGTGGACATTTTGCATGTCTAGGAAAGAAATTGTTTTTTATATGTAGGAGGGAATTGGATTGGAAAATGAGACCATTTTTTACACTGGTGCCTCTTATGGCTGTCAGTTGATGAATAAGGCCATCTAGAGGACGCTTTTGTTGGGAATTGAGCACTACCTAATAACTGTTCTGCCAAATTTGTTTTATATTCTGAAAATTTGATCTTTTTTCATTTGAAATGTTTTCCCATAGAATATTTCCATTTACGAGTAAAGTCTGTTGAGGGAGTAGCAAGTAGACAGCCAGACCTTGAAGAAACCACCTTAAAGCTGACTAAATTGAAAATAAATCAAGTCTAAAAACCAAAATTGCAAGACAAAGGAAAAGGTAGAATGGGAGGAGTTGAGAAATGATAAAAGGCAGTATTTTTGACAGAAAGGACAATGATCTGACCTGTGGGATGGAGAAGGGGAGGGTTATTTTGAAAAGCAATGTTTACACAATAGGTTTCAATAGGGGTGAAGAGTTAAGATATATTTGTTCATTTAAGTTGGAAGTATAGTTTTAAAGAAAATTAATCTTGATTTCCAAACATTACAGGTTATTGAGTTTCCTACTTTTTTGTTCCATGTGCAGAAGTTTAACATTTGACTTGGATCAAAATTATGTCCTGTTCCTAATAAATGATTTGTAAAATTTTAATTAGATTTCCCATTCTTCCAACTGTGTACATGTTCTTTAATTCTATTCTTAACTGACCTACTGGATTGATCTCTGTATTTACAATTGTAATCATTACAAGAAATCTTGTATAAGCCACTATTTTCTAAGCTATCTCTCTTATCGTCATTGTTAATAACTAATTTTCGTGTATATTTCTAAAGCAATATAAGGCAGTTTTATAATAATATCTATTAGGTATGAAATTTCCAACTTTATAACTAATGTTTCTAATGAAATTGACTACAATATTAATTTGATGTTTCCTTTTTCTTTTATATCGTACTTTAAATTATTTAGAAAATCACATATTTTACATTTTTGTTTTTTTATTTGATACTATACATGTTATTGACTGCAATTTGTTTGATAGTACAGTAGAATCTCATTAGTACGGACTAATTGGGGCTCTAGGTTGTTTGTATAATGAAAGTCCTGATTAAACAAAAACCTATGAAAAGAGCCAAAGTATATATTTAAACACTCTGTTCAGTAAAAAGAAAGTGTATTTTAAATTTAAGAAATACAAAGGTTATTTAGTATAGATGATATAATCCAATACAGTATTAGACCCTACAAAATACAGAATAACTAGTCCAGTACAGAATTAGAACATGCCAATCAAAGCACACCTTCATTGACCACACATGACACGGTTACTGGTTTGAAGAAACTGGTGATATTTTGTTGTCTTCCTTTGACTATAATTTCTTTAATAATTCACTCACCCAGATGCCTCAAATGTTCTTAATATGCACATATGTTTTCATTATTGTTATCTTCAAAGTATTTAATGACAATGTTTAGATGGTCTTTAATTTTACTAAGTTTTGGCTTAGGGTTAATAATATCACCTGCTTCATCCTGAGCATAATCATTCGTTTCAGAGCTTTCTGCAGCGATCATACTTTCAACAATCTCCTCCTGTGTTAAAATGTGATAACCTGGATCATCTTCATCACCTTCTAGCCACAACTCAATGTCTTCCAGTGTTACAGAATTTTCACCACCTTGGCGGAGAGTATTGTGAAAAATCCTCTGTTTCCAATCCAGCCGTATCAATTTTTTGTTATTGATTTTAGAATTTAACTGAATTAAAAATTTGTATAATGGTAGATGGCAAAAAAATGGCTGTCCTGATTAAGCGAAGTCCGGATTAATGGGGTTCTACTGTATTCAATTCATTCTGGAAATCTGTAGAGGATAAAGGACTCTGTGAATTATCCTATGGGAAGGGAGCATGCTTATGGTGGATGGGGTAGTTAGAATATGCCTGAATAATAACATCTGAATATGTAGGTTTTCTAAATATTTTGAAAGAGTGAACACTATTTTCTATGTTGATAAATAGATCAAGAAAGTTTGTTATTTACTTCCCCAATTTCCATTGCTGGCCTATCGATTGTTGTCTTTCCTTATCTTATTTAAATGATTGATAGTTGTGTCATGTTGGTAATAAGAATGGAATGACAATTGGTCAATTAAAATATTATTTGGTTCACTTTTAAATGCTCTGTTATACACCTATTTCATATTCTTCTGTAACATTCAATAGTGATAGTTTTGTCATGTTGGTAATACGAATGGAATGACAATTGGCCGTTTAAAATATTATTTCGTTTACTTTCAAATGCTCTGTTATACGCGTATTTCATATTCTTCTGTAACATGCAATAGAGCCTCCCTTTATCACATATTCAACTTTTATGTTGAATTGAAGTCTCCTCTATTATAGTTGCTGCTGGTAAAGTGATGTGCAAAATTGGATTTGGTTATGTTCTAATTATTTGTGAGGAGTTGTTCTTTGTAATGTTTTATGAACGTTCTTCCTGTCTGACCTATGTAAATTGCAGTCACTGGATTTGATTTTGTAAACTCCAGATTTTATATCTATTGAAATTTGGGTTTTGTGTTTGGATGTTTATATAAATTGTTGGTTTTGTGGAAGGATACTGTCACGTTATGATTCTTAAATGTGTGTTTTTAGGACATTTGGTAGTAAATTGATATTCATTGGAAATGTTTGAGACCTAAGATGGTAGTTTGACGTAACGTTTAAATTCCCAAACCGGTTTAATAAATTTGTCAAATGTCTAAAAAAAGGTAGAAAGTTCATTGAGGAGCAGAAACAATGCTCTTCCCAGAATTGATCAGTAGAGTAGGCTTTGAAAATAATTTCCCTTTTTTTTTGTTTTAGGGTTACATTTAAAAAATAAACTGTCAAACTAAAGACCGTGGGTATATTTTCCATACATTTATTTACCACGGTTTACCTAACCTAACCTATACTCACTATAAATGAATCTATAAAAACATGTTCTGCCATGATTATATTGACATGTGAGACAAACAAGGATTTTGTTCAGCAAACTAAAATAAATCTCATACAGTCTTACAAACACAATTAACCAAATAATAGACATTTATATCAAAGTTTAAAAATTGTATATTAACTGTATCTTGTGTTGTCTAGATCTTGGACATAAATAATACCAAACGAAAATTACAAAAGTAGATCATTTGGTTATGTTAGCGCTATAACAGAAATATTCTGTTACGGATGCCCAATGGGTTAATAAAAGAACAACACCACAACTTAATTGCATAGTAATTGATTGTTGGTTTGCATGCTGTTAGTGTGAAATGACTCGGATTCAGCATCTGCTACTCAACGTCTAGTTCTTAACTCCATTTCCGATTACTTTATTATAATAGAACAAGGGTTGCTCGAATTAACAAAGTTTAATATAATTACATTCCAAATATAGTGCACTTTTTAATTTATTTTGACTTGGCTCAAGGTTAAATAAGTTTGTGAACTCTTAAATAAAGAAGAAAGTAAGAAGATGACTGCATTCGGAAATTAATGGCTTTTTTTAAATAAATTAAGATCCCATCAAGACTGGATAAAGTATGACGACAACATCATCTGTGATTTTATAGTGTGAGTATGTGACATAGAATTAGCGTGAATAGTAATGAATAATTCATCGTTATCAAATAACTTTAACCAGAATAGATTATTTTTACTTTCTCATATACAAACATAGTATGGAAAAATTTATCTGATGAATCGAAAAATCGATGTTAAGTTTTTGCAGATATATATTCGTTTTGAAATTCTGTATTTAAAAAAACTGGTTTTTGGAATGACATGTCTGTCGTCTGTGCAGTGCTCTAGTCTTAAACGTGCGAACTATGTTTAATCAAATTTAGTATGTTTCAGGTCTTTATGATAACTCAAAATTTGGGATCAACTGCTATAAGAAAAAACACAAAAGATAGTTAACTGTAACCATTTTGATTAAATTTGTTCAAATGTAGCCTTATAAGGACACAAAGAAAATATATTGGTTGCAATCCCTCCAAAAATGCAGTTTTGTAAGATATCAGTTAAAAACAAAAAATCTGCTATGGGTTTTTATAAAAGATGTAATTTATCAAAAAAAACTATCGCTTTTATACAAGTTTTGGTAAGGTGTGAGAATGACCCAAACCTGTAAGAAAATTTCATTAAAAAAAAAATTATGGTTAAGGATAAATTATTGAAAAACAAAAATGAACCTTGATCCCTCTTTTTCAAAAGCTCAATTTTAATCAAATATGATTTACACTGAGGATTAAAGCACAAATGTAGCAAGTTAGTTAGCAATCTTATTATATAAAGACACCATTCATGGGTTCATTTTCAATTTTTGACTGACATTAGTGATGAATAGATTTGGTTTTGGGGATATATGAGTAAGGAAGTTTATGCAATGTGTTTGCTTCATTTAGTTTTCCTTTGCATATTGGAATATATGTTTTTTTACTAATCAATAAAAAATTAGCTTTTTTATGGTGTACTCTTAGATGGATAGTTTGATCGATTGTTAGTTTGGATATGCCCAATGGATACAATCAACATCCAATTTTAGTTTTTTTCTCTACATAAAGAGCCATTTTATAAAATCTGGTAAAATTTAAACTATATATAAATTACCTTTCCTTTGTTTATATGATGAGTCCATAATTTTCAAGGGATATTGTGTAACCTCTGGTCCATGTTATGAAATTTCTCATTTTCATTTAAAAATGATACTTGTGACAAAGTAAGACTAAAACTAGTGAATTTTGTTGAATATTAGAAAAAGAAAATGTCGAATTCGATTTGATTTCTCAATTCAATTTAAAGAAACTTCGTACACCATGTTTCAAAGTATGCCGACCTTGAATTTGTTATTAGTTTTGTCTAAAATTTCCCTAAAATTGAGTTAAGTTATTAAAACCTATGTACAATGTTTATTAGATTTGAAAAAATGTTGGTCATAATAACAAGTTTAGTTGTTTGAAATTACAAGTGCCTTACTTTTTATTAATATTGATTTAACTGGATGTTTGCCATCATTGTGTATATGAAAACTCAATATTTCTTCGCTTAATTCACCAGTAGGGTTGATAACTAGATCACACACTAAACTTTTGAAATAGGGAAGAAAAATATTGTTCACCTTGATAAACTGGTTAGGGTAACACTTCGTTGGCACGCAACCCCTATCAGTTAGTTTGTTGTTCCTTGTATAGTGTGATTCTGTGAATTGTGATTTTTCTGATCACATTTGTATTTAGTTTTAGTTATTTTGACTGCTTTAGGCCTGGGTTCCTTTCATAGGTTACTATTTTTAGTTTTAGTTATTTTGACTGCTTTAGGCCTGGGTTCCTTTCATAGGTTACTATTTTTAGTTTTAGTTTCTAACATGGCAGTTTCACTATTTTCATATTCTAGGTTTGTAGCTTGATAAGAGGAGTTCATTAATATTTTCAAAACCTTGATGTATTAGTTTAAAAAATAATAATCCAGTAAAATGAACAATTCCTCATCAAATAATTTTAATACCTTACCATGATATCAATATTTCATTCCATATTTTTTAAGCTAAAATGAACAATTTATTATTATTCTAGTCGAAGCTCTTCATCGATTAATCTTGGGGACTATCCTTACAACATGGTTGTAGCATACGACGTTTAAATAAGGAATCAGTAAAATATTAAGATTCTATAAAATTCTAAAATGCTTATTGTAAATAATTATTGTAAAAGACATTACATATATTAAATATAATATGTTAACTGGATAGTCCATAGTGTGACTTCGTTTTAAATATTTTGAGACATGTTTCGTAACCGCAATCTCATCTTCAGTTAAACATTAAATGCTCACTCACTTGAGATCATCAGTTGATGTGTTTTGAGAACACATTTTTTAACATTTTGGGTTGAAAGTTATTTGGATAACACAAAACATGAAGTAAAAGTCTCTTTTATCTTTTTACATTATGCATGTAAATCAGTACATTAAGAAACGGACATAAAACCAATAATTATTGTATGCAAAGTACATGTTTATTCAATGCTGTGCAGGTAGTCCATCAAACTTTCTTTCTACATACATACTCAAAACACCTACTTCTAATTTTAGCCTTTGCAAACATCAGTAGACTTTAGACGTCTAAGTTCTGAAGGTTTTTCTGTACAGTACCAAAATCCAATATCAAAACACTCATTCAAAAGATGTCTTATGTTGCATTCTCACTGTATTTGTAGAAAAGATGAGTCATCCTTCTTACCTATTCTGTTTGAACCTCTAAGAAACATTGCCTTCCTTACACAGATCAATGGTGATCTATAAGTCACTTCTATTCACTCTAATATAAATTGTCACTTGTCAAGTCTACTAAAAAAACAACTTGAATGTCTGTCCAAACCATCTATCTTTATGCTCTTTACAAGTTGATCACTTTAATGTGGCTCTGCTCATAGCAACTGATACTATAAATACCCAGGGTTGTTTCTTTACTCAATCAAGCACTTGAATAGCTCAACTGTATTACTAACACATTCCACTCCATATTGGCTTGTAGTCTATATCAAATTTGTGATTTTCCGTCTTTCAACCATGAAGAGTGCTCCTCTCCAATCTTTCACTACCAACAATTCCCTTTTACCTGATGGTTGTTTTAAGACGCTCAGTCAATCATCGCTTTACTCAGTCCTCTTGGTTTTGAGTTCATGTAGCTGTGCTTAGTCTAAATTTGCATAAAAGTTTTGACTGGATATTCAGCTCCCGACTGAACAAACACCCCCCCCCATTACTGCCTCATCTGTGAATGATCTTGGTATAACAACCATGCTACCTAAGTTCGTTTCTCAGAGCAGCTCCGATTCTCAGACCTCCATAAATGATGTGATCACTTTGAACAACTAATCAAACCTGAACACTGTGATCCATTGACATGATGATTGTCAACATCATAGAAAAATACAAAATCAAAGTCATTTTTACATCAGTAGGTCCATTTCTGTAATTGTTCCATTTTCACGGATGTGCTTTAAAAATCAATTACAGCTCCCTTTTTCAAAATTACACCCAGAAGCAACTCCATTGTTGTCGTTGAAATGGACATCATAACTTTTTTCAGTCTTAGACATACCAGCCTCTGCAGTCTTTCAGGTTTCGTACCTCAAGTAATTGTATTGACTCTCTGCCCACACTGAAGCATTGTATTTAGTGTAAGATAGAATAATAATCTTTCAAATCCCAAGGAATATAAATACAGTGTGTTTCCAAGCTACATTCCAAAACTTCAGGATATAGTTTCTTGGGTCAAAATAAGTAAAAAAGATCCTATGAACATGTCCTATGGTTAGTTTCTGTCTGTCCGTTAATTTGTTATTTACAAAAAAAAAAAAAAAAAAAAAAAAAAAAAAAAAAAAAAAAAAAAAAAAAAAAAATAGGAAATTAAATAGATATTGGGTCCAAATTTGGTATACATATTATGCAAGTGATCATCTATCAATGTACCAAAGGCCAAGATATTGTTTTGTATGTTTTTAAAATGGCGGACGCTTGCAATTTTTAATGTTGAATATATTAAAAACCATTAACTTTATAAAAAATGTACAAGAGTCAAAATATTTTTTTGTAATTACAAACAAAATCAGTTTTGTAATTTTTCAGTAGCTTAAAAGGATAACCAAGTTATTGTCAAAAAACTGAAAACATAATTTCTTGGCAATTCTCTACAAAACCTACATTAAACTAAAACCAACATTTTTTTTTTTTAAGTATGATGTTTTTAAAATAGTAATAATAAAATCCATTGCTTAGTTTACCATTTTGTTGAACTAAGCCATTTTGTATTGTTCATAGAGATATTAATATTTTAAGATCTGTATTTAAAATGAAATTATATTTGATTAATGTAATAACCAACCTGATCTGTTCATCCATTTCAAGATGGCGACCATTTTAATTTTATTTAAATTCAATAACACTAAAACTGCTAAACTTGAAAAAAATTTCTGGAATTTTTAATTTCAAATTGAACAGTTTTTGCTTTAAATAGATCAGACGAAAAATAATGAAAGCCAAATTTTTCGCCCAATCTATTTGAAACAAAAACAACAAATGATTAATATTATTCCTATTAAAAATACCGAAATTCTAAAATGTTTTGGTTTTAGACTAATTTTGGGTGTTGTAGACAATTACCAAGAAATTATGTTTTCAGGTTTTTTTTAAGTAACTCGTTTATCCTTTAAGCTACTGGAAAATTACAAACCTATCTTTTTAAGGTACAGATTTACTTATGCAGCAAGTAAGTTCTGTAGCAGTGAGTGAAATCTGAGCTTGTTTCCCTGCCAGTTCATAACTCACTCAAGTCACCAAACACACTTCCACTTGGTTGAGTGTTGAAAGTTTTACTAAGGTATGGTACCACTTTCACACAAGTAAAGATGAGAAGTCATGTGAACTCACTTGACTTGTGTGAAGTTTTCAATTAAAATAAATCTTGAACACCATTTCTCAGAAATACTTTTATTAAATCAGTTTATATAACTGATTATTGTAGCTCATGGATCACTGGAGATGGTGACATTGTCTCGTTTGATTTAATGAACATATTTTGAGAAATTGTGTTCAATTTTATTTTAATTTATTATAAACTTGTTGGCCTATCTTTTTGTCAGTCATTGTTTTGTACATTTCAGTATCGCAAATGAAATTCTGTTATCAAGGTTATGCTAAGTTCAACCTTAGTTGATTTGCCATAGTCCCATCAGTGTACACTCAATACAGTTCTTAACTATATTTTCCCTCTCGAGGATAGTTACTTCAAAGGTAACCATGAGACTTCATATGGAGTAGTCTTGACTCATGGTCAGTACAGGATCATTGTGTTCTGTATGCAGCCATACTTGCCTCTACTATAATGCTAAGGTCAATGGGGCTTGAACTAACAAAGCCTCAAACTTAACAGTTGGAGTGGTTCTGAAGGCAGGGAATACATTTCAAGTCCTATTTTTTCCCCAACCTTTCTTACGTAGCACCACCTCCCATTCTACACAGTATAACAAACACACAGAACACAATTCTCATAAAAAAATACACCTAAGTATCAGACGTGTTTCAACAACAAGGTCGTCCTCTTCAGTGATACACCAGCTACACCAACCAAACTCATGTTGTGGTTTGGTTGGTGTAGCTGGTGTATCACTGAAGAGGACGACCTTGTCGTTGAAACGCGTCTGATACTTAGGCGTATTTTTTTATGAGAATTGTGTTCTGTGTGTTTGTTATACTGTATAGTTTTTCTCATAAGTCAAGCTCAACATTTAATACCTCCCATTCTTATTTATCTTACTAAAATATGAAAGCCTTACACAATACGTAATGAAAAATCAGCTATAATTCAATAGCTCCATATAAACTAAAAAGTATTGAAATCAGGTAAAACTGGATTTAATTTAATTAAAAATTATAAGTAAAGAATAAGCTGAAATAAATGCCAATTGTTAATCTCTGCATAATAAACATCAAAATGTTATGTAGAGTGTAAATAAGTTATAAATATAAATGTATAAGTTAACATTATTGTTTTTGAATCAAGATTTATATTATTGATTTGTTAGTACCATAATAGCTCTAATGGTGAGGTTACAACAACATATTAATTAAGGCTCTTTGTAAAAAAATAAATAAAATAAAATAAAATTTAAAAAAGATTTAAATGGCATAAACCTTATTTTGAACAGTTTTAAGAATTACTTTATTTTTGACAGTGCTGCCTACCAAAAGTTTAATTTTCCTCAATATTGGTGCAAGTTCAGAAGAAAAACCAATTGCTACTTATTAAAAAAAATCCTTGTTTTACTTTTTTTTAAATATGAGGAATTTCTTAAAATAATTTTATTATTGGGCATTTATTTCTAGGGTCAAATTTTATTTTGCAGTTTTAAAGAGTATAACATTTTTACAGAACAACACAGAATCTACATACCTATGACACAGTTTAAAAAAAAGTGTAGCCAGTCAAACTATACCAAGTTTTCAGCACTTGCAGTAATGCATTTTCCGTTAAATGAAATCCCAGGCAAGCTTGTTACAGGCAGAACAGTACCTTCATTAAAGATTGTTGTTGTTATTTTTCAGTGGGTTACTCTATTGGGATCCATTAACCCAATCCTTGAAAGTTCTGTACAACACTGAAGGTGTTCATAATCTATTCTTGAGACCTGTTGGTCACACAATCTTCATTCTTCCGTCTCGAAAATGTGTATTTTTTGAAGGTGTGGAAGCCAGGCCTGCATTCAATCAAAAAGAGCGATAGCCTGTTTGTGTGGTTTTTGGCAGTTATTCTTCCAATATCTGTCCACCTATTTTCTCATGCAAAAGCCAAGTGTGTGACTTTTTATTTTATTATATATATTTTTTTTTGTTGTTCTTCCTTTTAATTAATCTTGATAATCATGAAACGCCCTAACCTAACCTTGATAACATTTGGTAATTCTGAATCTTGTTTGAGGGTAGAATATTTTTTCTAAAAATTAACGTAACGCCAACATTTTACATACAATTTTTTTAATTTGTTCGCATGTCCGTAAAGAAACAATCTGGTTTACCAAAATATAATATCCCCAAATAAACTATCAGGAATTGAGATTATCTTGAATAATTGTTTTTCTCTACATTTATAAATTATAATATACTTTATAAATTACTTTATTTTTAAATAATGAAAACCATTGCATTGTTAATGTTATACAGCTTCAGCCCAAACGACAGTAAATTTGCAACTTGCTCAGATGATGGTACAATTAGGATATGGGATTTTCTCCGGTGTCAAGAGGAAAGAATATTAAGAGGTAAGTTAAAGGAATTTATTTTCATATAATTTATTACTGAAAACTCTTCTACGATGCAAACTGAGTCACACAAAGTACTCTAGCAATCAAATTTGGAAACTTCTTATTTTGCGATTATGACTCATATTTAAATTGATAAAAGTTTTATACCCTTTCTCATATATGAAACCAAGATTTAAGCGAACCAAAAATCTCTTCACTATATCTTCGAAAAATCTCAGTTTAAAATTGATTACAAAATCGTAGTGTTCAGAACCCTTCATGGTACTTACTCAGTCAGCCTCATCATTCTAGGTAATGCAACAGATTCTCAAAATCTAATGTCCAAATTGATAAATCAAGTGGTCTTATCCAGTGAGATAAGTTTGTTTAAAACAGTTGTTACACAGGTTTTCTAAACTTCATAATTGTGGAGTTGGTACCATTGTAAGCAAAATTGAAATGTTTAAATTTGTATATAATTTAGTGTGTTCTAAGTTGAATAACATGCAAGATATGAAGAGAAAACTGTTTAAAAAAGCTGCCATTTTGTATTTTTTTATTAAATTTTTGAATTTTACTAGTGTCCTATATGAGCACACTATAGTCTCCGTGCTAAATTTCGTATTCCTATTTTAATTTTTATGTCCGTTATCGTTATAACGATGGATGGACCTGTTGTGAACGGCCCTCAAATTATGCCTGGGTTCTTAGTTTCAATTAATTATCAAATCAGTGGTTCAGTATTTTATTAACTTTTATCATTGACATGAAACTTATGTCTATCTCCCTGACACTTTAATACAATCTTTTATTAAAAAATATTAATAGAAAACTTTAACACAAAACTTTAATACAGCACAAAAATAAGAATTCAATTAAACAACAAAACAAAACAATATTATTTACTCAAAGCCCAGAAGTATTCCAACTATTGTTATTCTCTAATAAATGAGATTACATTTTATTGGTGATTTTATAAAAATGGAAATGCTTGCTTACGGTTTGTTGAGTAGATTTCCTGGGCCATCTTCCACCACGGCTAGCAACACAGCCGTGTATCTTCCAAGCTCAAAAAGATAAAAGATCCCCTCCCTCTCGTGCTGACCGCTTATATACCTTTTGTTCTCTCTGGTGTCCTAGTTCAGTTTCAAGTCAAGCATTTCAACATTTTTTTAATTGTTTCACAATAGTTGGTTCATTCTGAGCTTTGTGAATATGAATTCTTCTTTAATATAAATTATAAATTTATTGATTATCTTAATATTAACCTATTCCTAACAGACCGCATGTTGAAAATCACTTTTATAATTTCTTGAGGCCATGAAATGTGAAGATCGTCCAATTTTTTAAATAATTACCAAACTTACCATATACTGGGTAGGTAATGATAAATAACATCAATACTAATCCAAAATACATATTAATCTTAATTTTTATGACCTAAACCTATGTTCTAAATTGTATATAAAATGTGCTAGTAATTTATTTTTAAAAAACATGAATGATCTTGATGACAATCATAGTTATTTTGGTATTTTCAAATTTATTTATTTATTTATTCCTTTCAAACGAAGTTTGCAAATTGTTTTAAATCATAAAAATTTACACTTCAATTTCATCAAAAATGTTATGAACCTGTTTTATAAAAATCAGATTTTTTTTTCTCATGCTATGTATCCATGTATTTGGAGTTATTCAATAGAAAATACCTGGAGATGTAACCAAAATATCCCACCTGCCAACAATTATAAAAATCAATCTGTTTAAATCCACAAACAGGCAGGCAAGACATCTCATAAAATTATGGATCTTCAAAACGTATTGTTTACAAAAAACTTATTCTCAAAATCAAATGATTGTTGTTTTATGCCTAAATTCATATGAAAAAAAAATAATAGGTCTGTGGTATTCAGGAAATATGACTATACATAAAAAGATAAGGTATTTTTATAGTAGATACATTTGAGAGAATAAAAACAAACAATGTGACTCCACTTATGCCAGATTATAGACGATTTGACTAGTAAATATTGTTTTTCTAGGTTAGTTATTGGTACAATTGTTAAGGATTTTGAGCTCACATTAATTTGCTCTTAAATTTATATTGCTGGGAAGTATGGGCTTTAGTGTGTTGTATACAATTTTAAAGTCTTTAGATGTGTACATTGACCATTTTTTATTTTTTTAATAAAGGTCAAAGATAAAAACAGAGCATTTGAAAGAAACTTTGTAATTATTAAAGATATGTTGACAAATAAATAATTTACATGAAAGTCCATGAAATTCTACACGAAAAAGGTCCTATAAAAAAAAGAAGTTAAAGTTTTCCAAGAAGAAGCTATGCAAGATGGGGTCCTTTTATGTGTCAAATTTCATACTATTTCACTTGGTTACTAGTGTACATTGAATATTTATGGAGTTAATATAAATATACCCATTTAAACTTTGACCCTTTAATAAACTAAATAAGTTGATGGCCATCATCATGGTACTTACCCGCCTGATCATAAAATGTAATATACAAACAGATCCCAAAAGTTGGCCCTTGTAAGGAATGTTAAGTTAAATTGTTATATCAAGGGGTCTTACTCAGTAGTCTAACTTTGTTTTAAAAGTTGATATACAGATTTCTAAACCTCATAATTGTGTATATCACTACTCTCTTCATGGCTAGGCCCTAGCGAACCACGAATATTAAAAATCTCTACTCGCTATACTCACGTTGATGACTCGGCCCTGCTGGATCTCGTAACTATAAGATTATCACATTTCTTTGGGAGGTGAGGTTCAAAATTAGATTTTTTGACAATAATTAACATATTTGTCGTAATAGATAAGTGGTGTTTGCACCGTTGCAGACAGAATTGATATCTGTAAAATTTTATGTAATTTAGTATGTTATACGTTGAATAACGGACAAGATAAGAATAAAAAACTTGGTAGAGCATTGGCGCGTAAAGCTAAAGGTCCTGGGTTCGATTCCCAGTCTAGGTCGTATATTTTTCACTTGAAATATTATTGTATTTTCAATACCTGCTAAGTAAAAAATCGTATAAACGGAAAAATTAATTAATTAAATTTAATAAATACATACGTAAGGGCTGATAAATGAGTAAAAATTAATTTCAATGTCGCATATGCGAGGTAATTAGTTTAGAAACTCAAAATTGCAGCAATAAACGTAAAAAGTCAAGTGAGAAATCTATGCCCTGTGCTGGGAAGCCACTAGGATAGCTCTGTTGGTAGAGTAAAGCCAAAGGTCCTGAGTTCGATTCCCAGTCTAGGTCCTTATTTTTCACTTGAAATATTATTGTATAAAAAACTGTTCTAATATTTTGACATTCAGAATTTAATTTTTCTGAATTTTAATAGGGTTTTATATACAGAGGTTCATAAAGTATGGAATATATAAAAAACAATTTTTTAAAACAGCTGAATATAAAAAGCTTATTTTTGGTATATGTTTATTAGACAACATTCCAGTCTTGATAGTTTTAAAATTTGGGAGACATCTTAGATGTGTCATCTTTAGGTTTAATTTTTAAAAAATAAGAATGGGGTCATGTGACACGTGTTTTTAGATTATTATTCTGAGTTCATGGTGGAATCCTTTTTTAATATCTCATTTCCTTAAAACGTTATCAATAAGTACAGAACATTTAAAACCATAATTTGTAAGTTGGAGAAATGAATTGGGTACTTAACATTAAACATGTTCATGCCATAGTTTTTCCTTACCTTGCTCCTCTTGATTACTTCCTATTTGAATATTTAAAAAGTAAGATGTATTTTAACCAACCAGAAAACCTAAATGAACTACAAAATATGATACGAACAGAAATTAACTCTATTACTAATCAGACAATTTCTAAAAGTAGTTTGTGACTTTTATAACAATTTAGGACTGTGGCAAATAGCTCTAGGCCAACAATTTGTCCGTCTTTGAAAATCACAATTTCAAAACTACACCAGTGTTTTAAAGGTAAGTTCCGAACTCATGACAACTTGTAAATTAAGATTTTAAATGTTTTTTAGTTGTATTAGTTGATAACTTTTCAAGGAAATGAGATATAAAAAAAAATGGAATCCAGCATTGAACCCAGAATAAAAAAAAACAAAACAATGTAAAAACATGTGTCGCGTGATTCTATTCCTGTTTAAAAAATTAAACCTAATTTCAAGATGGCAGATGCAAGATTGCTGCCATATTTTTAAAACTATCAAAACTGCAAGAAAACAAACTTTTTATGGTTAGTTGTTTTAAAGATTTTTTTAAATATTCCATACGTTATGAACACTCTGTATAAGCACACTATTTGTGCCAGTGTACAGACGACATGTTGAAAATAACTTTTTTCATTTCCTGAGGCCTTGAATCCTTTAAAACTGGAGGAGATTTTTAATGATTACCAAACTTACCCCACAGTTCATTTACTAGATAAGTAAAAGCAGCCAATGTACTCGTGTAAAGATTTTATAAAAGATTTATTCTACACACTAAGATCTATACTTTCTAGTAAAAAAAAAAAAAATCTTAGGGATGATTTCATTTGAACTATTGATGATATTTTTTACTCTGATGACGGTACTATGTAGCTATATTATTTATTTTATCAGTTCAACATAATATGAAAAATAAAGTCATTGATAGTTTATTATTTATGGAGCCTAGCTATAAAAACTTTTTTTAAATCAATAAACATCAAAATTATGGACTAATAATATAAATTGATAACTATGAGCTTTACTTTTATTTCCTTCCCCACCCCTACACCTTTGCTGACAGTTATCATTCTGTAGGGCTCCTACTTCCTGTCATGCTTAAAAATTCTATCATTGAGATCATAAGTTTTTGAGATAATGAGCACCTTACTTTTTCACTCTCCCTTTTTTTAACCTCCAGCCTGAAAAGATTTGGTTCAAACTCAAAGCTTTCCTTGTGTTGAACACCCATCACCTGCCCACATATTAAATTTTTAAACTATGAGTCAATTGAAACATCTTGTTGATCAAAATGAGTCTTGGGGCTCAAAATTTTTTAAATGATTACACCCCTAAGAGATTCATTTATAATGGGCATGACAATCTATATCCTACCTGGATCTAGACTTTTTTCATCTAGCCTTGGATTAGATCCTTCTTTCTCAATTTTTCTATCAAGTTTCTCTTGATCAACTCTTGTTTTTCTTTTTTTCCAATCCTGATATTAGAATATTTGATGGGTTTATTTTATGTTCTTTTCCTCCTTTTTTTTCATAAGGTGATGACTGAATGGTTTTTCGTCTTTAAACAACAAGGTAGGAAATTATAAAAGCACACATGGTTTTAAACATTTTTTTTTTTTTAAACTACAACCGATAAATAAACAAATACAGGTGGAAAATGTTCAGAAACTTAAACAGTTTCACATACCTAAATACATTTCAATGTGACCGCTATTGGTGATCCTGCACACATCTAATCGATAGTTCATCTCAGCCCGTGTGCTCTGGATCATGTCTGGTGTGACTGTAGAAATAGCCGCAACAATCTGCTGTTGTGGATGTTGTAAGTCGTGAATTTTTTCATTTAAACCACATTTTTAAAGTTACTTCAAAAAAAAAAGAAAGAAATCCATTGGGGTTAAATCGGAACTTCTTAAAACCTAAAGCACTGTAGCATTTCTACCAATCCATCGATTTGGAATTTTTTATTAAGAGCACATCAGACATTGAAGCTGTAATAAGATGGCGCACTGATTTCTTGGAAAATTACATGTATGTTATTTTTATGTTCAGTTTGTTCAACTTGGGGGAAAAATATTGTTCCAACATGTCCAAATAAACATTCCCTGTAACTGACATTTCACGAAAATGAATAGTCCTATTAAGTATGATGGTTCATTAAGTTGCTCCAGAGAACCTCAGACACACTCAACTATTGCATTTGGTTGATAAGACCTCCAGATCCTACAATTGTGGTGATTTACACAACCATTTGAAATGTTGCTTCACCAGTGAACAGTACTCTTTATAAATAATTTTCATCGCCATCATTTCATTGAGAGAACTTAGTACATTTAGAGCAATCTATAGGTTTAATTTCATGTCTCAACTGTATTTTGTGTAAACGGTTTTGAATGGTAAATACCACCATTTAATGATATTCTCAAAAGTTGTGTCTTTACCAAAAACTCGTCGGAAATTCATTTGAATGGTTACTACACTTTTGTTAAATTCGTCTAATCACAAAATAGATTGTTTTTTCCTGCACAGATACCATTGCATTGACTGTCGCAGTAAGAGAACTATATTAGCGTGTATCCTGTTTGTGGATCACCTGACAAACGATAACGGTTTACAATCACGTCTAAAAAAACTTGGAGAGCTACGGAAGAGTTTGCTGAAAGAATATTTCATAGTCAATTACTTTGCAAGTTATGATTTCATTTACCATCCAACCTTTTTTGATGACACTTGAAAAGTATAGTATTCATCATCAATTAAAAGTTTTTTTTTAACACGTTAAGTGTCATGGGGGGCTGATCGGTACGACAGCAAGCTCATAGTTAAAGTGGCGTGTCAGCCGATCGGTACGACACTGCCATTAATGCAAGATTTTATTTTAGAGTCTTTTACCAGTAAGTGTTGCAACCTAGTGGAAAAACACATACACTAAGTGAAATGTAGAAGATTGTAGCTAATAGCCGTAGATATTTCATTTTATTATCTTTAAATAGTGTTGCGTAGCAACCAAATAAAATACCTCAACAATATGTTAATTTCGTCGTACCGATCGGTACGGCAGCGAAATTATCAGTTGGAATTATGGATTAATGCATTAAAACAAGTGAACAATTACAAAATTGGAAAGCAATTTTTTAAAACTGTGTAACAATGTTATTTATTTACAATTAAGTTTTAAAAAATCATTTATTTATATTATTACTGTCTAAACTGTAAGATGAAAGCATTTTGAAAGCAAAATGAAAGCATTTAAAATCTGTTATTGACAAGTATTGGTGTTGCGGTCGTGGTCCTACATTGCTTTGTAAGCGAGCCAAGCATTTACAATGCAGGTGCCAAATAGTAAATGTTCTGCAACTTTATGATACCATCTTAGTGTCTTTCATACTGCTGAGTTGTACGACGACATTTGATCAGCAACATTGATTCCGGATTTTTCCTCATTGTACTCTGTTATTGCAAGAGGCTTGAAAATGACATTTCCTCTTCGATCTCGCTTTCCAGTTTGAACCATGTCGACTTGATGTTTACGTGTAGTTACTCAACGCATTTCCCACCACTGAGTCATGTGTTACCATGATCACATACCAAAATTATCCTAGGAAATCAATCAAAAGTGCGGTCGGCCAATCGGCCGACACGTCAAATTCCAAACAAAATATGGTATTCAAAATGACAATGCCGGGCCGATCGGCCGATCATTTTTTTGAATGTTTTGTAAAACAATTTCTCAAAAAATCAGTTCTCCATATAATCATAAGACCACATATATACAGGTTATATCATTAAAATTGTTTATTTAAGTTGGCACTGTATGATAAAAGTGGCACAACTGGCTTGGCACTTAACGTGATATGACAGTTTTAAATTTTGTACCATTTAAAAGTTTTAATTTCACAGGTAACATAATATTAAATAATTTCCTCCTGTATGTGAGGGTTTCTTTTCAAATAATTTATACTCATTCAGTTCTAAAAAACATTTATTACATATTTTGTAGGAGTGATAATGTTCAAAACTTTGTAATTTTGTTTTATTTACCATAACGTGTAAACTACTTTCAAAAATAAACATGCTGGGTAGTCTCAATTGTTTTAAGGCTGAAATAAATTACAGCATGGATCTTACATTTTCAGTATGTTTCTAATTATTTTTTTCTTTCTGGATTTTAAAACCCTTTTCACATTCTGTTCTGAATAATCTGCCCACAGTTTAAAATTTTTCATTGTTTAGAAAAGCATGCTCGAGTACATAATAGACTGATTTCAATGTTGGTAAGTCACAAATATTATTCTGTCTACTAAGAGCATATATGCCTGATGTTGCCCTGATAATTACAGTGTCCGTATTATTCACAAATTATGGCTAATCTTCAAATGACAATGTTACTATTAAGAACCATTAATTACTTAACTTTTATTAAAAATATACTATATTTATTTAAAATCAAAGTTTTGTTTCTTAGGTCATGGTGCTGATGTTAAATGTGTACATTGGCATCCGCAGAAAGGCTTAATTATCTCTGGAAGTAAAGATAACCAACAACCTGTCAAACTGTGGGATCCTAAAACAGGCCAATCTTTAGCTACATTGTAAGTAATTCAATTACGTTTTTTTTTTAAATAGTTTGTAATTTATTTTTAAACTACGTTGAAATAAGAAAAATTATATAAATAAAACTAAAGCTTTTTTTAATAGTGAGAGCTTTATACTAAAAGTACACTATGCAATCTCAATATGATTAAAAATTTTCTTTATGAATAATAGTTGTTGAATATTTTTGATTTGATTTGGACTTTTAATCCATTATAGAGTTTTGCACAGTTAATCCACCAATCACTTCAGTAATATGGTTTTCCATGGAACATATCCATATGTAATAATTCTTCTGTTTTGAAATGATAGTTATTTATTTTAATGTATAATTAATAACCTAATATAAGGATAACACAAGAGGCCGTGGGAAAATTATCCCCATCGCATATTGCCCTGTTGACTGTTACAAAGTATTTTACTTTGCCTGTAGGATTTGGTGAGAATTTCTATTAGAACTACTCTATATTATCAACAATTACATAAAATAAAGCAAAAGCTTAAAGTTTCAAATATTTATTAGTATAATGAGCTACAATTGTTTCGCCTTGCGGCATCGACGGGCTACTGAAAATTTACAGGTATAGACAACTATTCAAAACATAAGTACAGGAAACTGAAATACAATAGAGAAATCGGGAAAGGTAGAGGGTGACCTAGCAGGTAGATAAAGGTTGATGAACTATGGTACGGATGGGTTTTAAAAGAGGTGACGAATTTAATACAATTTGGTCATTTAAGTTGAGAATAGGCCTAAGTGAAATAGATCTATTTATTTCTAAACATTCTAAATTATTTAATATATTGCTTTTATTTTCTATATGTAAGAGTTTAACATTCAATTTCGGATCAAAACTATGACCCGATCCCATAGTTTTGATCCGAAATTGAATGTTAAACTCTTACATATAGAAAATAAAAGCAATAGATTAAATAATTTAGAATGTTTAGAAATAAATAGATCTATTTCACTTAGGCCTATTCTCAACTTAAATGACCAAATTGTATTAAATTCGTCACCTCTTTTAAAACCCATCCGTACCATAGTTCATCAACCTTTATCTACCTGCTAGGTCACCCCCTACCTTTCCCGATTTCTCTATTGTATTTCAGTTTCCTGTACTTATGTTTTGAATAGTTGTCTATACCTGTAAATTTTCAGTAGCCCGTCGATGCCGCAAGGCGAAACAATTGTAGCTCATTATACTAATAAATATTTGAAACTTTAAGCTTTTGCTTTATTTTATCCTTGAATATGGAGTTTCAACAAGAAATATCTGCTATTACAATAAAGTTAACAATTACATAATTCTAAAAAATTCAATCAAACGACAATACTTAATTTTTACCCACCATGTGCTTCTATTTAAAGAATAGACACAAAATGACCCTTATTTAACGCTACATCATAAGTTTTGCCTTAAAATACTACAACTTCTTGACTTACTGGCTTACCGTATTTGCTCGCGTACGACGTGCACCTTTTTTAGAAATCTTACGCGAAATTTGTAGTTGCGCGTCATACGTGGAGATTTCCAAACTGAGATAAAGTACAGTATGTGATTAGATTGTGCTATAGTCGAAATCGCTAAATACTATCCGGTGGTAAGCTATTTCTGTTTGTGTCATTTCCGGTAGCCGTAATGTTTGTTTAAACACAGCCAATCAACAAGTAGTGGTGAGTCACATCCAGTGTGGGGCTTCTCAAGAAAGGTGTCTGTCCATTTCGTCATTCTTCGGTTATTTCCGTATGTACGGACATCGTTGGTGTACACTGTACAGACCAGTTTTGTAGCCCAGTCAAGATCGTGCACGTGTTCCTTTTTGGCAGTTTGGTGAGTGAATGAGTAAGTGAAAATGAGTTCTGTAAAGCGTTCATTTACTGCTGGTGAAAAATTAAAAGTTATTCTTGAAGCCGAAGAGATTGGTAATCGTGCAGTGGGCTGTAAATATGGCATTACGGAATCCTGTGTAAGAGATTGGAAGAAGAAAAAAGAGAAGCTTAAAGATTCCATTAAAAATAGAAGAACAGCTATTGTCCTACATTCAAGATAGGTGTCAAGAAGGGTTGGCTATATCAACAGAGATGGCAACTTTAAAGGCGAAACAAATAGCAAAAGATTTTAAAATTTCGGATGCAGATTTTAAAGTAAGCAGAGGCTGGTTACGTCGTTTTATAACCATAATTATCCATTGTTTAACTCAGTGCCTACATATGGGATATCAATAGAACACAGAGACTCCATTGTATTCATCGATCCCATATAGAAACCTCACTGAACCGTAACTTTCAGTATAAATTTAGACCAATCCTCGAGTGGCAATCATTTCAAAGTTCTTTGTCAAAAATTATTACATAATTTAAAAGCCAATGGATAAACTACTGGAGTCAAGAGACTATGGGTCGCTATCTCTTCAACATACAGAAATTATCTCAAGATATACAAAAACATCAAAATATTGAGTCAGATGTTTGGGGTTTGAATGAGAATGGGACGTTTAGTTAGGGCTATTTTAGCAGATTTCACTTTATCAATTCACCTGTGTGTATGAAGAGGAAGAATTCCATTAACCACACCCTCTTAGAGTATAGTGGTCAGTGTGAAGAAAGTCGTCTTCAAAAACTTGTAAGGGAGCATGAAGGAGGAGCATTATCACTGGATATGATTCGATCTAGTTCCTTACTTTGGGATGTAACTCGTAGAGTGTACGAGAGACAACAGGAGATCATACAGCGCCTTAGTACTAAAAAACCGTTAAGAAGAAGAAGACAAACTGTTACTTCACATATATATCATGTTTTCTCAACAATTCAATTCACTTATGAGACTTAAAATGGAGTCCATAGAAAACAACTTTGCACAATGGCCTAATGGTTAAAGATATTACCATTTAAAGAAATGTATGGAGAAAAAATATTTTAGGTTAGAGTTAATAGGGCAAAAATATTTTATTAAGTTAATGTATTAATATTTTATTTTACTTATTTGTGTAAAAAATAATAAAGAAAAAAAATGGAAATGAAAAAACTTCATATTTCGGTTCATTTCGACCTTTTAACTATAATAAAAATAAACAAAAACAAAATGAAGAGAAACCTTTTTATTTTATCCAGATATTTATCAATATTTATTGTTGTTTTAATATACTAAATTAATTTTAGTTAAAAAAATATATTAATTATTTCCTTTATCCTAATTGTAATTATTAATAAACCTCCATTAATTCGAAGTATATTACTCGAAACTTCAATTAATCCAGTAAACCACTATTTCCATAATAATAATAATAATTGATAATTAATTAGGAATTAGTAATTTGGCAGCAGATGTATAGCGGATTCGACCGCTATCTGCTGATCTTGAACCTCTCTGTTGTGGTCGCTGTATTGTTTCTTATTAACTTCACGTGCATCTGCAGCCACTTGTAAAGTCAGTGGCTCAGAATTTTAATTCCATTTTATGAGGTAATGTGTATTAAAATATACTGTTGATATGTCATTAAATAAATCTAACGGAGAACAGAAACATTAAAATCACTTGATTTTCTTCAGGATAAACTGTCACTAATAAAAACACACGGAAAGGGAGCCATTATCTATACACAGTATCAAATGTTTTTCTTTAGTATATACTGATTTACAATTTTATTATTTTAAATATAAAATTAACTTGTTTTCCTACTACACACACCACTTTATTGTACCTTTTGCCATGTTAATAAAATTATTTCATTTAATACAGACAGCAGTGAGCTCTAATCTGTCCAAATTAAAATAAAATTTGACTCTAAATTGATTTATATTTACATATACATATTTGTTATAGACATGCGCACAAGAGCACAGTAATGGATATAAAGTGGAACAATAATGGGAACTGGTTGATAACAGCATCAAGAGATCATCTACTTAAATTATTTGATATTAGAAATTTGTCTTCAGAAGTACAAACCTTCAGAGGACACAAAAAAGAGTCAAGTAGTGTAGCGTGGCATCCGTATCATGAAGGGCTTTTTTGTAGTGGTGGTTCAGATGGAGCCATTTTGTTTTGGCATGTTGGGTAAGTTTATTTTGGTTTATATTATTTATCAAAAAGCTTGGTCCTTTTAGTCGTCCAAATAATCTATCATTAACAAGCAGTCTTGTTAACATAATGGACTTTTAATTATAATTTTGTTTGTCGTTAAAAGAAAATAATACTTTGTTTCTTGTACATTTTTGTAAACTTAACAGGCTTAGAGATATTTAATATTAATTATTTCAAACGGCCACCATTGTGAAATTTATAAGATAAGGTTTTAAATTTTGTTTTATTGATAAAACGTACGTACAAAAATATGTAGCATAACAAATTTCAACTCAAAATCTCAATAATTTCTAAAGTTTAAAAAAAAGACAAAATAACCAACAGGCAGATAACGAAGCGTTTTCGGACTTACATTTATAAGCACTTTTTTTTCTTTATTTTAGTGCCCTGAATAACTACTTGAAGTTAGGACACATATTTTTGAAACATCGTGTATATATTGATAAATTTTAATCTAAATCTGTAAAGTTGATGAGATCATTTCAATATGCAAAACTAACATTGAAATGTATATATTCTTTGATTTTCCCATAGGGCAGATAAAGAAGTTGGTGCTATCGAACAGGCTCATGACAGCATAGTTTGGACATTAGCATGGCATCCACTAGGGCATATTCTGTGCTCGGGTTCTAACGACCATTCTAGTAAGTTTTGGACAAGAAATCGCCCGGGTGATCAAATGAGAGATAAATATAACTTGAATACGCTTCCTTCCAATCTAGCTGGCTTTGAAGATAATGAAATTGGTATGTTTAATCATATATTTATATTAAATTTAATTATTACATGTTGTGATGATAGGCTAATAGGCTATCAAACATTTTAATCATAAAGCTTTCAAATATTTTATAACACTAAACCAGAGCAGTATAGTTCTAGCTTCTTTTCATAACAAGATTAGGCCTATACAAGATAAGGATTAAAATAGTAACACTGAAATTATCAAATAAGAGTGAAAGAGAAAGGATCAATTCATAGTCATTAATAATATTTTAAATACACTTAATTGCTAAACATATAAGATCCATAGAATTAGATGTTTATCCGTGAATCTATGTGTTCATTTCAACTACCTGGCTTTACAAACCTATCCCAGAAGTACAGTCCATGCAATGCAGCTATGCTAGAAGTACAGTCCATACAACATGGCTATGCCAGAAGTACAGTCCATGGAACATGGCTATGGCAGAAGTACAGTCCATTCAACATGGCTATGCAAGAAGTACAGTCCATGGAACATGGCTATGGCAGAAGTACAGTCCATTCAACATGGCTATGCAAGAAGTACAGTCCATGTAACATAGCTATGTCAGAAGTACAGTCCATGGAACTTATCACCATTCTCTATCACTCAAGAGTCATTATATGTTGAAACTGAAAACATCAGATTTTACTGCTGACTGAATTAATGAAATGACAAATTGTAATGTCTCAGATTATGAGTTGGCTTCCCTTGAATGTTAATGTTCAGGAAATGGACTTTTGTCTGACTTTTTCAGGTAGGCGCTTAGAGTGCTTCACTGGCACAATTTATTCTTCATATTGAACTAATGAAGCACTCTCCCAGTTGGTGAAGAAACTATGTTGCCGAACACATGTTACTTTGTTACTCCACATCGTACATATGTAAACAAGATTTTGTATGCATAAACGTGCGTGTGTGTGTAAGGAACTATTATTATTTTAATAAATAACAACTATTATAATTATTCAATTTTAATGAAATTTTGTACAAATTTTTTTAAATCAAATCACAGTTGGTTTTTAGTAATTAAAAAAAATCTTTTGGTCACAATTTTTGCTCAGTTTTCACCAAATTTTGTATTAATATTGATTTTTAAAATAGTTTGAACAAATTTGCAAGCTAATATAATCGAAAAATTGTAGTTTTGGTTTTTATCAAATTTAAAAAAAAAAATAATAATAATAACTTCAATAAGAAATAAACCATTAAACAAATTATATTACACACCGTTTTTAACAAATATAAATTTATAAATGAAAACTGTTGTGTATGTTGTTTTGAAACTGTGGGTTAGCTTCTTCTCTTAGCAACATATTGTCCTAGTATTTCATCCTTGTGTTAATTAGGGACATATTAAACCTTGAGGATGTTGTAATAGCACTGGTACGTCAAGTGATCAATAGTGGTTCAGTGATTTGATTGTCATAGCACAGATTGATTAGCAGCAGAGGATACAGACATTTTGTCCGCATCATGAGACTGAAGCTTGTATATGTCTTCCGGGATATACCCATGGACAATCTAGAGATATAGAGAAGGAGTTTGGTCTTGTATCTCTTGAGAAAAGATTTCTCCATGTCATATTCTTCTAGTTAGGAATTATCATTATTGTAAATTATGTTAATAAAGTCCCAAAGCAGTATATAGAGAGTAGAGTATTGTAGCGAAAGAACTCAAAAACTGACTGGCAGAGAATATTGGTTAGTTAATGACCATACCAATGGTCTTAACTAAAAACCAATGATGACGTACTAACAAGGCCATTTGTATTTGAAGAGACCGGCAGAATAGCCAGAGGCTCTATTCGGACATTCTTAATTGAAAAGACCAGCAGGGTAGCCAGAGGCTGTATTCAGCAACTAGCTGAATTTCTTTGGGAGACTTCAAAAACAGGAACTTTACTGTATCTAAGATAGTAAGGGTGACCAAACAAATTGTGTATTTTTGTTGAATATTTATCACATAAATTCATTTTTGGCCTTTTTACAACAATATTTAGCTCACTCTGAATTCCATTATTTTAATATAGTCCTTATATATTCAATAACGGAATTATGTTATTTATGGAAATAAATAACTATAAGAGTTAATGAAGTCTTGTTTCACAAATATTTTGAAATACTGAACGACTGCTTGCTATTTTCATTTAACACATCCATTTATAATATATTGTCTAGATTATCTATTTTGGATCCAAAATTAGGATTAGGAAAACCTAAAGACCAATGGTGCATTAGCCTTCCTAAATCTAATACTCTACAAGTTTGTCAATGGCATGGTGGATTCGACTGAGTTGCTACAGCTAGTAGACTATATCTCCGGAACAGTGGCCATCGAGAGTGAAATGATGAAGTTGGGTGGAGTGTGGTGTTGTGATTTGCTTATTTAAGTTTATTTTGTTATGTGTTAGTATATTTATTAATTTAATTTCTTGGATTTTTTCTTTTGTTATCGTTTTGTTCTTATCGTTATTGTATTATTAATATTTTTTGTCTTTGTTGTTTTACTATAATGTTACTATACCACTTGGAAATTGATTGTACCATTGGCATACATAAAATAAACAAATGTTCTAGATGATGTGGCAATGATCCCTGGTATGGGACCTGAAGATAAAGTCGAAACAGCTGTTCCTACAATAGATGATCCCAACATTATCCCGGGCTTAGATATTGATTCAACTGAAGACAAGTCTAAAACTATTTTGAAAAAGGTATTTGGTTTTATTATGAGGTAACATAAACAGTCTTGCTAATATTTAATTTGAATTGTTGAACCACAACACAATTTAAAAGAAACTCAAATAGAATATTGAAATTGTTTTTTAAATAGTCAATTATTTAATGAAGGATAAAATAAAGGATCTTTTTTAGAAGAGCCCCGCCACTTTTAAAATGTCTTTTTTAGAAGAGCCCCGCCACTTTTAAAATATTTTCTATAGGGATATTATAGTAAAAGTAAACAAATATATTTCTATAGAGTTTAAAATATTTTCTATAGAGTTGGGCAGTATGAAATTATGAGAGGTTTTATCGTGAAGCGTTATCTTATCAATGGACGAGCTTGTCTTATTTACTGTACCGTACACGCTACCTCGCCGGCCGGCTAACTCAGTTTGTTTTGGTTGCTGTTCCGTCATGTCGCTGTTACTATTAGATCGACAAAGAAAGTGCAGTGCGTTTTTTGCAAAGTAAAAATATATTACATTTGCAACGTGAGTGTCCTAAACGTCATGAGATGACATTGTCTTTAAGTGATACGAGGGATCGATGGCGTTGTAATGCCCGTCAGTGTCGGATTGAAATTGGATTACGTAAAAGTACGTGGTTGGAAAATTCAGAAATTCCATTAGATACATTTGTGCTGTTTACGTACTGTTGGACTGAAGAGTATACTACTACTAAGTTTTGTGTTAAAGAACTAAACATGACGACAGCCACAATAACAGACTGGAAAAACTTTTTGAGAGAGGTTTGTGCCAACAGTTTGTTACAAAATCTAAAAAAGACATTTTAAAAGTGGCGGGGCTCTTCTAAAAAAGACCCAAATAAAGCAATAAAGCTTAAAGTTTCAAAATATTTTAATAATATAAATGAGCTACAATTGTTTCGCCTTGCGGTATCATCGGGCAACTGAAATCATAATAATGCCCAGCGGCAATTTCGGGCGGCATCATAATATTTTGAAACTTTAAGCTTTATTGCTTTATTTTATCCTTGAATATGGAGTTTCAACAAGAAATATCTGCTATTACATAAAAAAAAAAAAAAAAAAAAATTTAATTTAAAATCACCAAGAAAAAATTATTTCTTGCAATTTTAGAATAGTAAAAACAGCTGATTATATATGTGACCAAGATTACAGTTTATTTTAACATTGCAACCATTTTATTAACTCCCAATATTACTATAACCAGTCTCATATTTAACAGTTGACATATACTGTCTTTTCAGTTGACAATAGGATTGGAAGAATTTGTATAATTTTTTGTAGCAATTGTGTAAAATGCCACTAAAAGTACAGGTCCCATCCCTTCCGACTCTCTCCAATATTTAATTGGATGTCCGATAGTTGGTGATGGGACTCTTAACACAGACAATTAATAAACCCTACTTTCAGATTAAGTGCAATTTACAAAGAAACCTCTTTTTTTTTTAATTGCAATCTGATCTTCAAATATTCATTATTATTGAATATATATTTTTCTGTCTGTCATGAACTCTATGATATATTTATTTTTATAATTCTTGTGTACAATACAATTAACCACTAACTTTTATACAATCAAAAACCAATTTTAATGATGAACACTGATTAAATTGATCATTAACTGCAAGTTTTGTTCAGTTATTCAATGATGTTTCCTTTGGGTAACTAGAACAGGGGTAAATTATTAAATTTTTGAAATATAGACAAAATATATCTGTTGCATGTCTTTTTCAGTAAAATTATTCCTTGTAAAACACCCATTTAAAGAAATACAAATGTTGACTCTTCTGTTTTTTGTTGTTGTTTTTTTTTTTCAATTTACAGTGTTTTATAATTGATAAACAACTTGATGGGTCTATCATGACACTTACCCAGCCCTATACTAGCAGAGCCTCTAAATGTAATAACCAAAAGTCGGTTTCTTGGGCTTATAGGAAATTTTAAATTGTATTACTAAATCAAGGGATCTTGTCTACTAGGGTAAGTTAGTGTAAAACAATTGTTACACAGGTTTTCTGAACCTTGTAATTGTGTATACTACTAGAGGTCGTGCGTTTCTTCGTGAAGCCTGGGTGTGAGGGGTTGTAGTGGCAAGTGGGGAGCCGAGCACGGGAGGGGTAGTTGCCGTCCCGTTCAGCTACTAGTCTGATTAAAGACATTTCTCGGTATTTGTTCTCTCGAGTTGTACGATTATATTAATGTAGGTTAATAAAGGGTTCCATAACAGAAATGAATATTAACATTTTCGTCCATGATTGTATTGAATAAAATTAATAGTTTACTATTATTATTGTATTTACGAAATATATAAAACATATCAAAACCGACATATCAAAAGTGACATATCAGTCACTTCCGGCGCACAAGTCACTGTCCATTCATTCACACATAAATCATAGAACGAAACTATGGCCTAAACATACCCATCACTAAAAACATTGTACTTACACAACACTGTACACTTAAAAAAAAAAAAATTCTTAACTACAAGATTTTGCAACAAATTCACTAAAGGAGCAAACATAATGTTTTTAGAAACGAGATGATACTCGGACATGGTGATAGTGCAGACTGACGTTAATTTACCCCCACCCATGAATAACCGGTTATAAACAACTTTCTCCAACCAACCCCAGGCTTCACGAAGAAACGCACGAGCTCTACTTTCTTAATGCTGGCAAGGTCCTAATGGCTCTCATAGATGTAACTGATCTTGTAACTATACGAATATCACATTTCTTTGGAGGGTCATCTTAGAGAAGTGGGGTTAGTACCATTGCTTGCAGAATTGAAATTCACAAATTTTTATCTAAGTTAGTGTGTTATAAATTGAATAACACATGAACTATGAACAAAAAATGGTTTAAAATGGCCGCCTTTTTGACATTAAAAATTTTAATATTCTAAATTTCAATAGGGTTCTATTTGAGTACACTGTAGTTCTTTATACCAAATTTCATGTTCATATCTTAATTTTTTATTGTGTTTACATACAGGCTGCATGTAGAAAATCACTTTTTCCATTTCCTGAGGCCGTAAAACAAAGATCATTCAAAACCGAAGGTTTAAACTTTTGCCATATAGCAAATTTACCTTATACTTTGTATAATGGGTAAGTAAAAATGAAGAAAAAAAAGAAAAAAAGATCTCGAATACTCTAATAAGGGTTGGAGAAGAACAAGTTTGTCAAGAGAGGTAAGAAATATGAAAGAGGGGAATCTAACTCAAAACTACATTATAAAAAGGAATAGGTTCCTCAGGATTGTACCCCTGAGGGTTTTTTGAACAATACAATACAAGATGACGTTTTAATGATTAAATAATCATCCTCAGTTGTCGCACTGTACAAATCCTTCTGACACCGAAATACAACTACAAATAAAGTGTTTGTTATAATAAATTGTGTTTTATTTCACTTGATGAATGAAGTTTCCACAAGTTTTCCTCTTTAATAAAAAACTTTTATGATTTAGGTTCCATATTCTAAGCCAATTCCAAAGAACTTTCAAGCTCAGTGGAATCACTCTGGTGCTCCTGGTGAAGCAATAGGTATGTGGTTCTTTTTAATGATATTCAGTGCAGGGTTAGGTTCATTTCTTAAAAGAATCATAAATTTCTAGTAAAAAGATATTTATTCTTTATGTTGTTTCATATGTTTGTAAATATTAGTTTTCATCATTTACAGGAATTCTTTGAAATAGTTTAATCTAAAATAAATAATGAAACATTTATTTTTCTGTGATTTTTCTAACCACCAAGTATTTCTACCTTATATCGCAAAAATGTCTACCATTATATTATCTTATACACAGATCCTTAGAAAATCCTTATTGATTTCCTTCTCGACAATTACTGCCCAATTTTCCAACACTAAAACAGTCCTCGATGATCATCCTACATGAATTGTGATGTACAACCCTATTCCTAATTCCAATATTATTTTAAAAAATCCTGTAATTTCCGTATTTATTCATATATTATTCATATTGATATCGTCTTCTAATGTATGATTTTGTTTTTGTTATTGGATTTTTCATATTTTAATGTTCACTTTAATTCTCGTTTAAACCATATTTACTGTGATTCGCTCTAACCCTAATGTATGCTCCCTGCATTCCAAAATTTCCCCACAATTTCCCTTTCTCCAGATATGTTCAAATCTATTATAGAGGAGATCTGAGTGTTGGTTTGTTATGCAGATGAGAAAGATGGTTTGGATGCAATGACTTTACTCAATCAGTTAATAGAGAAACAACCAGGTGCGACACCTTTGAGCGAAGTTGAACCTGAAAGTATCTACATCTTTGGCAAAATGATAGAAGTTATACGTAAGTCTATTCTCGTGACAGGAAATATGTTTTATTTACTTTTACGTTTTGTGATAATATCTGATGTGAAACTCAACTGCCTCTTATGTTTATCTGTTATGTTTAGGCTAGAGATTTAATAATGAAATAATTTTAAAATTCTATTAAGAAAAATAGAATTACACAAGTGGTTTCAACTTAACACGGTTTTTATCAAGTTGTCACAACTTTCAATATTTGATTCCCATAAAGTCTATGAATTGATTGTTGATTTATTATTGTATCCTGTAGCAAGAAATCAACAACAAAATTCCCTTATTGTCTCTAAAAAACAGTGCACAAGTTTTCAGTTATGATTTTAATCGTACTGTTAATTCTACTGTAGAACTCCAGAAAAATGTTTTTTTTTTAATAAATGTAAAATAGTCAAAACATTTATATATTTATTATTTTAATATTAAGGAGTATTATTTTGACATTTTTACTCTCTCACATTTATGTAGTATAGAGAAAATTATGTGACGGCTCAAAATATCTATAAACTTTTTTACTGATGTATCCACTATGAGGTGCCATCGAGTCCAGAAAAATGTTTCTGAAATGATGTCTCTCTGTTGTATGCTGTCTTACAGCCCAAATGTGTGAACCAATTTTAATCAAATTTGGTATGTGGGGATATTTTATGACTTTTATAACTCAAAATTGGAGGGGGGTAAAAAAACATAAAATTATAATTTTTCAAACTTGTGTGAAAAATCACAAGTAAAAAACAGTATTACGGTTCAGGAATAATTAATTTAAAAAATTTTCCTTGATCACCGTTTGTTATAAGCTTTATTTTAATCAAATAAGGTTTAGGTTGAGACTGATTTATTGGAAAAGTGAAGCAAGTTTAGGTTCTTTTTTTTTTTTTTTTTTCAAAGACGTTTATTTTCCCTTTTCTGTTTGACAACTACTGAATTGACATTTTAGGTGACAACTAATTTTGGTTTGTTTTTATTTGGTTTCAAATAAATGCAAGAAAGCTTGTGTATTGTTTTTTACACCATTTATTTGTGCTAGGTTTAATTTTTCTGTTTAACTTTATGAACATTTTTTAAATTTACATTTCTTTTTGTTTTTACCATATAAAATGTATACATTCTGTTTTTTTTGTTTAGAATGTCTTTATTTTAGTGATAGTTATATCAGGCATGATTATTAAAGTAAAGTGACCTTAATAAATAGTCCCAACTATCTGGCCCTCCGTACTTGAACCTTTCCATCCCAGACTGTGGTATAAATTTACTTTATAAAACAGTTTATTATAATACTTTTCGATCCTAAGGCCTAATCAAATATACCACTGTATCTACTATTTATGTTTTATGCATCCTAAGTAATTGGAGGAACTTGCCTTGTAAATTTATTAACGAGATCACCGTAGCTATGAGAATGTTGTACGCAACTTTTTTCATGTCTGTGTAAAAAAATTACAGCTCTATTATTTTACAATACTTACCCAAAATATATTCATCGGAATAAATTTTTTATGAGCCGTTCTTAATTATATTTATGATCAGTTGTGTAATTGTATAACTATTCGTTAAATATGAGTGCCAAATAGAAGAAATATGTGGCCCAATATATGTAATCTTTGTTACATTTTTTAAATGTTAAGAGTTTATAAATATTTTTATCGTTCTATTTAACTTTCCTTTAATAGTTCAAATTAACATTAATTTTTTGAAAAGTCTATAAAGTACAAGTTCCTATGTTAAACTATATTGATTTTTATTGAATGTTCTCATTAAACTCTGTTGATGTTTAGTTATTACAAATTGGGTGCAAATGAATGATTTATCCTCAACATCCGACTTTTTACTATTAGACTAACCAGTCAAATTAAGCCGCATAGCCCTAAAACTTTAGGGGGTATCTGCCTAAGAAAAAACACAAAATTTCAATTTTTTCAAAATCGTCTTAACGTTTTTGATCAAATTTTACTCATGTGTAACCCTCAAAGAATCCAGCAAAACATACTAGTAAACATTTCTCCAAAAATGCCAGTTATTAGTAACAATGCCAGTGAAAATGCCAGTGAGTTATTAGTAACAAAACAAAAAATCGGCCATGGGGCTGTTATAAAATATTTAATTTTTTTAAATCAGCGCTGTTGATTTAGTTAAAATTTTAATGAAATATGAAAATTAACTCAAACCCGTGTGCAAAATCGCAAGTAAATTTGATAGTTTAGGAATAATTGGTAAAAAACAAAATGAACATCAATCGCTGTCATTAAACATCATTATTAATCAAATACGAATTATGCCGAGGACGTGTTTATGGCATAAGCAAAGCCAGTTAAGGCCCTTATTTAGTAAATATATTTTCATTGGCAGCATCCATGATACATTTTCACTTTTAGAATTTACTGAAATGACATATTTTGTGATGATTAGTTTTGGTTGGTTTTTATTTGGTTTTGGGGATGGGTGAATGAGAAAATTTGTGAAATGTTTTTCTAGTTTAATTTAGGTGGCATCTCACTGTGCAGTATCCAGTTAGCAAATCTACTGCCTCTCGTAAGTCCTGTCTGCTCATTCACAAGTATTTTTACCACGTTTTTATTAGTTCGGTTTCCGTCATATCTGTCTGTCAGTCTGTTCAGGTGGAATTTTGCAATCGAGTTTAAACTAACTTCCCGATAAGCTAGAGACCTGAAATTTTGAACATAGGTCAGAATTGGATGACAATACAATATTCAGTTGGTTTCTTCTCTCTACATTTGTTTAAACAATTAAAAATTGGCCAATGAGATATAGACTTGAAATTTTAAACATGGGTCGAGGATGGATAACAATGCAATATTCACTCTGTTTCTGGTCTGCAAGATTGTTTAAACAATATTTGATGAGAGCAGCGTCTGCTTTGCATATTCTGCAGTGTAGTATACAGCATCAGCACTGTCATTTCTGCTCTCTCGCATTGCTGTAACAGCAGAACTTGTGTTTCAAGTGTGTACATTTACCTGTGTGAGCGTGTCGCGTTTCGCCCTCTAGTTTAAAGTGTAATTGCATTTTCCAGTGGAAACATCCCGTTTCACATGCTTTTGGTGATGGTGAATAGTGCGCTGGGTTTTCGCCGTCAGATGTGCATTCAATAGTGTGCTAAGCGTATATATGAATATTATATTTCTGACAATCGTTACAATGGTTAAAGAGACGGCTACTCAACGAAGTGCCGATTAGAAAAGAAGAAGCAAACACGGAAAGTTGGGCTACAACAGGAATCTGAAGCAGATAAGTTGGCAAGATTAGCCAAACGCCGTAAGCGAGCTACAAAACGTCCCGAAAAACAGCGCAAGATCGAACTTGAAAATGATAAGAAACAAAAGGGTAGCGAGGTCGCATGAAACGGGGGACGCAAATTCATCTCGACTTGCCGATAACGTGCATTGACATGCTCAAGCAAGAGCAAACGATGCTCCGTAAGCGCGTGCTGCTCGGCTTGCTAGTGATGCACGCCGCCATTCTGTAAAATGAACTGTGAAACTCCTGATATGCAGAAACAGGATGTAAAATGCATTGAGAATTTCTTATATATGTCCCTGTCAGAGTCTCATCAATATATACAAAACCTATTGAAATCTCTCACCTGGACTTCAGACTAAAAAACAGAAAATAATAAATCAAATAAAAATTTTTTTTTAACATACCATGTTTTTAAAACGGACTAAAAAGTATAAAATAATTTTTCATGACCCTTCTACAATTTTGAGGGAGGATTGTTTTTGGCTATGGATATATATGGAATACTTGGAGAGAAAAACGTGGGGCGCTGCCAGTAAATAATACAAATAGGCAATCCGAATGAATTCACAGCTAATTTCAGTGAATCGTAAATGAGATTCACTGTAATTTAATTTATTTACTCCTCCTTAACTATCATAGATTGCCTGCGCCCCACGTTTTTCTCTCCAAGTATTCCAAATATATCCATAGCCACTAACAATCCTCCCTCAAAATTGTAGAAGGGTCATGAAAAATTATTTTATTATTTTTAGTCCGTTTTAAAAACGTGGTATATTAAAAAAAAAAAAATTTATTTGATTTATTATTGTGTTAGATTTATATAACAGTGTGACCTCTTTGCCTCTTCTACAATCTCTTGATATATCTTGTCTTGAGGTTAATCTTAGCTGCTGTCTTCCTGATAAAATCATCAGCTAGTTGAAACTACAGTTTATTAATTAGTCAGCAGATAAAGTAAATTGGTTTCATTTGTGACGATTTATAACGATTTATTTAATATTTTTAATGATGATGAAGAAGATACAATACAATTATTCTTTTTATTTTGGTAAAGCATAGGCCTTGCTCTTCTTTTTAACATTTCATATTTACATAGAGTTTAGAAATCGTTTGGTTTGGCCCGATATTCTGGCTATTGAATTGTCGTGTTATTTCCTCCCATTTGGCATGTTTTTACTTCACGTCATCACATCTTTTTTTAAATTTTCGATCATTTCCTTTTTTTCTTGCACAAACGATACTTTGTAAAACAAGCTGAATAACCTACAATTTTAAGATAATCTGCTAAAAAGCATCTTCAAATAACATAATCATAAAAATTAATATTTTCCATTCATTGTATAGTTATTTTTTAGTCACCATTGGCAATTCCAATTGGTTTTCGACTGATTAAAACCCTGCAAGTAGTATCAACCTACATGTTAAAATTTTAAACTGGCGGATAAGTTGCTGTTAGTTATCAGAAGGATAAAAACCCACTGTAGAACAGAATATTCTTGTCAGTTGGATTTGTCAGTAGGTTAGTTATCCACTAGATAACTAATGGTAACTTTATCGGGATATTATAGAACCCTGTCTAAGCTCTGTCACTCCTCTGATTGGAGAGACATGCATTTATTAGTCCACAACTACTCATATAGCCTATAGAAAGGTTTAGGATTGTGAGCCATCATCTTGCAGTAACACTTGCAAGATGGTCTAGTTTTAATCTTCTATATTTACAAATTTCATTACACTATGAAAGTTCACAAACAAACCAACTTAGTTTTATAAATTGAATATGACAAATTTGTGATTTAATGCTCAACAATTTTGTTTAATTGTGGAAGAACACATACGAAATATTTTTAGAGATCTTTTAAAAACAATAAGTTGCAATTTAAAACTGAAAGATTCTAATTTATCTACACATAAAACTAAAAGCTCTGTTATTTTTTACTTAGCGGGGTCACAACTACAAGAAGCTATCAAAGGAGGTGCTGAAGCTCTTTTCCGGTTGATAAACTCTGGAGCAATTGAAGAACTTCACGATGTCATGCCTCACATAGACTTGAGAAATGATGATGATAATTTTGAACCTGAACCATCGGAAGATGCTGAAGTGGTAATTATTTACATGTAGTAATGTTTTATCATTTACAACCTAAAATATTTGTTCTTGGGATAGATTAGCGAGCCTAATCAGATACTGATAAAACAAAAGTCAAATTAATTTATAATAGAAAGAAGAAAGCTATTGCCAACAGGTTTTCAAGTATATTTGAAGGTCACCATGTTTATACTATACATGAAAAAGTTAAAACTTAATGTTTTCTGTTTAAAAGGGTTTGTATGACTAATTTATGATTTAGTTGAAAGATTATTCGTATTTTTTTTTTTTTTTTTTTGCATATAAAATACTTTAAATGACTTAATACTTTTAAATTATCCCAAAAGCCCACCCAATCTTTACCAAGACCAGACATATGAGCAAAATAAATGTCTTAATAACACTTCCAAGTTTATTACTAACGAAGTCATTTGGAAATCAAAGCCAGGTGATACCAGTGACTCGAAAGTTGTGAAATCTGATTTTTCTAGTTTAAATTTTCAATTGATATAACGCCAACAAATTTCACATTATTTACGTTTTGTATATTTTCTTTACTTTTGATTTACAGATAATTTAGGATTTGATTTTACATTTAAATGAATTTATTTTATTTTTCTTAAGTTTAATTTCAAGTTATTGCTACTAAATCATGTTTCTGTCTTTGTGATTAGCTATTCTCCACTGTTATTTCCCAACTTCTCTTAAATTATTAGTTTATTGTTGTTTTAAAAACAGCTTTAATACTGGATTTCACCAGAGATACTTTCCCTTTTGACTTATTCAAAAAGTCAAATGACTAGAGCCCATTCATTAGATGTTAGAATTCAGTAACAGAACTGTTAAAAATAATAATTTACCATGTTTAGTGACATTTTCAGTAGATTTTTTTCTTCTTTTTACACTCAAGGGTAGTAACAATGAAAGACTACTGTTGGCCACAACACACAAAGAACCTATTTACTTCAAAAAATTACCATTTAATTTATCACTTTTATTCATTTTATAACCATTATAAAACATATTAAAATAGTTTGAAAAATATTATTCATGTCCAAATCCTCCGACCCATTTCCTTCATTCTTAAAATGTTTGTTTTTTAAAAGTTTCATTTTCATAAAATTTTATTACCTTTTAAAAATATTTACTGAAACATTTTGTTAAAATTATTTTTAAATATTAATTCTTCGAGATAAAAATCACAATAGATTTATTTTCTCTCAGAAAATCACAAAAATAACAATTAATAAAATATTTTGTCCTGAGTGTGTCCTGTGATATTTTAAAATTTGTTCTTATATTTTTTAAATAAAATCTCCATATAAAAAAGCATTTAGGCTTATACCAAATTTATCTGATGATTTGCTTTTAAGCACACGGGAACAATGATTTTTTATTAATTTATTAATTTTTTTGCAGGAGGAGGAAGAATCTTGGAATGGTCAAGAAGATGAAGATTTCAGATTTAAAGGTAAAAGGAAATATTTAATGTTGCATAGTTGGCAATATTTGAGATTTTCCAAATAATTGGAAGTGTGTAAATATATTCTGTTTAGATTTTGTACATATAGGAGACATAAGAATACCTGGGAAAGTGGTCCTTGATATTACCTAGTAGTACACAAATAGAAAAAACGCTATAGTTCTGAAATATTTTGTAAACACTGTTCACTTTCTCAATCAGTTCTGAAATATTTTGTAAACACTGTTCACTTTCTCAATCAGTTCTGAAATATTTTGTAAACACTGTTCACTTTCTCAATCAGTAGACTCTAACCTAACTGTATGGTCAATTCTTGTCCAACAGTCTTGTTTTAGTTTTTATATGTATTCAAAAGTATTCTTTTTCATTGATACTCATGATTCCGTGATGAAAAATTATACTGTCAAGGTATAAATTGTGATTTTATAAAAATTTGAACATTTAATCAGTTTATTTAAAACTGTTTTAAGTTACAATAATATATCACTTATTTATGTTGTGTTTAGGGGTGCAAGATCAAGATATGAGACATTTTATGCAACCTCCCCCACAGTTTGGAAGTGATATTCCATTAGGTACTCCACCTTTGGCTAACGTAGAAACCAGACCGTTGATGGATATTGATAGTAGGCTTCCACCAAATTCAGACATGTTTAGACCTTCCAATATGGACATTAACAAACAAGATTTATTCAGACAACCTCCGATGCAAGACTTAAATAGGCCACATAATGAAATGTTTAGAACACAAGATATTTCTAGGCCAAACTTTACCCAAGATTTACAAAGACCAGGTGTTTTTCCTTCAAGAGATTTGCCACGATTGTCAGATTTTCGACTACAAAATGATGAAATGCGTAGGTTCCACGGAGATTCATTTAGGCAAGATAATACTCAAAGAAGACGAGATCTCTCTCCTCCAAATATACATAGAAACAACAATAGATCTCAAGGCTTCATGGGATCTGAAAATGATGATTCAAGGTCTAGTTATAATCAGTTAGATAACGATCGAGATCGAGAATTAAGAACACCTTTTGGAAATGGAGATTATCATGATGAAAGTAGACAGTGGCATGGTGATAATAAAAACGATGATGATTGGGAAGAGGATATGGATGATGGTTTTATGGAAAGGAGAGATAATGACGGTAGAGATTATGATGAAAGGAGAAGGTATCCCCCATCACGATCAAAGTTTCCAAGAAGTCATGGAAGAGGAAAACCAAGAGGTGGAGGATTTGATAGAGGTCGTCGTGGCGGAGGATCTTCTCGTGGCCGTGGCTCCCCCAGAGGAGGAAGAGGCTCATTTAGATCTAGAGGCCAAAGATCAGGACGTAAAACGAAGCATTAAGTGTTTCACAAGTTGTGCGAAGTAAATGAACACAAATTAAACTTCTATTAGAACAGATACGAAACACACCATGAATGAAAATATTTGCTAGATAAAATAGAAGAAATTCAATTTAGTAAAGTCACGAATACATAATTGTAAATTAAATTTTAAACATAATAAAAACAAATAGCATATTAAAGACAATTTGATAAATTTTATAACATAGAGATACAATTTAATTAGATGGATGTGTTATAAAACTACCCGTCAAAATGCAGTGATGTTACAAATACATAGTTGGTGTTTCCCATTTTTCCTTACAGTCCGCTTTCTTTGGCATTGTCATCTCTTTTGCAAGAAATTTTACAATGTAAGATTAATACATATATTTTTAATTTTATATGTTATGAAAGTAGGTTTTTCATATTAATAATAATATAATTTAAATATTACCTTTATTTCTGTATGATATTATGTATTTATTTTTTATACATAAGCACATTTTGTGTCAATTTAAAACGAATCTCTTTACAAAAGTGATTCTAACCTAACCAGTTCTATAATTAAAAAAATTAGGTCAAATTGCTAAAAAAAATAAACAATTTATATTACTGTATTTTATTAAATTTAAAATATACCTAATATGAATTATGTTCATTTTAACTTTTTAAAAAAATACATTAAATTATTTTGCAAACTGAGATTGTAGCAAGAAGCCTGGTTGCACATTTGTGCAAGGATCATTGTCGATACAATCAAACTCGGTATTAAGGAATTTTCACGTTTCAAAACTGTTTTTCTTCTATTTTATCTATATCCATGAAAGTTTAGTGCAAAAGTTTGTACATAACATGATTTTTTTCCGTTATATACTTTTAGCATATTATGTAATAATGTTTCTTCTCAAAACATCCAAACATTTTGACATGCATTGCTTCTTTTTGCTCGTAACAATAACGGTTAATATAATATTTTTGTATATAATTAGCTAAATTTTATTTCATTTTTGGTGTTGTTTATTGATGTATATAATTATTTTTCTTTAAAAATGGTATAATGGTTTACATTTTTCAATAAGAAGTACATTAATGTAGCTAAATTTATTTTAAATTTTATATTTTTCAATCATTGAATAGAAGTATTATTATAATCCACACATTGTTTTCAAATGTTGAACATGTCATTAAATTTAACGTAGTATTGAAACTGATGGATCTGGAAAATGTACGATTAGTTTTTGATGGATTTCCAATTCACTGATGGATTCAAGCAGCTAAATTTGGTGACATACTCAACATTTAGTTCTTAAATTGTCAATATGTCTATTTTATATTGTCAGTTCCGGTATTTTGTTTAAATTTACAAATTTTTGTGTTATAAAAATAGAGAAAAGATTTAATTTATTAATTTTGAAAATAAACTGTTTTATCAGAGATGTAATTAATTAAATATGAAAAAAGTATTAAAGAAATTAGTTTATAACATTTTATAATCATCAATACAGTTTAAAATAGTTTTTTAAATAAGACATTTGGTCTTTAATAGATGTTATCAGATACATTTGATCAACTTTTTATAGAACAACTGTTATAGCTTAAGTTTTAAAATTTCATGAATTGCCATTTACCATGTATTATAATTATGTTGTTATTTGGAAAATCAATCAAGTTATTCCTATTATTTCTCTAATGTATGATGTCAATACAAAAATCACATAATTTACTTTTGAAGGATTAGTGCTATAATATTGTACATAAATAACTATGCCACATATATATATACATATATATTTGTGTCATGATAATAGTTTTCCTATTGGTAGTAAGAGTTGTATTTTCCTGTTACCTGTTTTTAATTTCCTATATTTCTTCCACGTTGTACACTGGAATGAATTAACTTCAACCATTGTGAAAGGAGTATGTATAGTACAATGACTGAAGATGACGAACTGATGAATACCTTCATGTCTGTCTTACCAGGTAATTATTAACTTTTAAGTTTGTTAAAGCAATATATAGTTTTAACCCTTTTAGTGCCAACAGACGTTTTGAAAACTGCCGAAGAATGCCAACGTCCGTATATACGGACTTTGCAGTAACTGACAAAGGATGCCAACGTCCGTATATATGGACGTTCAGGAAAAAAATCTATCGGGGTTATTTTTTTGTGTATTACAATTTTGTTGTTATGGAAACAAAGAGAAAGAACTGAAGAACACGAAAAAACATATTTGTTTTAGTAGTATCTATCTAATAACCAGCTGTTGACTCATAATACAGCTGTTGGCAAATAACTCTATGGTAATTGTCGTAGTAATGTCATCAACTGATCGTTTTCGTGCAGCAAATTGTTTTGTTTTGATGGTGAGTGAATTGTTTGTTGAGGTTAGAAAGATTATTTTTCATTCTAATTATAAAAGTAAAATCAAATATGAAGCGATCGCGATCTCCGCTAAATGAGAATACAGTTCAGCATGTGTTACTAGACGATGAGTTGAGTGATGGTTTTCTAAGTGATAAATCTGATGGAAGATTATTATAAACTAATAATAATAATCTTTATATTATTATTATTAGTTTTTCCTATAAAGTAATTTTATTTTTGTGTGTTTTGACTCACTTGAGTAATATTAGTACAGTAACTATATTATGAATTTGTATAGTAGTACATAAAGTTAGGCCTACATAAAAACAACACAAAAGCAAAAAATATTTATTAGTAAGAGCGCTCACCAAAATGACACGAGACACTGATCTGACAACAACATGATCGCAAAGTAACAGTGATGTAACATTCTTATTACTTAAAACCTATTGAAGTAACTTATGTCTGCGAACAAGAATGGCTTCATCTTCTTCTGGTGATGAAGATACTTTAGCGCTAGTAAACCTTATAAATATTACCAATAGTTATCGTCAAAAGAAGCGTTTTTGGGTGCATCCGTTATAGAGAAGAAATAGTTATGAAAAATGTGCGTTTAGAGTTTTTAAAGAACTGAACATGTTTCCTGAAAGATTTACTGAATGCGCAAAGAAACATTTAATTTGCTCATAAGATTTTTAAAAAAGATACTAACTTCAGGGAGTCTGTAACACGTGAAGAACGTCTTTTATTAACGTTAAGGTAAGTGTTATTTTTGAAACAGTTGAATTAAAGTCATACTGTGTGCAATAAAAAGGGAGCAACTAATTTTGATTAAATTAAGGCACTGAAACACGGCTAAAATTCAGAAATATCCTGTTTTGCCCACTATAGTTTGTTTAAAAGTTATGTAACCTCAAAAGTTACAAGTTTATAAATTATGTAGGTATAAATAATTAATTTAAAAAGTCAATTATTTTATGAATAAGTTTTGTTGATACTATGTAATCATTTGCTTTTTGAATAGACTATATTATTTTTTTTTTTTTAGGATAACTAACACTCGCAATAGTAGATATAAATATTATGTATAGTCATATAAACAAGAAAATTTTTCAACTACAGATACAAAATGTATATTAAATTCCGGGTGGGTCGTCTTTCATTTTGTTGAACAAAGAATATATATATATATTTTTTAAATGCAGTTATTGAAGAACAAAAAAGACAAGGTAAATAAATTTGACATATTCAATACCGTACAAGCAACGCACAAGTGACAAAAAGTGGAGCATGCTGCACTTAAATGACAGTGATATGATTGTTGTGTGTCTTTAACGTGTTGGATCATGTCAGTGAGCGCTGGCTCATATGCTAACCTTTGTCTAACTTGAAAATGACGTCATGTCACGTCACTATCATATCATCTTGGTGAGCGCTCGGCCTAACTTTATTAGTTTTACATTTTGTATGTGTGTGTACAGTTTTATCAGGTTACATAACTTTTTTCAAAAAATATATATATTTAGTGAGTACAACTTTGTTTTTTTTTTAGTTATAAAAAATGTAATTAGTACATTTCAAAAATGGTAATTTTTATATTTCTTAGGTAGGAAATTTAATTTTGTACAAAACAAAACAAAAATTATGATAAAATGTTGTTATTTGCAGTTTTTATAAAATGTTTTAGTAAAACACTGCAAAATATGTAAAAAAGGCCTGGCATTCTTGGGAGGGACTATAGAAATTTTCCTGGCACTAAAAGGGTTAAGAAAAAATTACTTCCTTTTATAAATGTTTAGTTCTCATCAATGTAAATGTATTATACAGTCAAAACTGATCCTAGACATTAGAAACTTACATTGATTGATAATCATTAATTCTCTTTATTTATTTGTTTTCTCTGCAGTAGGCTTATTTCTCAAACTGATTTTGCATTGTCTATCTTAGTCTATGAATTATCATACAATATAATATTTTTGTCTCTACATTATTCTAAACAAAATAATGCTTACATATTACTTTAAAACTAATTTTCATGATTTTTTTTTTTTTAATTTGTAAAATATTTAACAAGACAAAAAATCAATTTGTTTATTTTTACCCCATAATACTTGTGGGGTGGGTGATGACTTGAATGTGATCTAGTGGTGATAGTTTAACCCCACCCCAGCCATCAGTTCACTATCTGCTAACCTAAATACATTAACTTGTACTGCAACACACACATTGCCTTGATTGTATCAACTGAAGGAATAAATCTGGCAGAGTACATAAGAAGTATGGTTCAAGTCTACTCCACTTCATCCCCCTTGCTGGTATTTAGGTTTTAAATTCATTCACTCATATGAAAAGACAAAATAAACCTAACAGTTTCTAGAATCTAAATTTATTCAAAAGCAAGTTCCATTGAGACATAATTAGAGTTAGCCTACTAGTAAAGCAAGTTTTTAAGGTAATTTAACATTCTTGATTACTATAGGCCACAAATGTATATTAATGAGGATTTAAAATGTTGTATATTACCTCAATTACTTACAGAATTTTAAGTTGTACAATTTTGGGGCAAGCATTGGTGAAAATTTATCTTTAAAAAAAAAAAATGTATGTTGATGCATAATTTTCCAGAAACTTATCTGTAGAAGCAACTGATCTGGGAAGAATTTTGTATCTAAAAATAAAGACCCCTAGACATTGAATATTGTTAATGATAGGAAAGCAGAGGATTTAACCCAAGATTCCAGCTAGTTCTTTCAGGATTGCCAGACCCGTGAAAGTCCTGTGGTTAATTACTTTTCCCTCTGAATTTTTTGAGCAATTTAACTTACCACACAGTTCCTTCATATTATTTCATTTGATTTTTAAGAATTGCCATATCTAATTACGTTTATTTAATCAAATGTGTTTCAACAACACAGTCCCCATCTTCAGTGATTTGAGTTATAGTTTTGTTATTGTAGCCCATGTATCACTGAGGATGGCGACTTTGTCCTTGAAACGCTTCAAGTTCTTGTTCTACATAATCTTATGTCTCAAGTCAAGCTCAATATTTAACCTATTAATCAAACATTAAAAATATTATATGTTATCTCAAGCTGGCTTTAGATAGTGTGTACAAAAACAGGTGACAGTTTAGCTGTAACCAAATTTGTAACATTTTAACAAGCTACAGGAATGAAACATTAATCTTTCTTTCCTCCTATTTGTTTTGAAGCCACTGATTGCTGTCCTCCATAGACATATTATATGTACTCACAGTTACTGGACTAATAGTAGTGTGCTACGTAAACAAGAATTTAATTTCTAGGATTTATGTCCTCACATTTGATAAGTCAGTTACAACTGGATATTGAACTGTAGGGTAGATATTGCACAACTATATGCTTAATTTGATTATAATGTATCAATCGTGTGTGCTTATTTGTTTAAGTTTCATTATGTACCAACATTGCAAGTTTATGGTCTTGAAAATCTCATGTTTTCATCCACTATAGTTGCAGCCTATTTGGGGGTTGATGGTTTTACTTAATGATACCCAATGATATGCACATCAATAGAAGCAGAATTTAATGGAGAGTAAACCATGAAAAAATGCTTTGGAATCTCAAAGGGTTTACGAGTAATTGCAGTTCAAATTTTTTTAAACCAACGATTTGGGTATCAAAAGATTCAGAATTTAAAGGAGAATAAACCCTGAAAAGATCACTTTGACATCTCAAATGGTTTAAGAGTTATTGCAATTTATATGTCAATAAAAATACCTGATTTTAACATATCACGTTTCGCCACTTGCAATACCTTTTTAAAACGCCTGTAAAGTAGCTCCCTAACTATAAATCCTAATGATACGAAATTTTACATGAGGAAAGAAGAAAGTTCAAATGTTACTGTGGTGTTTTCAGTTCGAAAATATCTCTTATAGTTTCTGAGTAAGAACACAGCCAATTTTCAAACTTTGCAAAATGTTAAGGTACCCCCTTGTAGTTTTTTTAGGCGAAAAATTGATTTTTTGATTTTCGATTATTTTTATAGCTTAATAGAAGCAGATTTGAATTTGTAGTCGAGTGGTGCTATTGAAATTACAAAATTTTTACATTTTTATCTAATTTTTGTAAAATTTTTTAACATTTAACAATACCAATGATATGCACATCAATAGGTGCAGAATTTAATAGAGAGTAAACCATGAATAAATGACTTTGTAATATCTAAGAGTTTACGAGTAATTGCAGTTAAAAGTTTTTTTTTTAAATATCAAAATTGTTTTAAACCAACGATATGGGTATCAAAAGATGCACAATTGATAGGAGAATAAACCCTGAAAAAATCACTTTGACATCTCAAATGGTTTTAGAGTTATTGCAATTTATGTCAATAAAAATACCTGATTTTAACATTTCACGTTTCGCCACTTGCAATACCTTTTTAAAACGCCTGTAAAGTAGCTCCCTAACTATAAATCGTAATGATACGAAATTTTACATGAGTAAAGAAGAAAGTTCAAATGTTACTGTGGTGTTTTCAATTTGAAAATATTTTGTCTTATAGTTTCCGAGTAATTAATTCGAGAAAACAGCCAATTTTCAAACTTTGCAAAATGGTAAGGTACCCCTTTGCAGTTTTTTTAGGCAAAAAATTGAGTTTTTGATTTTCGATTATTTTTATAGCTTAATAGAAGCAGAATTGAATTTGGAGTCGAGTGGTGCTATTGAAATTACAAAATTTTTACATTTTTATCTAATTTTTGTAAAATTTTTTAACATTTAACAATACCAATGATATGCACATCAATAGGTGCAGAATTTTCATAGAGAGTAAACCATGAATAAATGACTTTGAAATCTCAAAAGGTTTACGAGTAATTGCAGTTCAAAGTTTTTCAAAAAAGATCAAAAATTTTTTAAACCAACGATATGGGTATCAAAAGATGTAGAATTTATAGGAGAATAAACCCTGAAACAATCACTTAGACATCTCAAATGGTTTAAGAGTTATTGCAATTTATATGTCAATAAAAATACCTGATTTTAACATTTCACGTTTCGCCACTTGCAATACCTTTTTAAAACGCCTGTAAAGTAGCTCCCTAACTATAAATCGTAATGATACGAAATTTTACATGAGTAAAGGAGAAAGTTCAAATGTTACTGTGGTGTTTTTAATTTGAAAATATTTTGTCTTATAGTTTCTGAGTAATTGATGCGAGAAAACCGCCAATTTTCAAACTTTGCAAAATGGTAAGGTACCCCCTTGCAGTTTTTTTAGGCGAAAAATTGAGTTTTTGCCGATTATTTTTATAGCTTAATAGAAGCAGAATTGAATTTGGAGTCGAGTGGTGCTATTGAAATTTCAAATTTTTTCATTTTATCTAATTTTTGTAAAAATTTTTAACGTTTAACAATACCAATGATATGCACATCAATAGGTGCAGAATTTAATAGAGAGTAAACCATGAATAAATGACTTTGAAATATCTAAGGGTTTACGAGTAATTGCAGTTCAAAGTTTTTTCAAAAAAGATCAAACATTTTTTAAACCAACGATATGGGTATCAAAAGATGCACAATTGATAGGAGAATAAACCCTGAAAAAATCACTTTGACATCTCAAATGGTTTAAGAGTTATTCAATTTATATGTCAATAAAAATACCTGATTTTAACATTTCACGTTTCGCCACTTGCAATACCTTTTTAAAACGCCTGTAAAGTAGCTCCCTAACTATAAATCCTAATGATACGAAATTTTACAGAGGAAAGAAGAAAGTTCAAATGTTACTGTGGTGTTTTCAGTTCGAAAATATCCCTTATAGTTTCTGAGTAAGAACACAGCCAATTTTCAAACTTTGCAAAATGTAAGGTACCCCCTTGTAGTTTTTTTAGGCGAAAAATTGAGTTTTTGATTTTCGATTATTTTTATAGCTTAATAGAAGCAGATTTGAATTTGTAGTCGAGTGGTGCTATTGAAATTACAAAATTTTTATCTAATTTTTGTAAAATTTTTTTAACATTTAACAATACCAATGATATGCACATCAATAGGTGCAGAATTTTCATAGAGAGTAAACCATGAATAAATGACTTTGAAATCTCAAAAGGTTTACGAGTAATTGCAGTTCAAAGTTTTTCAAAAAAGATCAAAAATTTTTTAAACCAACGATATGGGTATCAAAAGATGCAGAATTGAAACGAGAATAAACCCTGAAAAAATCACTTTGACATCTCAAATGGTTTTAGAGTTATTGCAATTTATGTCAATAAAAATACCTGATTTTAACATTTCACGTTTCGCCACTTGCAATACCTTTTTAAAACGCCTGTAAAGTAGCTCCCTAGCTATAAATCGTAATGATACGAAATTTTACATGAGTAAAGAAGAAAGTTCAAATGTTACTGTGGTGTTTTCAATTTGAAAATATTTTGTCTTATAGTTTCAGAGTAATTAATTCGAGAAAACAGCCAATTTTCAAACTTTGCAAAATGGTAAGGTACCCCTTTGCAGTTTTTTTAGGCAAAAAATTGAGTTTTTGATTTTCGATTATTTTTATAGCTTAATAGAAGCAGAATTGAATTTGTAGTCGAGTGGTGCTATTGAAATTACAAAATTTTTACATTTTTATCTAATTTTTGTAAAATTTTTTAACATTTAACAATACCAATGATATGCACATCAATAGGTGCAGAATTTTCATAGAGAGTAAACCATGAATAAATGACTTTGAAATCTCAAAAGGTTTACGAGTAATTGCAGTTCAAAGTTTTTCAAAAAAGATCAAAAAATTTTTAAACCAACGATATGGGTATCAAAAGATGCAGAATTTATAGGAGAATAAACCCTGAAAAAATCACTTAGACATCTCAAATGGTTTAAGAGTTATTGCAATTAATATGTCAATAAAAATACCTGATTTTAACATTTCACGTTTCGCCACTTGCAATACCTTTTTAAAACGCCTGTAAAGTAGCTCCCTAACTATAAATCGTAATGATACGAAATTTTACATGAGTAAAGAAGAAAGTTCAAAGTTTTTTCAAAAAAGATCAAAATTTTTTTAAACCAACCATGTTTCTAAAAATGGAAGTATAGCAGTAAAATTGTAAAGATAAATATATACTACAAAAATATGTCTAATGAGTAATTCTGTAACCATTTAAGGCATTAAACTGTCTTATCTTCTTCCTGAACCTACAAACACCATATATGCAATTACATATTTTTATTTTACAATTTACTCTAAACCTAGTTGCGTTTTTTAAAATCCGGAAAGCAAATTGATCTAGGAGTGATCCTATCTATAGCCTTCATTTATAAAGTGTTTCGTTTCAAAATATTTTTTCATAAACAAAACTTCTTACATGGGTGTGTAGATCCTGTCCAAAGAAATAGGGAGTTAATGTTTAATGAATTATATGCTTTAGTATCCAATATTTATGATATTTATCCTACACTTTCCCTGACAATTTATTTATGGCTACTACAAGAATGTTGACTGTTGTTAAACTTTCGTTACAAAATGTAAGTTTTGTAGGATAGAAATAAAATTGTTTATAGATACCTTCATTAAAATAAGAAAAATGGCATTAACCCAACAGATATATTCCAACATTTTAACCCTGGAATGGTATTCTATCGTTATTTATACGAAGGCGAAATTAATTTTGGCTGGTACTGTTTTGTTTGCGCTCCGACATTACCAGCCCTTTGTGTAAGCTCTCCCCATCCTCCACCAAGGTCAGTAAGACTGTGGAACTGGTTTTAGAAAGTTGCATACTCGGTCAGGAACTACCCTTGTGTAATTTTTACGAATGTATACCAATAACGTAACTTTTTCTGTTTGATTGTGTTTAGGGTTTTTTGTGTTTATATTTAAAATTTCTATTATAAATTATTTTTTAAAGCTGATATTATTTTTTTACTTTATACAAACGGTTTTTGTTTACAATGGCACTTAAACCTTCAGAAATAGACAAAATACTAGACGAAACTGACAGTGACAATAATATAGGTGACTTAGCCTTCTGTTTGGAGCATCAACGAGAGGTGTGTCATAGCTGTGCTGAGAACTTCTAAATTTCGGCCGGTACGCATATAAAAATAACTAAATAGGTCAGGGTTTCAATTATAATTTACTTTTAAGATGGTATCCAAACTTACAATTAACTTTTAAACTTTAATTACAAAGTATAACACAAACCCAATACTGTGGCTGCAATTCAGCAATCTGCTTGGAGCCCACAAAAGGGACTTTGAAATTGTTGGAAATCTTTGCAACTATTAGATTTTTGTTGAAACTCGTCTTATTTTGTATATACAGTAGAATCCCTCTTAACCGGTCTAGTCGGGACTGACACCCGGGCCGGTTGCCCGTTTGACCGGTTAATCTGAGGCTCCCGTGAAAAAATCGGCTTTCAAAGAAAGTTTATTTAATTAGGTAGCACAAAAAATTATGCAATAAAGATGTTATTCCAACTCATTTTTGTACATAAATGTATCGTATATATTATGTTATGTATATTATACATCAAACATGAAAAAATTAAACACTACAAAGCTTTTTTACAGATCCCCCCCTGTCAAGTCTTTTGACACATTTAACCGCGTCTCAAACGAAACCAACACACGCTTCCAAGAAAAGTTATATTTCCATAATGTAGGCTATACTAAATTGATTCGTGGAAAAAAAGCGGCCCATCAAACGTTTTTGTCTGTGTATGTGCTATACCGACGGGTGCCAATGCCGCGGTGTTTTTATGCCGCCGACAATGGGATACGCTATCGCCAAAGTCGTTTGACTCGCCGCTGCTTTGGTGCCGCGGTGTTTTTACGTCGCCGACAATGGGATACCGCTATCGACAAAGTCGTTTGATATCACCGCCGCTTTGGTGTTTCAATTACAATTTATTTTCGGAAACTCTTATCCAACCAGTACACTACGATTTAGACCGGTTAATCCGAGGCCGGTTAACAGAGGTTCTACTGTATATACATGTCATTTATACTTTGAAGTACCTTTGTTACACCGGAATGGTCATGGGGATCACTATTGTGAAAATAATGTTTTAAAATTAACTTTATTAGAAATGAGGTGTGTAAAATAAAGGTGAACACAAATTTCAATATAACTTTGAAATATTTACGCTTTTCTGGTGGTATGGACACACACCCATACAACCTTCTAGACAGAGGAAATACCTACCCAGGCCCGAAGTTTCTTCTTTAATGCCAAACAAAAGTTTACCTCATTTCATCTCCTTTAGTATGGATTCTAGGGTTTATACGCCTGTGTATTGCTGGCTTCAACAAGTCAAAAGCCAAGTCCTGCAGAAATGATTGCATTTGACATCTACATAGTTTTTATTTGCGTTAAAAATGTTTAGAGCATTTAGCCCTACATTTAGCACACGAAAAAATAGTGTCAGTGACCACCTATGGGAGTTTCTCGACACTTCGTAATAAAGCATGGTTTCTTCATTTCCCCGGTGTCGGCATCAATTGCTTTGTTATAATCCAGGGTCAATATTGCACAAACTGCGAATATCGACCATCTTCCTCTTTGGTATATATGACACAAGAGTACACTTTCCTTCAAGTAAAAACCATCTACGGAATTGTGTACCTAGATATGCTGGAAAACGTCTTAATCGCACACTTCCAACAAGAGTATACAGCACAGCCACACTACCTCACGAGATGCGGAGTTTCCTCAATAACTACTTTCCAGGTTGGCAGATTGCATGACTACCTCTCGACTTTTACGTCTGGCAATTTATCAAGGATAAAGTTTATAAACCACCCGTACACCCTTCTCCTGCTTAGCTCAGAGCAAGAATCAATGACACAGTTGAAGAACTTACGACTGACATGGTGCTGTGGGTTTGGCAGGATATTGAACTAATTATAAGGTAAAAATACTTAATTTTTCTACAAAATAATACCAAAACCAGGTCTGGAAATAGTCCAAATAAATGTATATGAATTTACAAAGTTGTAAAGTCCTTTTGAACCACCCAGCAAACCCTGTGGGGGGAATTACTGCTAGGCACAGGGTTGTTACCTAAACCTTGCGAGATTAAAAACATGCCTTAATGAATTATTTAGTCTATATATTCTTTGTTCTATTTTATCTATTTGAAATCATTATAATTTGCGATTCATTTTATTTTATATCGATTTAAGAGTAATTTCAAAGTTATTTTTTTCAGGGTGGTAACACCTATTTTATTTATATTTTCTTAAAGTAAACTCGCTTGTTGATTCAGTATATTTAGTTTATTCAGTTTATTGTAGCAGGTAGTCCATAAGATTGTCAAGAGCATTGACATATCCAAATCCGGATCAGTTACCTGAGGCAGGATATGCCTTTGTGATTGGCCAATTAAAACTGGTATAGGGTTCTTATTTGTTGTACATAGAATTACATTTATGTTTAGTTTAGCTGTAAACTTTGAGGATGATGAACTGTCATCGAAATGTACATAAGGGTATTATAAAAAACATATTAGATTTATCATAATCTTAGTTTTGTTTCATTTTTTTGGTTCGGCAGTTTTCATACTTTGAAGAACTAAAAAAGGAAAAATACTTTTGTAAAAAAATATGTGATGGAAAATTAACCTGAAGTAGGGTCAGCAGGTATCCCGGTTTTTGAACAACGGAAATTTTGATTTTATCCAAACCAAATTATTTAAACTACATAAACCACAACAATTAATGGTAAAGTGGTAGCAAAATGCCAGGTTTCATTGTGTGTAAGATGGCAATGACCTTAACACATAATCTATATCTTGATCTTACTACTCCATAACTGCTTGTCCTAATATGGGTCAAAGTGGGTAAAAAATGGCAATACTATATTTTGTTACTTTCACTCAATAAAAGTTTTACAATGTTTAAATCATAAGACAAACTTCTGATACATCATAAGTCGCTATTTTGACAGATATATTGGAAGTTTGAAAAACATTTTTTCATTATATTCACAGTAAGAATACCATCTAAAAATATAGGCACTTTGCTATGTTAATAACTATACTTATTTATTTAGAATTACACTTTTGTTTGATTATAATAGAATGGGCAAATTTACAGGTGGTTAAACTATTCTAGTTTGGTTTTTTCTAACCTGTGAGAAAGCTGAGGGAGAGCCTACTATTGGCTCCAGTAGGAGTTGAAAGAGTTGGGGGAAAATTCTAAGGCACAGAAAACACCTATTTTCCAATTTAATATTTGAAGAAGTGCTAAAAAAAAATTTAGATGGTGTGGAATATATATAATAACATAACCTGTTGTAATGATTTTTGGAACCATTAAACTAATCTACATATTTTTATACTAATAATATTATGAATAGGTTGATTAGATTTTGTATGGACAGGAGACAGGCTTACCTTGGAAAATGGTCCTAATAGTACATAAGTAAGAAAACACACAGTAAAAACACTATAGTTTTGAAATATTTCGTAAACACTGTTCACTTTCTCAATCAGTAGAGTTAAGAAGAAGACTGAAGACTGAGTGTAGAACCAGATTTTTTTTAAAGCCTGTTGGGAAAGGGAAAAGGATGATTCATATAAGGTTTAAAAATAAAAATAAAAAATCTGTGGTTCTACACTCAGTCTTCTTCTTAACTCTACTGATTGAGAAAGTGAACAGCGTTTACGAAATATTTCAAAACTAGTCTTTTTACTGTGTGCTTTCTTATGTACTATTAGGTAATACCAAGGATCATTTTCCAAGATAAGCCTGTCTCCTGTCCATACAAAATCTAACCAATCTAAATAGGCTATGTGCCCTATTAAATTCTAACCTTATATTATGAATAGGTTAGGTTAGGTCACGACTTTTAGGCAAGTTTAATGCCATAAAATAATATAATTAACAATGTAGAAGTGTTTATAAAAAAAATTGGTGGTTTTGAATATACAGCAATCCCTCGCTATTCGCGGGGGATACGTTCCGAAAAAGTAACCCGAATAGCGAAAAATCAAATCTTTATCGGGAAAGGGAGGTTATATTCGTGATATACTGTATAGAACATTTAAAAACATTATGTACTGTACTAATACAGTACCTATACGTAATTAATTTATATAAGATAATAAATTTCATGTTTTACATTTTATTTACTTTTATTTTTGAATAAAGTATCTCTGCTTTATCCCATAAATGATAACTTCAGTTTCATAACACTAAATACATAAACATTGACACAGTCACTAAAATCTAAGAACCATACAGTCTACTATGGAAATATTTATCACTGAGAAATCTAAAACACTACAATTACAAAAATTAAACTAAAAAAAAAACTAAAATTTAATTAACTTAATTTTTTAAAAAAACTTGTAATCTTTGATTGTTTTTTATTCATTTCTAGTTCTTTTCACACTTCGTTGTATGGCGCTAATGCTATGTCAAGTTCTCAACTGAATTTAATTGACCGTTCAAGAGAAGGATCGATTTCTGACATTTCCGTAGCTAACTCTTTCGCTAATCGAAAAATTTCAGTAATTCTTTTAAATTAATTTGACTTTGAGAAACATTATTTTCTAGTTCTTCGTTTTCGTCATCCTAGCTCATTATTAGGCGTATCTTTTATAATCTCCTCCAGATCTTCCTCTGTTAGTTCGACATCATTATCTTCCAAAAGTTCAAGGATGTCAGAGGCTTCTATTTCATTGAAGCCATCACCTTCAATTTTACGAGTTATCGATATAATTTCTGTCATAGTTTCATCAGGACACATCGTAAATTCTAAAACAGCTTCTGGCCATAATTTTCGCCAGCAAACATTGATGGTTGACGATTTAATTTCATCAATCGCATCCTTTATATTTACAATGCAGCCTGCGATATTATAATTTTTTCAGCTATTAATAAATCTTACATCCTCATCCAAATTGCGTAATAGCATACTCAGATTTACCCATAGGTAATATGCTTTGAAAGCTGCATACCTTGGTCTAAAGGTTGCAACAAAGCTGTGGTATTTGGTGGAATAAATAAGACTTCTACATTGGGATATGTAAGGTTTCCTGGATGTCCAGGCGCGATATCAAGTACAAGGAGAACTTTGAATGGCAACAACTTTGATTTTAAATAACGTTCATCTTCTTTTACAAAAAAATCAAACCACTCAGTGAAAACAATGGCAGTTACCCATGCTTTCTTGTTAGGTTTCCACAAACCAGGCAAGCGGTTTTTGTCTTTCCCTTTCAGCACCCTCAGATTTAGCGATTTGTAAACAACCAACGGTTTTAATATATAACCACTAGCACTGCAACAAAGCAAGACAGTCAGAAGATCTTTTGCTACTTTAAACTCTGATGCTGATTTTTCATTTTTTGAAATGAAGGTTCGAAAATGCATTTTCTTCCAAAATAAGCCAGTTTCGTCCACGTTAAAAACTTGATCTGGTACGTATCTTTTCTCTGTTGTAAATTTGTAAAACTCATTTGGGTAAGAGTTTGGTGCTTCATGGTCAGCTGATGCTATTTCTCCAGTAATTTTTACATTATGCAGCAAGACTCTTTTTCTAAAATTTTCGAACCAGCCTTTACCAGCACAAAACAGGTCTATCAGTGACACTGCTTTCAGCATCTTGCTGAACAAAATGGTTGTATAAATGCTGCGCTTTTTCTCGAATTAAAATAGAACTGAGAGGGACCCTTTTTTGAGTTTTGTCTTCAATCCAAATATTTAAAGCCTTCTCTGTTTTTTCAATGTTATAATCGCGACACACAGGTAACCTTTGCCGATTGTGAAGAGCTTTCTTACGCTTTTACGAATGTTTTCTTCCTTTTTCTTAATGTACCGAACCGTTGATTCGTTTACTTTAAAAAACCTTACCACTGGAGGCTACACTTTCGCCACTTTTAAGCCGATCAAGAAGTTCAATTTTTTTGTTATTAAAGGTATGACTTATTTTAGCCTTTTTCCCTATACATCTGGACATTTTTGAAAAAAATTAAAAGAAACAGATAACTTAACTATGTACGGTTTTTATACGTATAGTACTATCAAAATCCTAACTAAATAAAATTAAACACAGAAGGAAATAACACCAAGTAAAACAGTACAGTACGTATAACACTCACAATACACTTTGCTGTACAGTACAACACTAAATGGAGATGTCACTAGCCGTGACAAGGGCACACATCGGCAATTACCGCCTTCAAGGTCATGGCGTCCCCACCCCTTCCCTTAACGGTATTTTTTAGTGGACCCTACTGTACAGTACTGTAGTTTCACACAGGGGTGTGTTGTAGGAAAATCCCATCTCGTTTTATTTAAAAAAAAAATTTTTAGCGACCGCGAATAATCAAAACCACGGATACCAAACCTGCGAATGCAGAGGGATTACTGTATATAATAATCTAACCTGTGTGATGATTCTTGCAACCAATAAACTAATCTACACTTTTGTTTACCAAAAACACCACAAATAGGTTAGGTTAGGTCATGTTATCTTTTAAGCTAATTGGCATAAAATAATACAATTAAAAAATTTGTAAATTATTGCATATTATAATAAACATTAAGAAAGAATAAAATTAGAGCCATGGGAGGGGAGGAAACAAAAAAACCCTATAAAAGCTAAAAATAAAAAAAATCATTTTTTTTAGAACTAAAATAAAAAATATTTTATAAAATACACATTTTTCTTTCTACATAGGTTTTAGTGAATATGATTAAGTATTCAATATCAGTTTTGATTTGTTAGATGGAAAATAATTCTACTGGAGAGTCAACATAAACTTGTAAAAAATACTCTTATTGCTCACTTTGATTTATTTATATATATATATATTATAGAAACGAAAAACAATTAATAAAAATAAAAACCTTTTAGGCCTGTTATATCTGATTATTCAGTAGTAATTTAGGTTAGTCTCTATACAATAGTGAAAATTTTCTTATAGGTTAAAAACTGACTTTACTCTTATATATATAAATGCAATTGATAACGAGAGAGAATTTAAAAAAAATAATAATAATTTATTATGCTAAAAATAATTACAATTAATATAAATTGTTTAGACGGTTTTAATTAAAATAAATTAAACACAAGAATACACTCTATAATTAACGTCTAAACAAAAAACTTTCTTCAAATAACTCTTAGAAAAATGTTGAGGGGCTCCAATGTGTGTGAAGCATAACTAACTTTTACATTAATAAAGGGTTCGATAAACATTGTATTTTACTTTACAGGTTACCTTTAGATTTAATAAATATAAAATGCCCCAATATCTTAACTCGCTTTATATCTCATAATAAAAACAAATCATATTTACAAAAATAAAAAATTGTTCACCTTTACCATGTTAATAAAAAAAACATCTACGGCTGGGAACAGTTTGGTTTTACAAGGAACAGGAATGACATTTTGGCATTGGTTTAAAGAAAACGAAAAACAGTTATATTTAGAAATGAAAAGATTTATATTATATAGCTCAATCAAAAATGTAAATATAACATCTACAGAATATAATTCATTTAAATTTTGTATTATCATGGGATCAGTACAAAATTGTGTCCAGGAAAAATATTGCCGATTATAATAACATAAGAAAAGGACAAGAAACTTAATGACAGCAGTGTTATTTATTCAACGACTACCACAATGTCCATAATGTAATCCATCCAATGCATTTGATCCCTTCTTGGATTAAAAGTAACATACAACATTACATGACTAGGCAAATCATTGGGTTTACATAGAGTCACCTCTTCATGTTCCTTTACATTTGCCAAATATACAGTGCTTATTTATAACACTTTATATAAATAAATGCTTGGCAGGAGCGTATCAACCCAACACTTAAAACACAAAATTTTGTTCTTAAATACATAAATATAAAAATATTAATAAATGGGAGTAAATACTTCAGATGGATTCATGTGTTCTTTAGTTTCTTATTCAGAAACAATATCCCGAGTCATAAGATAGGAACGTTATTTACTACTCGGAGGTTTTTTATTCAGTCCCGTTCTTTACTTTTGTTATTATTGTATTTTCCTAGAAGTTTATCATCGCGATGACTCGGTTGGATTTACTGTCGGTCAGTGGCACGCAGCTTCTCCTCCACTGCTTCTTGAGACGCTTCAGACAAATCCGTTGCCTAAAACAGAAATCATATATATAATGAATACAAACTAAACAACATGTATAGCTTTACAATAAACAAAACCTAACCTGCACCACACTTGACAAAATGAAAGGACAACTTGGTAACGAGAAAGAGCTTGGAAATACGCACCTAAAGTTGTCAAGATTACCAAGTTATCCTAAAACTTCTTTCATATAGGCAAAAAACCTTTCAGCCATAGTTTTATAAAAAAAAGGTACAACAGAACCTAAAATGAAGACTCTTGAGCACTCTAATAGTAGGAGCGTCGGAAGATAACAAAAATTGGTCAAGAAAGACCTGGATAGGACGTATGAGAGGGATCTAACCCAAAAGTACATGATAAAAGGTGTCAACTTTTCTGATAATTTTCTATGAAATGGTTATGTCTATAAAAGAAACCTAATTATTAAGTTTAAAATGGCAAATCTATGCCAAGAGAAATTAAAATGAATGTTGTAAAATGATATTACTACATTCATAGACTCAGTAAAAATTATCCCTTCGTGATGTCACATGGTTAACAGTTCATAACAACCATAAACAACTTTATAGTTTTCCAAACTAACATGGCACTACACTAGATCTGTCTCTTTCTTCTCAAGACCAACTGTTGTTCCAACCCTGGTCCTATTAGAGTATTCAAGAGCTAGGGGTCTTTGTTTTGTCTTATCTTCTTTATAAAAAAAAAAAAAAAAGGAAAGGTGATGACCGAGAGATATTTTTATCTTTAAAAAAGGAAAAAATCCACACCAACAGATATTTTTAACTGATAAGCTATTAAAAATGTATTTTAAATTATGTTTTATATCTTATTTAATTCCAACTAGTTAAAATAGGATGAACAAATTAAACATTTGTAAAAAAGAAAGAAAAATATAATAAAATATCTGAGAGATGATAACAAAATAACGCTATAAGTAATCTTTTAAAACCACCTGTTTTGCATTATATTCACACACACACAAAAAATTGATAAAATACGTCATAAGTCAGCTTACGTTTAAAACAAGTAACGTGATAGATTCAAAAAAGTATAATAAAAGTTTTAGTTGCAACACAAGAGTATGTATAGCTCTAAATATAAAATGTGAAGGCCGGAAAGACATTGAGAGGTATAAGGAAAACCAAAACACATTGAACTAGTCAGATTCCTCCTTAACCTTATGCTTTGTTCTTGAAATAACCACTTTAAAAGTCTAACCTGCATTACATCTCAAACCACTGATATTTGAGACATATTTTCATTTCTATTTATATATAGGGTGTTACAAAAAGGTTGGGCTGGCTATGCATTTTCATATTCTATGTGTGATTCTAAGCTGAAAATGAAGAATAATTTTTTTTTTTTCAATTTCCACGTTGTTTAGCAGCTAGGCGCCATTTTGTTTTTGTAGCTCGCTACAAAAATAACTAAAAAAATTGTTAAATTTTTTAAAAATGATGGTTTTAGGCTAATTTTGGTTGTTGCAGACAATTACCAAGAAATTATGTTTTTAGTTTTTTGTCGATAACTCTGTTATCCTTTGACCTACTGAAACTACAAAAAAGCGTTGTGTCTGCTGTTAAAAAATAAAAATATTTTGTCTCTTGCATATTTTTTGTAAAGTTGGTTTTCAAGATATTCCACGTTAAAAATTAGTAACGGCCGCCATTTTGAAAATTATAAAAATTAATTCTTTGTATTTGGTACACTTGTAAATCGTAACATACAAAATGTTTATTCCAAATTTAAACTCGATATTTTATCTATTTCCAGAGTTACAGTGAGTTTTTGTAAAATACAAAATGGCGTCTAGCTGCTAAACAAAGTGGAAATTGAAAAAAAATTATTCTTCATTTTCAGCTTAGAATCACATAGAATATGAAAATACATAGCCAGCCCAACCTTTTTGTAACACCCTGTATAGAGAATCGAAAATTTGATTGTATTTTTAAATTTGTTATTTAGAATGTAAAAGGGTTATTAAATTTTGTTATAATGTATAGCTCTATAGAAATTCTAAGATATAAAAAAAGAACAACAAATCTATTGATAAAATTGAGATATTTGATTCATGGAATCATATAAAATTTGAAACTGATATTACAAGGCGACTGAAACCACAATATTGATCAATATGTCCATCTAATGTCTGCTTATAATTTAAATTTTGTGTGATCAGATTAAGGCAGTTTGTATAATGTTTTTATAATAATTACAAAAATCGTTATGCGCAAAGACTTACAAATTACTCTTATTAAGATTATTTCAAAAAGCTGTTATAAACAAAATCTTATGCATCACCTGAATATATTTCTGAACTCCAACCAAGGATTTCTTGAGGGCATCAAAGCTAGAGGAGTACAACATCTTCTTCTTCACTTTGGCAGTGTCAGGGCACCAGGACATAAGGAATAATTTTTGCTTCTTGGAGGCCTTAAACATTACAGAGGGCACCAGGGCATAAGGAATAATTATAGCTTCTTGGAGGCCTTAAACATTACAGAAGTTCTTATTTTTCTAGAAAACTATTAAAAGCTAATCTAAAATATAATAATTTTAACTCTTAAAACAGTCCATTAACTGTCATGTTTCAATCCTGCAAGGATTGTGCAGGATTGGAACGGTTATTCAAATTAATGTGACTATTTGAACTTACCATTTTCAAAAATTACTGTAGACTTAATTTTAAAATTATGAGCTTTAAGAAACAAAAGTAATTGAGTTATAAACTCTGACTTTAGATTTTTTTTCAAACAATTTTATTTTAACAGACCCTTAGACTATGAAATTTAAAAAATATAATTACAGCATGTGTGTCCTTCAAAAATAGTTTCAATCTGATGAAAAGAAATTAGACTGTGACATAAAAAAACACAATTGTAAAGCTATAATCATTCTTCAATTACAACCCTATTGAGAAATAAATACCAGCAGTGATAAGGTGAACTACTAAAAACATGCTAGATACTGTTTCAAATTTTGTTACCACTCTATACAAAATATTTACTGTTGACTATGTAAATCAAATGAGTTTATACACTACTAAAAATGTAATTTACATTCAGCTTTAAAAGAGAAAGTTAATAGTGTTTTGTATTTTCTTTCAGATTATTTTTGTCTCGCCTATACCTGTTGTTCATATTACGTGACATCTGTGAACAATGTTTTTTATTAATTCACATAATAGTGCAGCCTCACTTCAATGATTCCTTTCTTTAAATCTGGTAGTGGCTATTGACAATATTGACAAAAATCAATTTTTTTATAATTCATATACTAAAAATTTTCCTATCGCAATAACCTAAGTACCATTGTAAAGCAAATAATCTGTACTTACAAATTCTTATAACCAAAAGTTTCAAAATGTAATAAAAATAATTGAATAAATCACTAAAGTTACTGTACTTTGTCGCTAGCAATAAATACAAAGATGGTTGTCGCAGGAGAAAACAAAATTACATCATATTTGTTTATTTGTCAAAAGCTCACATTTCTCCAAATCTACACATTTATAATACTTCGCTTTCCCTTTCGTCGTACCTTATAAATTATTGTTGTTCTCATAGTTAGCGAGATACAGACTTTTTTAAATGTCGTGGCCAAAATGATTTGCACCAGTGACAATGACACTCTATGCCAAATATAGATTAATAATATTTAGGTTTTTCAAACGATTTACATATTGTTGGAAAGGCGAAGTTCAGAGCTGTCGTTTGGTATATTAGACATCTGTGAGGTATAAATATTTTGTTTGTACTGTACCTTTAAAATCAGGCTTCACAGACAGAATCTTATTAGTTTTGTCATTGACCTAGATAGCCATTTTGTGCGGCTAGGAATGCTGGCGCCAAGCTAAGTTAAATGAGTTTTGGGTTATGCTATTTTATAGAAATTTGTTGGTGATGTTTTTGTTCAAATTTTTGTGACAGAGAATTTTTTTCATTCATTATTACCTGACTAAAGTATACAATTCTAGAAAATTTATAAATTCACAGTTCAATTTAATGTACTTTTCTGTAAATAATAGTATAGTACAAGTTAGGGTTTTGGATAAAATAATTATTTTTGGTAAATTTTTTTAAATAGGCATAATTTTAGAGCTATTTTTTACTTTTTTCATAACCATGTTTTTTTTAAAAAAATAATAGTTTTAGAAATTGATATATTTTTTTTACCAACTACATCAGAAAATATTTTATATGAACACTTTTAGATTCCTGATATCCTAATTACAAAATTTGTTTCATTACATGGATGAATTTAATACGCCCTTCTATGAAAAATGATATATACAATTTGGGTTTTTAATAATATTACAATTTTGTATAAATTTAAAAAAAAAAAAAAACTATTAATAAAGGATCAAAAAAGGATTAAAAATTTCTAATGACCTTTTATAGGGTTAGGTATCACAATAATTCAAGATATAGCGAAAAAATAATTCCAAAAAATAAGGCCATGTCTTATTTGCCAATTACATTACTCTCTATATTTAAATAAATGAAAATGGTATCATTAAGATTCTATTTCAGAGTGAAATAAAATATTGATCAAAACATTTTGCTAAAAAACAAACATCTTATTGTAATTAAATATTTGTTCTAGACATGTGACAACAAATCATTATTACTAATTATGTAGTTCAGTAGTCTACTGGTAATCGATAGACACCAGGTATAGTAATAATACAATACATTCAATGAATTATAACAAAAGCGCGTAACAAATATTTTAAAGTACATATCACACATTTTTGTTCTTATCTGATACGTAAAATTATGAATTATAGTACCTAAGTGAATAAATTTTTTTCCTTACCTCAGACGTTCCTTGACATTGATGTGTGTATTCAAAGTCGAAGAGTCCATAACGACATTCACCAGTACCGCCTTTTTGAAGGTCTTCCAAGAAAGCATCATACTCTGCATTACGATCTCCTAGATTATATAAAACATGTTCATTTAGTATGAGCATTTATAGAAGGGAAAATATATTCCACCATAACTTTAATGTCATGAAATTCCTCACTTCACTATTTAAAGAAATTCATAAGATTTCTGAACTTGGATGATCACAGTATATACTGTGTGTGTGTGTGTGTGTGTGTGTGTGTGTGTGTGTGTGTGTGTGTGTGTGTTAGAAAATACAATGGAACCAGGAGTTTTTCAATAGGACAACTAATAAAAACAGTTATAGCTGAATCCCCAAATGTACTACTAAATTTTCATCAAAAATTCAGTACTTTCCTAAATAATTTCAATAAATGTAAGAAATTAATATTGCAATTGTATTTATACATTTGTTCATAGCATAAAATTAGACGCTTAAAATATTTTAGAAATGAACACAAAGTTCAGGACATTTTATAATAATAATTAAAACCGAATGTTTTAAAAAATTACGAAAATAGATTAAAATTATCTTTAAAGCACATCAAACCTTAGCAGTCATAAGGACAAGAAAGAAAAAAAAACACTAAAGGATAGCTCAGTTGGTAGAGCGTTGGCGCGTAAAGCCAAAGGTCCTGGGTTCGATTCCCGGTCGTATATTTTTCACTTGAAATAATTATTTAAAAAAAAACAATTAAAAATGGACCCTCCATTTATGTACTTAAAATCTATACTTCGGCAAAAATACAAAAATTAGAGTTTCTGAATTTTCTTCCCAACAATCTATCCAAACCTTTGACAGAAAGAAAATTTATCTCATAGTAGAACTGAGCGAACATGAACATTTCTAAATTAGATCTGTAAAAATAAATATTTGAATCTATATTCTTCTATCATAACATTTTCTCTGGAAGTTATCAGTTTTATTTCATCCTAAAAATGCTGATCTCGCAACCATCATTACAACTACACTTCAAGTAAAGAAATTAACTAATATTAACCCTTCATCTGCTGGTCGACCCCGTAACTATCCGAGCGGTGACGCTTGGTTAGTTCATCGACCCTAAAACACATATTTTGCAATTCAACATCTCGCCCACTTACAATCATCCTATCGCAATAAATAAAATACCGCTGGAAAGCTAATGTTCCGTAGATGAATAATCATGAGAAAAAAAATACCACAAAACGTTATAAATAATATTTCAAAAATTGCTAAAGTTTGCATATTTTGATGCGTAATATCAAAGATTTGAACTGTGCGGTTGTAAACAGAAATGACGCCCCTTTCTCAGATGTTCACAAATCTATTTTTCTGTCAAACAGATCTAACATAACACTGTTCTATAGATCACGTCTTTCTCTAAGTGCTTTCCAAATCTGTTATAGTTTTTATTATATAAAAATTAAATAAAATCAAGAATTTTAACTCACTTTTACATGCTAAAAATTTCTTCCCCCCCCCCCCCAATTCAACTTTTATCCTAGTAGATATTATTTTATCAAAATGTATAATATATCATTGTAAAGGTGATGTTTCAATCTTTCATAATCATGTATACCAAAATCCTTGTCACTAAAAGTAAAAATTCAAGAATTGGATAAAGTTGGCGACTATTCCGCTAGATAGCCTCACTTGATGCGAAGGCATTTATATAGAAAAATGTGTAATCTGTGTTCATATGATTTTACGAAATGGTAATACTTGTCCAAATGACACAAGTTGACAATATTATAAGTATTTTTCTTTCTCTTTCAAACTACGAATTCGAAATTATCGTATGTTATATTGTTTGCAAGATATATCCATTCTACGAAGTAGTATCCGAACCGGACTCATTTTTCTTTCGGTGCAGTTTACTAAATAGGAAATATCGATTACTTACATTGATATTTTATAACTGATCTTTACATTATTTGGAAGATGAAGTTTAAATCTTTCAGTTGGTATAACCCATTATGTTTTAGAGTTATTTGAGGTTATTATTTCTCATTTGCAAGTTACCGTTTGCGCAGGCTTGCTTTCTGTACTAAAATGACATATTGTGGTAGGAATAGTACGTGGCTTGGGATTATTTCTGTTATTGTGAACTTATATTATTGTTTGTAGAATTTATTGTTTTGAGTGAATGTTATTGTCAGACATATCTAATACTGATGCTCTCTGGATAGGTTATGTTATATCTGCTCTAACCTTTTAGCAAATTTCCATTTGTTCCAGGGTTATCATACTGGCTTCAGGGTTAAAAATGGTAGGGCCAGTTTGTTTAAAATTTATTAAACATTTACAATTTGTTAAAGATGTTAAAATTTTTCCATCCCCTATTAATATTAATGAATAGTTAAATATATATAAACTTTTTCTCTCTCACATTTAATTCTACACATCTTTCTGAGAAAAATGATATATTATAAGTTAGATTTTGTATAAAAATAATATTTTTTATTAATTTTTAAACAAAGGAAGAGAATTTAATATCCACCGGTTCCCAGGGTTAAAAATGGTAGGGCCAGTTTGTTTAAAATTTATTAAACATTTACAATTTGTTAAAGATGTTTAAATTTTTCCATCCCCTATTAATATTAATGAATAGTTAAATATATATAAACCTTTTTTCTCATACATTTAACTATTATACTATAATATTCTGAAAATCTATTGCATCATACATGTTTATACAAAGGTGGCTTGCTTTAGTAAATAAGTTTAGCCAGAAAATAAGCAGCCACTACTTTAAATGAAAATTAAAGTAAGCTTATTCTACTATGCACCATGAATCAAGTTTATAGAATAATAGTCAATAGGAGATTAAGAGTAGTGCGCTGTTGTCAATTGGAACAGCTCCCTGCAAGAAGCTCATGATGTCTTGCAATGCTAACAGAGTTGCTTAAATAAATAGTTTTATTATAATTTTTAATAATAGTTTGCATAATTTTTTTACGAGTTAAACTATAGATTTTTCTTTTAATTATTTAAACATGTTTAGTCTAATACATTAACATTATTTATTTATTAAAGATTTTATGCTTAACGGTAATGAATATTTCCCCAGTAATAATAGTAACAACCCAGTACAAAAATAAATATTAGTTTTTAATTTAAGTATTGTGAAATTTAAAAGGAAAGATTTCTATTTATTTATAAAATTATCGCTTTCGTTGAGAAGTTTTTGACGATTTGTTTCTAAGGAAGGAAGGAAGGAAAGCAGGTACAGAGGTAATTTAAACAAAATTGTTTGTTAAATTTTGCTCTAAACAACTGTGAGTCAAAATAAAATCTATCTGACTTTTCCAAGCACTTTACATAGTGACAAGCGCTGTTACAGCGGGGAAACGAGTTGGCAAACCTGCGCTGTCCCTATCGGTTTCTTGAAGCTGTCTACATGTTCCTACCTCAACGGAGTTGACTCGTGGTAGCTTGTAATAGTAATAATTTTGTTGGACAACAGTACAATATTATAAAACAATTTATTAGGTAAAATTTGGATCTCCAGGCTGATCTAGTAGTGGGTTCTCGCTACACAAGTGGGAGATTCTAGATTCAATCCCCATGGGGGCTCAACAATTTATGGAGTTGACCCCGCTTAGTGAGGGAAATTGGGAAAGTATATTTGGTAGCGAAATGTGGTTGAGAAAGCTAGAACAACAGAGACAGAAACAGGGACTATGTGATAACAGCACATTACCTAACTTGTCAAAGTCAATAGTCTTAGGGTTTTCACATGCTGTTAGACCATGTTTAATTTTTAAGCCCGTTTATAACAAATGTTTGACAATTGGCTGTAGAAATGATTAATAATGGTAAAGATGTTTCCTTCAGGTGCCACTATGTCAGATTTCTTAGTTGGAAATTGATTAGATACTTCAAAATATAGCATATTGATGGATTAGACAGATTTTAAATTATTTATAAATAACACTTAACCTTGTATATAAATCATAAACATATCTATCACAGCCTGTCAGAAAATTTCTATATTGTAACTACACTAATCTTGTATAATGATTAAACCTACCTATATATTCAACATCAATTTGTTTCTCATCTCTGATAAAGAAAACTACATAACGATGTTTCTTATCCTTCTTGATCTCTTCATAAGTCGTTTTGCAAGAATCTGAAACTGTTACTCCTGATGCCTAGAACAAAACAAAAAAAATCACATAACAAATCTGGCCTACTAATACCGCACAAGTCAATACAAATTCAATAGGTACATATTACAAGCTGATAAACTTTAAATTACATTTACACTAAATCTTTCACTTAATTAAAAACTATTGAACAAATACCTTCATGCCTGAGAAAGAATAATCTGTCTTTAAAATGTTGTGCAATGAGACACTCCTAGAAAGAAAAAAATGTCTCCGAGATAACACAGTGACTTACAAAATGGCAATAGTTGATATAAGCCTAGCGTTAATCAAATGATACCGCCTGAATAGATTAAGGTATTGGCAACAGTTGTTATACAGAATGATCCAAATATCCTGGACTGTATTTCTTTTAATATTAGTTACAAATTGGAGGACAATTTCAGCATCTTTTGTAAAAGTAACTTAAAAACTGTAATATCTAATCTATGAAATGTGTATTTAAAATATTGTGTTAATAACATAAATTTTACAATTTATATATTGAGGTTCAATTCTCATTTAGAGTCTGGAGATAAAAGAATCACCTTGTACTTGTAATGCATAAAGAGGATGCATCAGACCACTTGTGTTGTATGTATAATGAACAAACTTATCACTGGGTCCAAACTGAAATTTCACTATATCGCACCAGGAGAAATATATATTGCACTATATATATTTAGGAGAAATATTTTTGTTCAAAACCCGGTGCCCCAAAAGTCATATTTTGGGGGTAGGGGTGGAGTGGTCTTTGGAAAAATTTTAAATCTAAACATAGTGGCCACTTTTTCACAAGTTTTTTACCATTTAAAGTTTCAGATAATTGAAAAAAGCCCATGTCTAAAAAAACTTCAAATAGCAATGTATGTCATGGTTTATCAACTTAGAGCCCTCAAAACTAACATTTTTTTAATACTTAAAGTGGGGTCAGATCTCCAACCATTTTTAATGGCGGACCAAACATGAATTTTACATGTTTTATAGCCCCCTTTTTTTTTAATAAATGGAAAAAGTAACCAAAAAAAAATTCATTTTATAATTGAAAAATTTATAAATAGTAAATAAAAATGATTTATGTAATTTATTTACGTTTCCCTTAACACTTTCTATTTATTAATAAATATAATTTACTTTATTTTCTATAGTAAAATAAAACAAGCATGGATAACCTAACTTTGATTTTAAACTGATACAGATAATCATATATTAATCATTTTTATTATAATAATTTTTCAGGAGTGCCCCCACATACTGATCAAAGCAAAAATATAATATAAAAATATATAATACAAAAAGAAATTAAAAAGTTAAAATGATGACTCTACATATTCTATAGAGTTTGACAACAGGTTTTCCATAATTTTTGTAAAATTTGTATGTGTGTCTCCAATACTAGCTAGAGACAGTTGTTGTTTGTCACCTCATTTCGCCCCCCCCCCTTTCTTTTGGGATTTGCTCCATTCATATTCATTGTACAATTATGAAAACTAGAAAGTACAATACTGTATAATTATTCAATATTTGTAACTGGGAGTATAAAACACATTTTAGTGCTGTGACAGTGACATTTAGGTTGTTTTTTTGATTGTAAATATCGGTTGTACATAGGTCTCGGATTTTGCTATGAAAAATTATGAAATCGTTAACTATTTTCCTTATATTCAAACAATCAGATTTTATTTTATTTCTGAAGATACTTTTCAAGTCACAAAATATATTAGTTTAGTATAAAATAAGAAATATAAAAGAACTATGTTAATATTTATGACTACGTTCATCAAGTTAGTGAACGTGTGATCGCTTGTATTATTAGGTCTAGCTGGGTGATTATAGGCTATATTTGATGCATACGGATTACAGTTTAATATAATTGACGTGGTTTGTGAAGAATCATGAGAAGTAGAGGTTTGGACAGATGACAATAAATATATAACTCCTAGCCAGACCTAATAAAAGAAATGTCTTTTATGACTAGAGCTGGATTTGCATTCATAGTAAACTAACCAGAAGGACTATTTTATGCCAAGGATCGTAGGTATTTGGTGGTATTCCATTTTAATAAATAAAACACAAATTTAATGAAACTTCCCTACCATGGTTTCGATAGTTACAGTACTGTCAAAGGTATTTTACAAGAAAATGTATTTGAATATTGTCATTCTTGTAAAATATCTTGACAATGCTGGCTGTAACTAGCGAAACCACAATTGGTAAGTTTCATTAAATTTGTGGTTATACTAAAAAAATAAGCGTTTTATTTATTTAACCAGATGGATTTAGCCTAACAACAGCAGGATTCTTTTATTTTAAATATATTATTTGACAGTGAAGAAATGTATTTTTGTGACTTTAAAAGTGTCTTGTGAAATAAAATATGATCCGATTGTTTGAATATAAGGTACATAGTTAACAATTTCATAATTTTTCATAGCAAAATAGAGGCCGATGTACAACCGATAATTATAGTTTTTTAAAGTGGATATACATTAGCATACATTTAAGTAAAATTTTGTGGTAAGTAAACACCATGCCTGAATTCAACATTTAAATCAAAGGCTGCAGTCCACATTTTAATCTGTAATTTAAACTCTTCCTGTAAAATATGTAAAAAATTTTCTTCCGATTAGTACCCCCCCCCTTTCGACCCCAAAGAATTCAGGAAAATTATTTTCGACGCTCCTCAATGACCCCTTTTTGGGTTCGAAAAAGGGGGGTTATAATTGGAAGGAAATTTTTATCTGGTTTCGTTTAGGCGCTACAGATAGTGACCATGTGGTCTGAAACACCAGGTATATATATAAAGAATTTAAAGTAATATTTTTATATTTTCTAGCCAAAAAAATCCATTTCCACCCAAACTTTAGGTTTCTAAAAGTATCAATGGTTGTAACTAATTTACATAACTTTTAAACATATTCCAGCAAACTTCGATTTCTCATGAACAATTATACACAAAAATAATTTGACATGGAATTTAAAAATCACAATAGCAACTAGGTTTCAACTATGACTAATAGGCTGCACAAGGTCGAATAACAATTAACATTAGATGGCATTCTTACTTTCCAAACAGAGAGACTTGGAGGGGTAAACCTAGACTATCTATTTAAATTTAAAAATGAATGATGACTCATAACAACCTGTGATTGCATCACATCTGATCATTCATAGGCAGCTAAAAAGCCAAGCCTACCTTGAAATAATTACACGGCTTTGAATGTCTCATATTTAATATTACTTTATTTGTTGCAACTTAAAATTCAAATGGAGTAATTAAATAGTACAAAGAAATGGCTACATCATGTCAATAACCCATAGAGGGAATTCTGCCACATGTATCATTTCCCCAAAAATAAGTGGTTTATCCATAACATAATTTGTATATTATTTTTGAGAAAGATGAATCTGTGAAACGAGAAATTTTTTTTAGAACAAAATATTATGGAGTTAGTATGTTGACAAATAAAATATTTTCTTCTTAAATTTTTAATAAAATTTGATCCCAAAAAACTGCATAAATAATTTTTGATGAAATTCTAAAGTGGATTTTTCAGAGGGGGGGGGGTGTATACAGTGCTCATAAAAAGTTTTAAGAATTCAAGAGATTATTTTTCCTCACATCAAAACCAATGAAAAAGTTTATAAAAACATATTTCCTAAAATTTTTGTGTTTTAAACCAAAAAAAAACATCTTTTTTACAGTAAATGATAAGGAGATGAAATTTTCCATGTCACTTAGTGTAATAAAGGTCCAGTTTGAGAAAAATAAATCAATCAATTTCCTTTACTCATTTCAAAATGGCAGCTATTTAAACTGTTTAATGCCGAATATCTCGAAATTGATAATTTTACAAAATATTTACAAGAAACAAAATATTTTTCTTTTGTAGTGATGTGTAATGCATGTATTTTGAATGAAGACTGCCATATTGAAGAGCTCCTCTGGTTTTTTTCCATCAGATCTTGTTTTCTATGACTTTTTTTGTACCGTACAATACATTTCCATTAAAAATAAAATGATTCTTTATTTTTTCCTGCTCAAATTTTATTATAGGCAGTGTGTGTAGACGTTTACCAAGAATTAATGTTTTTAGTTTCCTCAAGATACAGAAAGAATAAAAATCCAATTTGTTTACCAATAAAAGAATATTATGTCTCTTGTTAATAGTTTGTAAATTCGACGTTAAAAAGCCACCATTTTGAAATGAGTAAAGGAAATTGGTTGATTAACCAAGTATCATACAAAATTTCTTATTTTTTTTTAAACACAAAATGGGGGCCAGATAGAAAACTAACCATTTTAGGAAGTATGTTTGTATTAACTTTTTCATTGGTTTTGACGTGATGAATAAGCTCCGGATTTCCTGAAACTTTGGAACATCCTGTATATATCCCCCAGTTTCAAACATAGAAACTCTTCAGTACTTACTTTCCGAGGGGGAAAAAAATTTACCCGCCTTAAAATTGCCCAATATATTGCGTCTTCTTTAAAAAAGAAAAAAAAAGGGGGGGAAACCCTAAATGATTTAGTATTTCCAGTTTATAAAACTTCAACTTTCATGAACAATAATACACAACTGTTTTCGGAAGTTGAAAGATATATGAATAGCAATCAAGGAATCAGTAATTACACATATGTACGTTAAAAATATGAAGAACTCGGCCTCAATACAGAAAACAGGGCAAGCGTAATCAATTTAAAGCAACGGAAAAGAAGAGGAGTGGGGGAGAAATAATCTCTCACTCCCCTTGTTCCCCACCACACATTGGTAGGAGTGAGTCATTCAACCAAGAGCGCCTAGACATGCACACGCCACTGCACAATGTACACTGGTACACCTATTGATATAAACATTTAGCTTTGTAGATGTAGGCGTGTTTCAAGTATTGACTCATTTGTCCGGAAATGTTGAGACAAGGCAGAATGTGGTCTGCATATCTAATGAGAACGGATGTGGCATTCTAATAACGCAATCTCCACTATAAATATGTTAATTTGCACTTTTATAAGTAATTAATTGCGATGAAAACCTATCTGAAAAAAACAATTTTTAAAGTTTTGTTACATTTTACTAATTTTAAATTTTCATCGCCTTAGTAATTTATTATATTTGACGTGCCGTTAATTAACCTGTCGTTATTGACTGAAGATAGTTGAGGAAGAGTTTAGCGTACAAAACTCTATTAAGGTCAGAGTCAGGGTAGATCCCTATAGAATCCTTAGGGAATAACAAACCAAGCACGTAACTACTGTACTTGAAATTTGGTAAACTTATAGCTTTTTAGCCTGTAACCGTCGGGGAAATTCCAACCTACGATAAAATTAATACAAGATGGCGGACGCGACTTTAAAGGCGATGTAGAGCTTTTTTAGGAGGTCTATTGTGGCTAAACGAAAAAAGGACTGCACTAGCAGTCATCGATTTGGCGTTTAATATCCAGTTTACTATGAGTTTTTCCATAGGTTATACTTTAGAGTTAAGATTTTTCGAATTTAAGTAAATTTCATAGTCTCCACAAATTATTCAATCTTTTTAACACACTTATGGAACAGCTAGATCATCAAAATTGGCACGCTTATGGCAGTTGGATGTGCCGGATTGCCTACCAAATTTGATGATTCTAAATGTCCTTAAGTGTGTCAAACAATTAATTAATGTGTTGAAATTAATAAGTTTTGACACACAAAACGTTTATTAGGGCCTGAAATTATGACATACACAAAATGAACGTTAAAAAATTGTGTAATAACTGTTTTAAACAAACTACCAGTACTACTTTTACTAGTAGCAATGACTACATAAATACTATAAGACACGACATGGCCATGTTAAATATTCTACGCTTATTCTTGAGTTGACCAATACCCGCTAGGTCGCTCTGCTAGAGAATCTGAAGTTGATGTGACTGGCGCTAGGTGGCTCTACGATCAAACAATGTTTCAGGCGGGTAAGAGAAAACGCACTGATGCCACATATGGGACCAGAGATGCGAGGGAAGGTCGAGAATCGCTTATCTCAGCGCACGAACTGACAACACTGACGGAAGTAAGTGAGAAGGTTTGTGAGAGAGAGGTCAACAGTTGTACAGTCTCAACCAAGTGGGATGCGTACAGTCAAGCACCTGCTGCTAGCGCTTTCTGATAGCTGTGTGTCAAACTTGTGACGAACAGCACCCGTAAAGCGTAGACTATTTCCCTATCCTATGTCGTGTCTTATAGTATTTATGTAGTCATTGCTAGTAGTATCCCTGGATAAGACCCCTTGCTCTACATTCCCTACAAGGCTCAAGAAATCAACTTTTGGACATTACATTTAGATGATGTACTTGTATTACATTGTATGAAGTCGTATCAACTAGTTTTAAGGCAAAAAAAAATGAAGTAAGCTACATGTTACCCACCTTCAGACACAAACATCATAATAATTTCCCACTAAAACTTCTTTAGCATAAGCTGATTTATAGTCATACCAATTTCATCAGAAGCCATGATCTCACTCCTTCATTCTCAATTCTTACACAAACTATGACACATGGACTAATTTATCATTCACCACCATCATTCAATCATCCCATTTCACTCATATCCTTCACACTAAAAACACAGTGCAACCTAAATATTAATATCAAAATCAATCCAGAACTTCTAGTATAGTGCCACAGTACTTATGCTAACTATACCTTGGATATTCCAAAAGAGCTACCATAACAATTACTTGGATCCAGCTAGTATGAACAGTTAAAATTATAAGTTACCAGACAGAATAGTTGAATGTAGAAAAATAGCTTTGCTTGTGTCATAAACAAGTTCTCAGCGTAAATTGTATTTCATTAAAATCGAGCTTTTAATGACAGCGATAAAGATTCATTCTTTTTTACAACTTGCGATTTTGTGCACGTATCATAGATTTTCATACTAAAACTGAACGAAAATGGTGTAGCCGATTTTAGGAAATTAAGTCTTTTACATGAACCGGCGACCAATATATTTTGTTTACGATCCTTAGAGACTAAACTTGATCAAAATCGTTGAGCCAAATCGCTATTTTGTGTTTTTCTTATGGCAGGTAACCCATAAAAGAAATTTTAAAAGTATCAAGATATGGTCAAAATATGCCCATATATATCAAATTGGTACACACAGTAGAGCACTGCCATGACAGACATCTTTTATAAAACCTATTTTTTTTTAATTTTATTTTGAGACACGTCAAAACGGAAACATTAGTAAATCTCGACATTATTTTGAGTTATGACACAACTTTCTCTATACTGTGTATATGTGAGAAAATAAGACATAAATGTTGTTTTCGTTTCCAACATGTTCAGCTTTAAAATTTTGAAAAAATACGTCCTGTTCCTTTATTCCCAGTTGTGGGAATTTTATTTCCGTTGAAACTGATAGATCTTTTAAAATTTTATACTCTAATGATTTAACCCTTCATGCGATTACACTGGTATTTAAATTTAATCCTAGGCCTAACAAAACTAATGCTCAAACAGAAAAGTCGGTACAGGATATACATTTCAAATATCACTTTCCACCGGCCCAAAAGAGTAACCAAAAGTTGGCGTAAGAGTTTATTTCTAGAAACTGTTGGTTCTAACGACTCGAGACGTAGGCAAAGCTAATATTAATGTGCAGCATCATTGCCAAATAGAAATACACGAAGAAGTGTCGAACACGACAAGAAATGGGATCATGTAGAGAAACAGCCTTGGAAGAGAGAATTCAGTTGCCTTATTTAGGCTTATCTTTGAGTGCAGAGTGTGTGACGTAACGGTTCGCGGCCGCAATACTAAAATCATTCACAGTTGGCTATGGCTATGACACATGTCTACCAATGGCCACTCGACACGTTTAAATCTCCATAATTTGATGGCATTTCCTTTCATCTATTTATGGCTTTAGAATGTTATCTATAGAGAAGGTGCGGTCAAATCTCGAGTGCAGAGGATTAGGTTGGATATAAATGCAGAATTCAATTCTTAAGTGTTCATATTTTATAATCAACGCCTCATATATAAAAAAGTGTCAACTACAAGCCCTCGAATACTGCAGAGTCGCGAAAACCCTCTCTCTTTATATATATATATCTAGCCCTCCTCCACTAATTTAATAAGTGTTAGAGTCGTTAGAGAACAAGTGTTGGTCAAGAGAGACCTGATAGGAAAGGGGGGGGAGAGAGAGAGAGAGAGAGAGAGAGAGAGAGAGAGAGAGAGAGAGAGAGAGAGAGAGAGAGAGAGAGAGAGAGAGAGAGAGAGAGAGAGAGAGAGAGAGAGAGAGAGAGAGAGAGAGAGAGAGAGAGAGAGAGAGAGAGAGAGATCTAACCCAAGACTGGGTGAAAAATGTGTGTAGATCCAGTAATCATTGGGATTGTCAACATAATGTTTATTTTTAAATAAAATACAGTATTCTAACATTAAAGGATGCAATTTTTGATTTTCATCTTGAAATTTTGTTGACAGTTAGCCTATTCCATTCATACCCAACAAACCGTAGCACATAGTTTTACATACTATATTTTGACCTTTTCAAATAAATGTACTGATATAGACTTCTTAATAAATACAAAACTACGGCATCCGTTAGCGCCTATCCAACGGTAAGAACGCAGTGATACACACAATTACGAGGTTCACAAGATCTGTGTAATATCTAGATCTTACCCTCTTGATCTACAAAAAATACACTTTAACATTTCTACAAGGCATTAAAATCAGAGGATTTGTCTGTATTACAATGTACGACGGGGCTGGGTAAGTACCAAGATGGCGCCCATTAACTTGTTCAGTTGTTATTAGTAAGTAGTTTTACATACTTATCTAGGGCCTAAATCAGCACATTTATTTGTGGAGCGTTGCTATTTGCTTTATTAATACCAATACCAAAACCTGAGCACTAATTCACGAATAAATTTCACGCTAAAAATTCTCCGATTGACCAGCTTTATTCCTACTGGTTTTATGATGGTAGTTGATCGTTTGCTTTTACTTCAGTTTCGATCATCAATGCGCTCAATTGCACGCAAGTTTTTGTTACTTTGTAGGATTTAATGTTCCCGTAAAGTTACGGCGTTGACCTAGCTTCGTGGGGTTAATTTGAGTATTGATTGGTAGCGAATTTTTAATGTGAATGTTAGAATATTTCAGCAATGGGAACGCAATTTGCTGGACACATTGCCAGTTCAAAAATCTGTCGAAGCAAGCTGTATTGCGACCACAGGGGGGGGGGGGGACTAATTAAATTTTAGTTGTGTTAGTGAAGTTGAACTGTAAACAAATTAATTGGATGTAAAATAATAGTTATTTTATTATAGCTCTATTATGTCAAAGTTAGTTCAAACCCGCGTCCAGGCGTACGCTCCCGTTTTCTTTACTCCAACGATTAACCAACAAACCCCCCTTATTACCCCTCACCTCAATAAAAGAAACTGGGCGTAAATAGCCTACAGAATAGTAATACTGGTAGAAATGTTCACAAATTACTGGCAATTTTTGTAATGGCGCGAAAATTTCACAGCATTTTTGTCAGTGCCCGACGTTTTGGGATTTTTTTCTTTCTTTTTTCTTCCTCCCCCCCCCCCCCCCAATCACTTTTATATTTGGGATTTTTGTCAAACATTTCTTATTTGTATGAGAAAAGGAAATCGCTTAAAGAGTTGGGGAATAAAAAATAGAGGTAATTTCTTAATTTAAGATTATGAATAGTCTATTTTTTACTAGACGCTTATAGTGTATTTTTAGCACCTAGTCAAAATTATACATGGGTTTTTCATAAAATAAGACCAACAATATTGAAAATGGCATTTAATGGCGCGGGTCGTGGTTTTTTCATATCTTTTTTTTAGACGGGATCGAATATTTAATTGAATGGTTAAATATTGTATTTATTATTATGTATTGGGCAAGAAATATGAAAAATAACATAGTTTCTGTTTAAAATCTCGGTTCCAACAATATTTTCATTTAGCTGCTTATTGGCGTATAGAGAGAGCGATTAATTATTCCCGGCAAATAATCACTATGTGTAGCCACCTATCATTGACATATTGACTGGAAAGGAATAATACCCCACCCATAGTACAAACTACAAACATGTTTTTTGTCGTTAGACGCAACTAATTTTAGAATCTCCTTGGCGTGTGGGACGAACCAAGTATTCTATTTCAAGCAACCCCGAGGAAGGAGAGAGAGCTAGGCCGTTCTTTCCCCCTTCCTTAAATTGGCACGTCTGCCAGTTCTAATAGATGGGATTAACAGCTCTTTCAAGCCATTTAACCAACTTAGCATTTGCTTCATTGTTTACTTAATTATTGTAAGTTATGAATAGATGATTGTTACAGTGAAATTTAAATCCCGTAACGATTTTTACGAACTGCTCAAAATGGAGTTACAAATTTTTCTCGGGTTATCAAATTTGGTATGATTGGACAAATTCCTTCACCATAAAAATCGGGAATTTGGTGATTTGTCAAATATTTGACCGAGCAAAACCCTATTTCAAACTTAACCAATCAAAAAATCTGTCATCTGTAAGTTCCCTTCAGAGGTCCAACTATATGGAATACAGGCAAGACAATCTACACCCTTTCTTAGGTTAGGTCCCTCTTTTTTATTTTTATCAGGTCTCTCTCTTAATCAATTCTAGTTCTCTTTCGATTCTAATGCTATTTGGGTAGTCTTTATGCACTTTTTCTAATTTTCTTATTCTTCAAAAGGCAAAACACATTCTAGAAAGAAGTGAGCAATTCCAGTCTTTTTACAATTTTGTAGATATGGAAAGTCCAATGTGCTCTATATAACGTTTTCATACAATGTGAAAGAAAGAAAAATTGTGTTTGTATCAAAGATGATAGATCATAATGAGACATACCTACATTTGTCTTGATGAAGTTCTAAACATCAATCATGTTGTTGTTTAGGGTTAAAGAATAAATAGACAAGTCTATACAAATTTTTTAAAAAGGACTATCTAATAAGGTCAGTATGGTAATAGACCTGAATTCATTAACCTATGCAAATAGGGTAACAGTTTCATCCAAAGCAAATTCAAAAAGAAAAGTTTTATATACCATGGATGTACCTTGAATTGAATAAATTTTGGTTTAAATCCCGTTACAGGATCGTATGAATATAACAATACAAAATTATAATTATGTAGTCTTGTTTATCAGTTAATAATAATTAATCATGTTAAATCAACAAACTTAAACATTTTTTGTCATGATAAACTAATGTTATTTAATTGCACTGTTTTACTATTGACTTATATTGAAATACTGAATTTAAAAAATAAAATCATTCATAATTTTGTTCAAATTTGGCTCAATTTTATTCTTTACCCCTCCCCCTCCCCATTGAAACTTAAGGTCTTCTTATATAATCTAAACCACAATATATAGGACTCTGCAGACCAACTGGATGGGCCAATTTTAGTCACATTTTGTGTATAATGATATTTAATGCTGGAAATTTGTTTTAAAAATAATAATATTTAAGACTAAGCTACCAACCAAAAGAAAAATTGTAACACTTATTTCAAAACAGGAAGGAGTTTCAATTTATTCAGTGAGAGAAGAGACTAAAGTGGGTAAATGAAAATGATATGATGAAAAATTAATGACCTTTCACAGATAAGATTCTGTGTTTGAATTATTTTCTATAAATAAAAAAACATGTGAATTTGAATAATCATTTACAATAAAATGTGTACATATTGTGGCTCAATATCAACAGTTTGTTTAAAAACCAAATGTATACAATTATTTGAATTTGATCATTTTTAAGCGGAACTTAAAATTTTGAGGTTGTGGTCCAAACTCAAAACTTTAAAACAATGTTTTATTTTAGTTTCAAACATTTTATAAAATAAATCGGAGTTAGTATGCTGTAAATGTCTGTCCTCTCTACAGTACAATCAGATGAACTGGTTTACAAAATCTTTTACCATCTTCCTTTCATAAAATTCTGCAGGATGAAACTGGTTTCTATAATTTCAAAAATAGTTATCTATACAGCAAGGACATTTAAAGTGATTAGGATGCAATTTTGAATACGTATTTAATAATCTAGTTGTACAAAACAATTAATTTTAAAATATTGTAGATGTACCAATATTATCTACCATTTAAAAGATATTTGATTTCAAGAAAGCAAATTTTTAGATGGGAAGTACTTGAAGACTGTCATCAAAGATCCTACCCTTACTGAGAGTATCAGAACTACTTCAAATTTCACTTCTTGTCGTACTTATTGAATTTATATTATTTATTTGGTTAAAACCTAACTTTTTGAGCATACACAGTCTTTGGACAAATTAACATTGGCTTAAATGAAAGTTATAGCTATATTTGTTGAATTTAGATTCTTTTTCGTTCAAAAACTTTTTAAATGGCTGAAAAGGTAATTCTTTAACTAGTACTGTGTTGGTCACTGAGTCATACTAGTACTGAGTCATACAAATTAAATCTAACTTGTACATTTAAAATTGTGATTGAAATGGAGTTTTACAGATTTTCCATTTTTGTGATGCCAAAGTTGTCTTATTTTAAGCTAAAATAATTTGAAAATTAAAGTGATTTATAAGTTTTGCACTTTGAGCAATTTTTTATCCATTATAATGAGGAAAATGGATAAAATTAGTTTTAATAATTTAAAACTTTCTTCATTCTTGATATTTTTTTTTTTAATTGGTGTCATTTTCAACAACTTATGCAACAACTTGTAATTTATTTTCATATGATGATTTATAATAGAAAATCTCAGTTATGTAATTATAACCATTGTTCTTCTTGTCAGTAAACCACCATAATATAATAGTGTCTGGACGCTGACAGGCATATTAAAAATTCAGTGGATTCAGTTACTGATTGGACAAACAGAGCTGGTTAGAAAATTAATATTTGCCATATAGAACAAGTTAGATTAGATTTGAATATATATTAAATATTATATGATGTTCAAATTATCCTATTTCATTAAAAAATTTAATTTAACATATTATGGTTAGACATATTTAATGTAACAACAGATATTTCTTGTTGAAACTCCATATTAAAGGATTAAATAAAGCAATGAAGCTAAAGTTTCAAAATTATTTTAATAATATAAATGAGCCCTTATTATAAATATAAAAGTGCTCATTTATACTGTATTATTAAAATAATATTGAAACTTTAGCTTCATTGCTTTATTTAATCCTTTATTATGGTTGGTATCCAAATTATTCCAAATTTATATAACATATGTATTTCCCCCCTCCTTTTTTTCCCTCATGCATTTCAGGATCATAATCCCATTGTTATAAACTTCTACTAAACCTCGAAAAACAATTACATAAACAATTCCAATATCAATGAAAAGACCTATACAATGCCTATCAAGACATATTTTAAATCAAAAAGTAATGACAAAAGGATATTATAGTTTAAAGTTAAAGTGTAACGCTATTATAATGTATAAGATTTAAAGCATCAGTAATTTTAATGATATGTTATGGAGATATGTATGTTCTTTTTCATGTTTTACATATAATATTATGTAGGCTGTGTCAGTGATGAATTCTTTTCCGTTATTCTCCCACCAAATCTAGTTTAGGATAGGTTACGTCATTTAAATTGAAGTAAACACCATTTCATGATGTAATAGTATTGTTATAATGAGAAATGTGTTTAGACAAAACTGAACTTCATTCAACACGACAGTCACGTTTCGTGCATCCCCAACTACGACTTTCACACACATTTCATGATCGTTAAACATTTTTCTTTTTTGGTACAACGCCCACTTGTTGCAAAAGTTCAACACACACACTTTTATTCCATATAAGTTATAACTTGAAAAATAGTACTGTAGCAGAAACTTCCATAATGTAAGGTTTTCAGAAACAGAATTGATGGGATAAGCATTTGTTATATTTTAGTGCATAATTATTATTTAACCTAGTGATGTGTGTAAATTTTAATATTTTGTTGACAACCACGCTAATTAATAAGATAAAAATAAATCACAAATCAGACAAGGAACTTCCCTTTTTCGGAACTACATTTTTAAAATGACCCCAGAAAAACTAAAGCAAACAATTCATTAATCATTAGTCAAAATCAAAGAGAAAAAGAGCTGTTAAAGTTATATTAAGAAAATGAAACCAAGAGATAAGAATTAAAATTGTGAAGGAGCCTAAGTAACCTGTATGAGCAGTCTCTGGTATGGAATTGCAATGGATACCACTGGATTTCTTATGTGGAATTTCAGGGCAAATTTTGAGGTATCCATCCTTCGAAGATGATGATATCCATAGATCATTTTAAACGTTTAGCTTGATAACAACGGATTAGGCATGTATGTAAATGGAAACTAATACATTTTGGTCTCTTAGGGCTATATTTTATCAATTGGTAGACCACATTTTAAGAAAAATGAAATAGGCATTCATAGAAAGCATTGGGGTTATGCAATCTACTCTGTAAAAAGGTTGTTTCTCCCTGACCTTCCTCAGGAAAATGTAGCAAATGAAAGGCCATATTGTAGTTTTTGAATGATGTGAAATGTACTACATAGCTGTAGATGTCACTTTGGATACATGTAGCCTAGATCCATTTATCTTTCAGCAGACCTTTACAAAGTTAACAGATAAGTTAACAGACCTTTTCCCAGATAAGCAGTTATCCATATGACTTCAACTGCAAAGTGATGCTCATTCAGAAACTATTACGATAATTGATTGTGCTTGCTCGATGTCATTGTTTGGAAGAGAATACAGAATTTTTAGAAACTGCAAAAGACTGCTACACATAGTAAACCTATACATCAGAATTTTAGTCTTCTAACCCTGGGTTTTTTTAAACTTTATTTTAAATAACTTAGCGAGATAATTCCATTCCTAAATGTAGGTTTAATTTAACTAGTTACAGTTACTATAAAATGGACTTAGGTTATAAATTTGAATTGTATTTGTTAGTTTCTATATTATAGACCAGTTTGAATTGTTTCAAGTTGACCCACACTCATAAAATGTCATGTATTGCTATTTACATTTGTATTACAAAATGTCCTGTTGCACATTGTAATATGGGGTAATAAATTAAAGAAATTATTAAAAATCACTGAAAGTAGGCTAAGTGTTTGGAAATATGCCAAGATAGTTATGAGGATATATAAGTTAGGCCTAATATGAACAAAGGAAAGCATAACCTGTGTAAGTTGGTGCCCTTGATCAATCCAATGTCTTCTAGAATAAGAAAAACTTGTAATCTAGACATACATTACATAGTTGATGTGGCCTAGCATATATTCTATGAAATGTTACCTTTTATAAAAGCAACTAGAGGACAATTCTGAAGGCTTTGACAATGCCTCCTTTCCTTCCACAGTTTATACTATATTGGATGGTTTAATAGAAGGTGAATTTGCTTCACTTGTTTCATATCTTATATCTTTAGCATTTTATTTTAATTCAGTATGACATGTGTAAAATACAAACGTGCTCTAGTGGCAAAAATTTGCTGATCTTCACTTTTATAAAAAAAAATGAAGAAACTCAGTCTGTTTAGCCATTACTTATAGTTTTCTTGTTGGTTTTTAGTACCCAAAATTATTAATTGATGAACTTAAATTTAAATTTATTAGTTTTAACTGTTGAAAGCAATTATTAAACTCCTCTAATGCTTTAAAAGAGGAAGCAAGTAAAGAACAGGAATGAAATAACCTAAAATCTTTTGTGTCTTGATTTATCCTTCCATAACTTCATAATCAATTTAAAAAAACCTAAAGAATGTTACTCTTTTTGTAAAGGTACCAATCCTCGTAACTTTGCTACCAATCAATAGCCCAACAGTCCAAACTATAGTTTTTACACCAATAATAACTGAAATTTTCTTTACCAAAGCAAGTAATTCCAGACAAAATTGACAGTTTCCCTCGTTATATGTGTCTGATTGACACATAGTTGCAACATTGTTACATTGAATTTCTTTATTTTGGGTGCTGATACAAACTAAAAAGTTGTGATAGTGACAACATTAGATCATTTCTACAATACTTATTGACGATAATGTGTTGAAATAGTTTAGGTACAAGATCCTGACTTTGTTAAAATATTTGTACTTACTACAGATAGTAAATTTGAGCACAACAGTTTTAAAACCTCTTTTAATCTTTCTTCATGTGGAACACACAAATTTGTGTTGGTGTTACATAATCATATTATTTAAAGTGTTACAAAGTAAAATGTTAAATAAACAGATATACCACCCACAATTTGATTATATTATTTCTTTAAAATAGTTTTAAAAAACTGTACTTAATGTACAAGATAAACTTTTTTTTAAATAGGTTACTACATAATTAATAGTTTTAGTACTGATATCCAACATGTAACACCATATAAGTTTGCTCTGTTTAAAAATCAATTAAAAGTTAAAAGCCTCAGGAATAACAAACAGTAACATAATCCTGCCTGCTACAATCCTTCTTTTACAGAACTTTCTTTAATTTTTTTGATTGGAAACTAATAACCCTATAGGAATTTTGTGCTTAAAAAACTAATACGTACTCTTGTATTTGTCCATATAATGTTGACTTGACTTTATACAGGGTCCGGCAATATAAAATAAAATTGTACCACTGTCAATGAAAGGAGGGGAGTCTTGTTGAACGAAAGGACTATTTATGCCATTTCAGTAGCCAGTATAAAATGGTCTGTTGAACATCGAGCTTTTGTGATTGAAGCCTATTTTAAAAATAATTATTCCGTTGTTGTTACACAGCGTTTATTTCATAGACATTTTAATTTAAATCGGCACGCATCTGTTCCCAGCATGAATACAATACTTTTGTGGGTGAAGAATTTTAGGAACAATTCCTCTGCTTTAAAAATGAAACCAACAGGATGACAACGAACTGTGAGAACACTGAAGCTGTAATGTTAGCCGTTATGCGTTCTCCACGACGTTCAGCAGCGAGGCAGTGTTTCGCTAGCCATATCTGATCGAAGAGTAAAACGAATTCTTCACATGCTGACCTTAAATTCTATCCAATATAAGATGACGTTAGTGCAGCAACTTAATGCAAATGATTCGGCATCTAGCAAGCAGCACATGAGTTTATCCTTGAAAATGTCCACCAGGAGCCATTATTCTTTCAAGTGACGAGGCACATTTCTATCTGTCAGGATTTGTGAATAAAATTACCGTTACTGGCCTGTCAATAACCCACGAAAAATTCTTCAAAAACCACTTCACCATATTTTTTTGAGGAGTCAAATCGCAGAGTAACAGTAACATCTCATCAGTACATAAACATGTTGAATGAATTTCTGTGACCGAAACTGAATGAGTTAGGGCATGAAATTTGGTTTCAACATGACGGTGCCACCACCCATACAGCGAGAGTTGCAATGGATGTTTTGCGAGAAACTTTTCCTGGACGCTTGATTTCCCGATTTGGCGACATTCCCTGACCAGCACGTTCACCTGATCTGGCCGTTTGTGTTTTTTTCCTCTCTGGGGTATCTTAAACAAAGTCTTCAGTGATCGACCGCAGTCAATTCCAGAATTCAAGGAAGCCATTCAGCAAGAAATTGCAGGAGTTCCGCTAGCAATGATTGAGCGAGCAATGTCAAATTTTAGAATGAGGTTAAGTGAATGTGTGAAGAATAATGGAAAATATTTGGACGACATAATATTCAAATAAAAAAAATGTAAGCACCACTTTAAAAAATTGCAAAAAATGCTTTTTAATTTGATAGATTAAATGTTTTAATAGTACGAAACAAGTTTTAGTTATTATCCCTCAAAAATTGTTAGGTGTATATGCCAGACTCTGTATATCTCGTATATGAAATACCTTTGTGGTGATATTTTAACAGCCCTTTAACATATTTTTTCCTATAATAGCATATAACATACTGACATTAAATCAAATTGAGAATAGATTATTAACAATCTGTCACTGGCATACATATTTCCTGTAACATTAAATAATCTAAATTATTTATAATAATTTGTTTAGCCTTCATTAAAATTGTACAAGCACAACAAAGCAAATGAATTCCTATTAGCTTTTCAGATACCAACTCTGTATAACAAAAAACATATGTTATCAATATTTTTTTTAACTGTCATAAATCTTTATTTCCCAATTTTCAGCAGCAAAAAATGGATATTCACACAAATTTTCAATTCCAATACGTACCTATTGAAATCATGTACCAATTTTATCAGTGGGTAAATACATTTATCAAGAAAATGTATAAATTTATGGTTTTTGTATTATGCAGGAGACAAATTTTGTTTTAACTTTAGGGGAACTACTGGATCAATTTGAATCAAATAAATACTGAATCCTAATCAGAGATTGTTCTCCACGTAAGAAAGAAAACTGTGTAAAAAATGGATCACCATTTCTTCAATTATAAACAAACAATGAGAGATTTTGTTTGTCCTTTAATAATGGTGCTTTATTATTTGCACTAACCTAACCTAGTCACTGGGCACAAGAGTTGTAAAAATCAAGCCTTAATATTTGATTTTCAAACCAAAAAAAATCAAATTTTATTTGGTTCGGTAATAACAGTTACAGCCAAAATTTGGATTCCGTATTTTACTTTATGGTGCACAATAAAAAAAAAAACCTTGATTCCAAATTTGTAAACAGTATTAAAAAATATAATTTTTATAATAAAATGTAAATATTTCATACAGCGTTATAAAATTATTATGGTCTGAAAAATATTTATGTACATTTAATGTGCAACATTCATTTCAAACAAATTATTTAAAACAAACACCACATTAAAGTAATAAATGTACTCTCTATGAGTCATCAAGTTATTTACCCTAAACTGAAATAAGTGCCTTATCAATGTCATACTGAGAAACCAATAATTGTTGATTACATCATTATTATGTCATACAAAGCAATACACATTTTATTCCAACATTTAAATAGTCTGTTGAACAATGTTATAAATAAATGTTTATAATAAAAAATTTGAAGACCAGTATTTTCAGTGAAAAAATATATTTGCAGAGATGGTTAAACAACAGGAAATTTCTATGACTTTAGACTACTCTAAATAATAACTAAGATTTTGGAATGCAATGCAGTTCATACTATTTAACCAAGTTGGTGCTGATACCTACAGATTCTTCACTGTGTGTGCTTTGTGAATACTTTTGATATTAAAATTTATAAATCCCCGCTTCTTACTTAAAGGGGAAAATTACAAAATTAACAATAGTAACTATGAACCCACCCCTTAAAGTCATATTTCAGAAGCAGAGATGTAGCAGATTTAACCGTGTACTATACTTGGCAAAGCATAAAGAAGAGAACTTAATTTTATTACACACAAGAAAGGATGCCAAGTGATGTAACACTAAAATGTTGGCTGATACTATGTGAAGTCATAACAAATCAGGGAAACATTTGACATTACCCAGCTCCATCATACAATGTCATACACCTCTGAATATAATACCCAAAAGTTGGTTTCTTGAACCTTGTAGGTAAATATTAAATTGTAATAAGTTCAAGGTGTCTTATTCAGTTGGGTAAATTTGTTTTAAAACCGTTGACACACAACTACTTAAAATGTCTACATTCACTTCATGTTATTGTCTAACAGTTCTGGAAGATGTATATATATGTGAAGAAACCTCTACTCAGTACAGTGTGTCAAGTGACTCGGCCCTGTCGGATCTCTTAACTTTATGAAAATCATATTTTCTTGAGGTAAGGGTTCGAAATTACATTTTCGACTATAACTATTTGTCATCGTAGAGAGGTGCGGTTGGTACTATAATACATGTACAATTGAAATCTGTACATTTGTATCAATTTAATGTGTTATAAGTCACAAGATATGAACATAAAACTGCTTAAAATGGCTGCCATTTTAAGTTGTTCAATTCCATTTTTCTAAATTTCAGTAAGGTTCTATTCGAGCATGCTATAGGCTAGTCCCCTATACAAATAGCTTTCGTGCTTACAAAAAGAAGCTGGACAGATTGGCACGCCAAAAATCATTTTTGGGTTTCCAGAGGCCATGAAATGTTAAAATCAATTTTAAAAAGAGGTCGAATTTCCTTCAGATTACCTACCAAATCTACTCTATACTTTGTATACTAAGGAAAAAAGGAGACCAGAGTACATTGAAATCTGAATTTCATTTGGGTGATCGGCACCCATAATTTTAAGTTAGGGCAGACATTTTACTAGTCAATGAATAGATAAGAATAAATTAAAAGTTAAATATGAAATATGATTAAACCATCTAATGTTATTTTACTGAAAGTAATTATACACAAATATATATAGTAACAAAATTTTTTACTAGTTTAAGATGTTAAGATGAAATGTTTGAATTAGTTATTAATATGTTTTGTTAATTTGCTCATTGTTATTAATATTCATGTATTTAATACACAAGGATGTACAAAGTTAGGCAACAGATGATAAACAAACAAACAAACATAACCATAAAATGTAATAATAACACTGAATTTATGTTACTAAATAAACATTTGCAATAAGAAACTCACATAACTAAAATACACACAGCGATAATAATAATGAACATTAATTTGGAATGTGTAAAAGAGGGAAAGGAGAGAAATGATTGTAAACATCAAAATAACGATTTACCAGTTTAGGCCATATTAAATCTAAGAACGTAAGATTCAACAAGGAACACAAGTTACATTCACATATCAATACGATAGGCTTTATTTTCAGAACGCAATTCAATTATAAGGAGTTCACAAATAAAGAATAGAAATAATTATTTAAACACTTTTGGATAAACAAAGTCAAAATTAAGATAAATGATAATTATTTGAGTTATCTTGGGTTGATGAAAGAAGCAAATAACTTGTAAAGGGAACAGCGATGTGTCGCATAGCTAGTCAATGGAATAGTGGAAACGAAGTAAGTTTAATAAACAGACGTCTCTGATGAGAAATAAATATTGTTGATGGTAATTCAAAATTATTTCAATAGTATAATAAATAAAACAAGGAAATAATGTTAAATAAAATGAAATTTGTATTCAATTAGGCCTAATTGTAAAACTCAAATAAATAGTAAAGAAAATAAATAAATGATCTAGATTTAGAAAGTTAATTTAAAACGTGTATACATAAAAATATTGTGAAAATTTAATAACTAAGAGAAGTGAAGGGGTTTTTTCTTCTTCTTCTTCTTTTTTTTGCTCTTACAGAAGATTTAGACAATATATAGGCTATATATTGGGAAATAAAGTAGTTTTGTAACTTATGCAATGAAAGTAAATAATTACCAGAGAAAAGAATCAACAGGAACTGATAAGTATTTATGTATTAAGAATAAATTGGACCTGAACCTAGGGTAACATATAGTAGTTGTATCTCATCCAAATTTGAATTCTCACCAGGAGGCAACTTGGAACTTTGTAACACCTTTTATATAGAACATAGAAATTTTTATTATTGTGGATTGTTTGAACTTTTAAAAGATTGGGCTACATGTGATTTGAAGAAATTAAAACTAAATAGGGACAATACTTTAGAAACATTATTTTATGAAATAACATTAAGTTGGATAGGTTAATTCTTTTTTATGTGATGCATGTAATAATTTAATTTAGACGGTTTGCAAGTAAATTAAACTTTTAACACACAGTAATCCCGAGTAGAGAGTGTTTTCTCAAAAATAAGACTAAAAAAAAAAATTTTTTTAAATGCGAACCTAATAATTTGTATAACAATACTGAATAATAAATTTGTTAATTATATAAAACATGGAATCCTCTGAAACTGTTAAAATTAATTAAAAACTGAAATTAACTTTAGACGGCCATTATTCTAGATTCCCTTGGGGAATGCAAAACCTGTTCCTACTTAAAAAAGACCTAGAGAGCTTAAGGAATTCCAACTACTCTTTCCAAAATTCAGGATATTATAAATGTTTTTGCATAACTTCGGAGAATGAGTACCTTAAATTTTCCTAGTCACGAACATCTTTGATGAAATATTTAGATGTTGATTTGGATTTTTTATCCATCTCGGAAGTTACAAATTTTCAAATTGAGAAAGAAATTAAATTCAGTTATAAGAATTTTTATTTTCTGAGAAACATTACTAAGCGGAGGTGTTTAGAAAATTATATTTCTTACTGGTGCAAAGTTGGTTGAAATATGGAATTTCTTGTTTGGGAACTTTGATTCATTTCTGTACTCAGTTTTATTGGCTCAAATGTTTTGTAAGATCCATTATAAAAAGGGACAAAAAACCCCCCATATAGGCCTTTGTTTGGGAAATTGAAGGTTCTATCATTAAGGCAGTTATGTTTATGAAGTATTGTAACAATTCTTACGATGAAACATGATGCCTAGGTTAGGTTATGTTTGACATATTGTATGAAAGGAATTTAGGACATGTAAATACTTTGGATAATTAAAATTAACATTCAAGACAAAAGCCTTCCTAAATCTAAACTAGGAACAGCTGATAATTACTAAAATTAGACGAAAGAAAGAAAATGGAATGTCATATTGTAGATCACGTAACAAAACATGCTTACCTTGAGTATAAACTTAAATAGAGAAAAAATGAAATGAAAATATGAATGTCTTTTGTGTTCAAGAAACCACCACTCCTAAACAATTTTCTATTGACATAAATAGAACAGACAGAACCTGACCTGACAGAACAACTGAAACTTTGTTGAGGTGTATTAATTAAGGACAGTATTTCAGAAACAGAAAGAATGTGGAACCAGTAGAGATTTGTTAGATTCCCACTTATGTGAATTCCTGTATTGCCATAGAAACAAATGTGAAGATCTGTTTGACACCATCTGGAAGGATGCCAATTTATTGGGCTCTAGAACAATAAAGTGTGTATTATGTATAAAGTTGGTTAGGTTATGTAACCTTCGGAGTGCCACTGTTCGAACGGTGGTCCTCTTCTTGAACAGACCCAAAAGTAAAATTATATATAAATAATTAAGAAACATTCAAATTGGTATTTAGAAGTATACATAATGATAAATTAACGAATTAAATGAATAAAAATGTGGATTAGGAGAATCAGTGGTAACTCGAGCTTGAGAAACTAAAATATCCAAAAATTTAAAAAGTGTAGGTTTTGTTTGAGAACCAAAGCCAAGCATTTCTCAACAATCAATTTTACTCCCACTGTAGAATCTAGTCTTAGCAAGACCTGATATTTGCACCTCCATGTTAAAATAATAAAATATTTCATATAAAAAAGAAAATAATTACATGGGAAGGGATTTAAACTGCCTAGTAAAGTGTTAGTAACAAGTAGTAAAAGTTAAAGAACCAGACAACATTTTACAGGATTATAGTATAATTTAACAAAGTCTAAACGTGTACAACCAGGAAAAGATGTAATATCCTACCAATACATTTGCAAGACTAATGTTTGAAGAAATAATACTTTCTAAAACATCATGATTTTTTGAAAATTTAGTAAAAGCTTTAAATAACAAAATTTGAATTGAATGTTAACTTCGAAACATAAACTGTAGATTTTGTTTAATTCAATCATACAAAGATAGATATCCTACATTATAATAATTAAGAGACAAAAGGGGTAATATGAGACAAAACTAAATCTATAATTTTATATCATTTATCTTAAAATGTTGAAATAAATATCTCATATTCATTTCATTAAATGAAACTCGTATATTATTAGGCCTACACAGATGTTGAATTAGTTTGGTGACGATGTCCTTTTTATTTACAAATATGAAAATTAGTAATGATTTTTGTTAATATATGTACTCTATATATATGATGACATATACTATTTGCTACTACTGTATTCCGTTTTCTTTTGTCTACGTGTTAAAATTGATGAAAATTAATTCTGTTATCTCAAGGAAAGCTTAATATACCAATTAAATCTGTTATCTTAATGAAGGCGTAGTCAACCAATCACAAAGCAAATTCGTTCAACTACAAAACAATTTCTTAAACTAAGCCTTAGAACAATACTTACTGTTAAGGCAACAATACAAATATTTTATAGAAATTTAGTGGCCTAGACAAATTAAATTAGATAAAAATTAACTATTTGTAATACAGGCTTTTTGGTGTAATTTTTTCATTGTGTTAGTTTTTAACCTGGGTAACAACAAAACAGATTGTAAAAATTCCCTCTAAACAATTAATTAGTTCACAATATACCAGGTTAGGTTAATGTTTTACCATGGCAGCTTTTCTTCAGTCATGCATGTAATATGGCATTTTGCTTTGGGGAGGTCCAATAGAGATGGTATATCAATTTGTAAATCTATCAGTTGCATGTTTTATTTGAATGAATAGAATTAGTTCCTATAAACCTATTTTTAAGGGGATAAAACTATCAATATTTCTATCACTGTTTATTTTAAAATACTCATATGTTTTAACGAACAATGGTGCTTTGTACAATTAACAAAATGTCCACCAATATGGAAAAAGGAATCAAACAAACGTCCAGTTGCCAATTCACAGTGGGGTCATTCCATGGTAACTAACGTTACTGTCTCACACTATTTAACGTGTTTTCTCACAAATAAATCAGATTAAATTAAAACCTTTAATTTGTTGAAATTCTTCTAAAAGTTCCCTTTCACATGATCTGGTTGAATATTTCTTAAGACACAATTTATCCCAGTTATAAAGGTTAAAGTGTGGTAACTAACGTTACCGTGATACAAACATCAGGAAACTTATTATATTTTCAGCAATGGTTTTTTCCTCATCTAGATGTCCTTAAATTAAAAAAAAAATTTGGCTGTAAAATACTCTAAATGTTTTACACATGATACAAATTACAAATTCATACATTTTTAAAAAGTTCAAATTTAAATATATTTATCAAAACCTGTTAGTAACTAACGTTACGGTAACTAACGTTACAATTGTCTAATACAAGTAAAACTAAGCATATAATTAATTTAGTAGGCTAAACGTTGCTTAGTGAGATTCTGAACAAAAGTTACTTCATGCTTTAAAAACTTTTATAGTTAAAATACCTCTTTTTTTATTTATATACCCATTTTTATGATGGTATACCAGTGAATTTTTCAAAATACCGTAATATTAAAAACTAAATTTTCACTAGCCTTTGGCATTTGAATTTAAAAAGGGTTAGAATAATACAACTTGTTAGTGTAAGTAATAAATTTATTTATAAACCAAAAAATTACAAAACCTCAACTTACAATGTACGAGGAAAGGGCCATGTCATACACATTCCTAAATACAGTAGCTAGGTTTATTCTACCTTTTTGTCACAATTAAAACCATAATCTAATAAAATTAACACGTTCTTATTTAAAAGCTTATTCTACACAATTGAATTATTGAGAAATTTGTTCATAATAATTGATTATTTACTTAAAATTACTAACTTAGGCCTACACAAATATTGTTGAGGGAAGATGTAATAGGGAATCCAATTCTACCACGCATAGAAAATCAATACAGGCCTACTTCTCATTTACCTTTATTTGTTTTTCAAAACTATAGTACATTCTTTCACCATGTAATTCTATGTCAGGCTCAGGCAAAATTTCTAGTATTTGCTCAATGTTGATATATGGCTCTGCTTCCACAGAGTTGACTGTAAACAACCTGTGGCTGTTTGCAACTTTATTTAAGCACAGAATGCGGACATCCATTTCAGAGTCCACCGAAGTTTGGCATATGGCAACATAAGTATAGGTCTTGCTGCAGTTTTGGTGGTCAAACATAACCTTCACAAAAGTTCCTTGTTCAATATCGTTGGGGGTAATTTTACTCCTCCCTTCTTGCTGTTGGGTGATAGGCGTAATGTCTTCATTGTCAGACTCAGAACTGGAACTATATACCAGAGAATAGATGGACCTGGTTTTCTTTTGCCTTTTACCTAGTTCTGTTGAGAGCAGCATATCTTTGGTTAGGAAATACGTTTTCAGTCCATCTTCTGTGCTCTCCATGGCATGGATTTTTGAAATACCCTTAACCTCGGGTGCAGTTTTAAAAACTTTATTCAGGTTTAATTTGTCATTTATTTCGAGAATGTCTTGGTCATTCATCAGAATGACTTTAACTTCACTTGCTGACTGTGCAACATCACAAAACTGTTGGGCATTGAACACAAGAGTTTTTCTGTTCAAAACTTGTTGACGGACTGCCCGTTTTACAGCACCGCCAATGCCATCCACAGGTCCTTTGCCGTGTGAAGTGGCAAAGTAGTTCCTTTGCCTTTTCCTTTCCTTCTCCTTTTTCAAACGTCTACATTTAGAGACTCTTTCTCTTACCTTTTTTCTTTCCTCACTTAATAGTTTTTCTCGTTTCTTTGTACCAAGCTTTTGAATTTCCTGTTTTTTCTTTTCCCGAACAATTTTCATCCTTTCCCTTATTTTTTCATTGTATTCTTCGTACTTCCCTTCCTCTTTGAGCTTCTGCCGTCTTCTCCTCATCTTTTCTGCTGCAGTGAGTGGCATCTGAAAAGAAAGCTTGCATTTTAAATCTTGCAAATGATGATTTGTTGAACATTTTAGCTAGGCCTGAGACAATAAATGGATACCGTGTTAGTTCAAAAAGAGTTAAAATAAAAATTACTGATACATTTTTAAAATCTAACAACAACACATCTTACCTTCAATAATATTTGACTTGGCCTAAACTTAGGCCTATATAGACTTATTTTCTGACCTAAACGAATAACATAAACCCTTAACATTACTTTCCATCTTGAGCAAACGCTAGTTATGAAGGAAGCCTTGAATACATATTATAATTTCAATTTCATGTAACAACTGCTTTATTTTCGTCCAGGTTTTATTAACAATTAGCTTACCTCTTTCAACTGATCCTAAGCAGTTAATTGCATGCATAATATAGCCTACTATTTGTAAAAAGAAAAAATATACGAGTAAACAATTTTAAATCACTTATTAATTAATTATTCTTTGATAAATTCTTTGAAAAACAAATAAAGTAACTGAAGCTAAAGTGGACTCTTACCTCTTAGTCTACAAGCCAATAAAAGTATCACTATCCCATTTATTTTGTAATTAAACTCAAAAATCGTTAGCTATGGCATCGGTAACTAACGTTACAATATTTAAAATATTCAAAAAAATTGGATTTTATCTTTAATAAAGTTCAATTCTTATATTAGTCTATTCAATTCACAGTAACACAATCATGTGAGGTTAATAGCAATGCAATGAAAAATATTTGAGGTTAGAAAAACAAAGTTATTGAACTTTTGGTAACTAACGTTACCAATGACTATCGAATGACATATCAGTGTCCTAACCGCTAACATTAATAAAACAAAAATAAAGAACATGTGTTTCTCTTACCTTAAAATTTGCTTTACAACACTGCTAAGGTGAGTTTCTGTGCAACTGGCTCAAAACTGCTCAAAATGAACTGTGAAGTCTTCTTATTTTTGAGTCTTAACCTCAAAAAACAATGTTAGTAAAGAAACAGCTGACTAATTGTTGAAACAGCTGATAAAATTAAAAACAAATAGACTGTCAATATTCTCCAACACTTGCATAACCTAAATACCATAAAATCAATTGAAAATAACAAATTAAATTTTTTTGTGTTTTTGTCCCTATTCTCATGGAATGACCCAGTGGGGAAAACTAGCGACTACACGGATAAAAATTGTCCAATAAGCTTCCTCTTAAAGAAATAAATAGTATTAAGTATTTTAAGAATCGTGAAAGAGTTTTTTTATAGCAAGGGCTTTAGTGTTACAAATTTTTAAAATAATATTAAGATGGATAATTATAGGCCATTGTGTTTTTAACCAAATTAAATAACAATATCCTTCCATGCAGCTGATATAAACATGACTGGAGAAAATTTTCGTGTAAAGGTTTTCTAATCCTTATAATTTTGTATAAGTTAATAACTTTCTTGAGGTCGGCTAGGCCCTTAAGTGTATATATTACAAAGTCTCCACTCTCGTAACTGTTAGTGTCTTGTCTGGCCTCAAAACTGTACAAAGGTGAAGGAGCCATGCTATCTCTAACACTGCCCTGCCAGATGTCATAACTATACAAATATCATATTTCTTGGAAATTCAGATTCGAAATTACATTTTTTTACAATAACTTTGCTACTTCTATAATTTTATTAGTTATGTCATCGGTTTTTTATAGCTTTTGCTATATCATGTTATGTAACAGTAAGAAAATGAATAGCCTAAATAAATAATAATCCTTATTTGACAGCTCCAATCTTCCAGAACAATATAAATGACAAAGAAATCAAGATAAACACCTAGAAAGTTAGAATGTTAAACCAAACTAAAAAACAAAACAAACATCTAGAAAATGAACAAACTAGCCTATCCATTCATCCGCATCAGTTTTAACTTGTTTAAATATAAAAGTAATTATGAATTTTAAAAGAATGAACATAGGTATATACTTTATACGAAATATTTGTTCGAATAACCAGGGTTAGTAAAATATAACTAGGGCTAGTACTGAAAGTTATTTATAAAAATTGAATTATTCCCGTGTCGAGGATGATGAAGTACCCAAAATCAGTATTTCTCATTTTTATATATAAGCAAGTTTAATGTTTTTAGCCTTGATTAACAGTATTAATGTAAATTTTATCAGTTAGGTTTCAATTACTTCTAAGTCAGTCAAAGTGTCATCTCAGAATGTCTAAACTGGATTGGTCAGCAGAAATTTCACGATAATTATAAGTTGATATAGATTTTTTTTTTAAATGTTTAATTCGTTTAATACATACTTTATTTTTAACTCATAATTCACTTTTTCGCTGAATATTTAAAAAGTGAAAAGTAACAAATTTGGTACTTACGTATTAACGCCACCGCAGCAGAAGTTGCGCTAATGCGCATGCGCCAATAAAGAGCAATAATTATTATTGAAGTTAATAATTTGCTTACTTTGTGATATAATTATATATCAAGGTAGCTATATATAAATATATACACACACACCTAAAAAACTATCAAATCTAACGTATTTATAGGTTAACGACTTGTTGGACATAATGACAAAATGTTCACTTTTACAGAGCTCATGTTTATCCGTGATCTAATTTCAAATTATTAACTTCAATAAACTTACGAAAGGTTTGGCCAGGTGGTTATAATATATGTATATATCACAAAGTAAGCAAATTATTAACTTCAATAATAATTATTGCTCTTGGTGCATGCGCATTAACGCAACTTCTGCTGCGGTGGCGTTAATACGTAAGTACCACAAATTTATATGTGCATAGGATATATATTCGTTTTAAAAAAGCTTTTTTTAAAAGAAAGTTAATATTTAACCGTGAATTTTTAACATAAAAATGAATATAATTTTGTGAAGTTAGAATACTGTGTTAATCTAGCCTATAGCCTTTGACTAGATTAACAACAGGACAAATATCAAGATTCACATATCATATGAACCCATGCGCATTGTCCTACGAATTGTTAGTATCAAAACATAGGCCTACATGTGTAATTTGGGCCTACCAGAATGTTAACATTATGGACGAAATGGATGAAGACCAGACGCACAATATTAATTGCAATATTACATTTTAAAAAGATATTTTTTAGCTTTTCAGTGAAAAATGAATTCTGTGTTAAAATATTGTTTTACATTTCAAAATATTGCGTACTTCAAAAATATTGTAGTTAACGAATTAAACCAATTTGTTATACTTACATTAGTTTAGTAAAATTAAGAAATATAAAGTACGAAATACAGTTCAGACTTGAATAACATCTAGTCATAACTAGAGCTGGATTTCCATTCGTAATAAACTAACCAAAACAGGATTTCGTAATTTTTTAAATTATTTTGTAGAAAAATAATTTATTTAGCCACTTCAAAAGTGTCTGGCGCCAGCTAATATGATCTCATTTTCCCAAAATAAGCTAGGTAGTAAATGTTTCAACGCATAATTACCCATTCCAAAATATAGATTATATTTAACACAAATAAATGTGTGTACAAATGAGCAACTATTTAAAAGAATGGAGCCATAAGTCATAAAATTTTAAGATCTACTCACTGCCTAGCCAATCTGTTAAAATACTAAAGGCTAAAAATGAACAAAATTAAATGTATAGCTAAGCTATACATAATAAATCAGTAGAAATTATAACAAATATAGGCTGCTATAATCCTTTATGAAGATTAAACACCTGTTCTAAAAGAAGGAAACTCACCACAATACATGAATTACTTTATTTGGGGAGGGAAGAAGTAGGCCTAATTATTACTAACCATTTTTTAAATTAAGACATCCTAGCATAAGAGTATAGATGCTGTGAGTTTAATGACTAGACTAGGCTATATGTAACTAAACTGAGAATTGATGTTAGATCAAGAAATACATAAATTTTAATTGGCTATATTTTCTTATAACGTAATTTGTCGAAATCGATTAGGCACTACCTAGCTTATTTTGAAACAACTGGATCATATTTGATGTTGGAAGACACTTTTGAAGTACCAAAATAGACCTTTCATAATAGTTCATAATACTTCAAAATAGTATAATAGAAAATAAGAAATATAAAAGTACGAAATCCAGGCCTGCCTAGGTTACTAAAAATGCCTAGGTTCATCAAGTTAGTAAATCTGTCATCGCTCTATTAATTTATTAGATCTGGCTAGATGACTATATATAGTCACTTACCCAAACCTAGGCCTATTTCTCATGATTCTACAATCATAAGTCATAAAATTCAGCTGTAATGTGCATAGGACACATACATATATAGCCTATATAAATAAATATATATAGACACCTTGCCAGAAGTAATAAAAACAAGTAATCACACATTCACTAATTTGACGGAAAGTAGTATTTCGAAATCTGAGCTGGAATTTGTACTTTTATATTTCGTATTTTCTATTTAACTAGGCTAATGGATTTTTGTAGTGTTTTCCAATGTCAAATATGATCTAATTGTTTCAAAATAAGGTAGTAAATGATTTCAACAATTTTCCTAACTAAAAATTAGGGCAGACTAGAATGGATAAATACCCTTATAACATTGACTTTCGAAATAATTAGGTATTACTATGGTATATAATTTACCTTAGGCCAATATAACCTAAGCTAGGTAAAATTGAGACAAGCTTTTGCAATATTATACAGGATTACACAAAATGAGTCCTTTTCTTCAAATATATAAAGTCTACAAGCTGTTGACCTAACATAATGAGGCACATTACCATATAATCAAATGTAGCATAAAGACAGAGTACATGAATGATGAAATAATTTTTATACTTTGTAAACATTTTTATGTCCAGGGACGAATTTCAAGTCACCATCATTTTACACTTACAGTATTATAATCTAGCAATATTTTTTTAGAGCTTTCCTCTACAGAGTAGGGTAGGCCTTCTTTCAAACATTCAGGTCAACTAACGGAATCATATTTACAAGTCGGAAATTAAATAATTCAACGACTTAATTAACGTAAAACACGGATTAATGAGACACAATTTTATTGATTTAATACAGTTTAACTAAATGCTCACTAGAAACTAGTCATATGCGGTAGTGTGGAAAATGGCGGAGCCGGCATGTAGATTTACAGCCTTTGAAGTGTTTTCTTTATTTTACTAAGTTACTACTGCAATTACTATATTAATAAGTAATAATTTTATGTATAATATAACTTACCATTTCCTTTGTGCGATATCCGTATCACCTAATAATATCAATCAATTTCACTACAAAACGTAACGTCACCAAGCACTGGTGAGAGAGGGTGTTTCACTCTAACCAACCACTGCCAACAGAATCAAAATCGAACTGAATGACAAGAAATATTCCTCCGCGTCAAGCCTTGTTAAAACACATTGCGCAATTGGTCGTGCAAGTAGTTTTCCCCTTAATACGGCACAGCTTGGTCCAATTGAAGATAAGAATGAATTGTCATATGTTGGATAGGTTTGGTTTAAGAGAGTAAAATAACGTCGTTATTTCACAAATTTATAAATATTTTGATAATGTATTCTACTTTTATAGATAAACCGTTACCAATGGAATTCCATATCTCAAAGATAAAGTGGAGATAAACGATAATTTTATCGGACTACTTTAGTTACACCCATTCGTTTCTCACATCATTTACTTCAAAATCTTTTTAGTTCTTAAAAGATTTTTACTTTCAATTATGTTAAAGCTGTTTTGTACACCGCACTTATTAAGTGAACTGTTTTAGTTAATTATATTCTATTTATTATAATATTTCATATTTGAATTCTGAATAATTTTGAATTCTTGAAAATAGGAAATTATCCCCTCTACTATTTGAATTAGTCATCAGGTTGACGTTTCTTGGTCGCCAACCAATCAAAAATAAACCAGGAGGGATATTGCCTTTTATGGTATGGAGGGAAGAACAAGTTATTCATTGAAAATTCGATTACTACTGGTAGTACACTTCGATATAATGGAAAGATAAATATTAATCTACCTAAAGGATGTACTGTATTTTAAATTGACCATTGCCCATCATCAAATATAATATACTTTGCTATTATTGCAAGTTTTAATTAATGACTTTTGATTTAACATAGGATACAAAACTAATGTATTTTACAAAAAAAGCTGTATGATGTAAATTTGAAATTCCGAATTTAATATTTTCTAATTTTTAAAACCTAGACAGATTTTTAACACATTCTAAGCTGAAACCATATATTCCTATTTGTGTATTTACAAAGTTTAAAAGTTACCTTATTGCACACATTTTGCGATTGATTTGAATCACGTATTAGGTACCGTACTTTAGAGCAATATTAGGCCCTATTTGGAGAAAAGTGGAGATTCAAAAACACAGATTGCTCCATAACAAAGGGGGGGTGTTAAAAAAAAATATATATATATATATATATGTGAATAAATGTGTAGTTTATGGAAAATAAATTGAATTTTTTTCTTTTTGAGTCATCAAATTTAAGTTAAAAATTAGAGATGATGTTGGTCATGGTTTCTCTAAAAACAAATCAAATTTGGTTTCTTCTTGAGATTTTAAAATAATGACTTCACATTGGTGTATATGGCATCCGATAAAAATATTGATTTTTTCAAAATAGTTATAACAATTTTGATCCTTGTGCCTGACATGAACAATACTTTTTTATGTTGAGATTGGTACAAGATGTTTCCTGGGAATTCCCCAGGATTTTATAAAATATAAAAAGGATCTTGGAATGGGGCATACAAAAAGTCTCCAAAGAAGTTGCATACTGTTTATTGAGCAGAAAATTGAATTCTTAGTCTAGTGAGAGGAGACAAGTTCCGGAAATAAGTGGTTAAAAAAACATGGACCCATTTTCTACACTTGAAACTTCAAATGTAAAATTTCCAGGGCAATGGCGGACAGTACAAAATGATAAAATTGACTTTCCTTCAAGGCACTATCTAGTATGTAAACAAGTTTAAGGTTTGTTTAACTATTAACTTAGTGTAGTATAAAGATTAGATGTAAAATAAAAGTGGAAGAAAATTTTGATTGCTTCAATTTGGTCAGCAGATAGGTGAAAGTGGACAATATGTGCCACTTGAAACAATTACTTACCAATCATTTTTAACTGATTTTAATGATCGTACAAGTATTTAGAACTTTATGCTTTGTTCAAGTGAAAAGTTTTATTATGGTCATTGATAAATCTCCTAAAACTATAAAAGATACACTGTAAACAGCAACTACTTTAGTTCGTAAAGCTTTTTCACTTATGCTGTCATTTTCTTTTTTCATGTAATCATAAACATTATCTTCCTGCTCTGGTTGTGGATCACTTTTCTCTCAACAGACTTACCTCGCTGACGTCTGATGTGACAATGATGGCCCAGAATTCCTGGAGGGAACAGCTACACAACACTGAAAATACACTGGAATGTTTTAAGAAAGGCCGTAACACAAACACCATGCACGGAGACATAAACCAACTGAAGTAGTTGATGCCGTTCATGCACAAACTTTCTCTTTGCTATTGCGCATCCCCAAGACAGTTTAATCACTCGCCTCAGCCTGTAGGATGTCAAAGGAGTTAAATTATGCTTCAAATTTTTTATAGCTCAAAAGGGAAAGCTAATGAGGGGAGCATTGTGGCCATATAAATATGTCTTAACTCTCCATCAACCCACATTACAAGTCAGACTAGCCGTGAAAATAATAACTTAACTCTTGTGAAAGCAAGTGAGCCTGAATTTGCAGCACAAATTGAGACCACAATTAACAGTTATGCTCACACCTTTTCTAAACAAAGCTGCACTAATTTTCTTAAACTGTACCAGAAAATAAAGCTGCAACAATAATTCCAGTTTTATACTCCTATTGTGAATAGGTTTTCAAAATAAAAAGACTAATAAATTTGTTTGTTTGGTTTTCTTAGATGATAGTCACATATACTACATTATATTTCATTACATTTGTTTACAGCAAGGGGAAAAGAAGTATTAAAACTTTTCATAATGTAATTAATATTTCATTTATTGCTTAACTGAATCACATATCAAATGAGTGTACTTATTTTTCTCTCTGGAGGGCATGTTATAAGTATACAAGAGCCAAAAATATATGATACAAATTATTAAAATTAAAAATCAGATACTTCACATAAAAAACAAATATAATAAAAAAACTTGTTACTTCCATAATGGTTAATCATAAATAATAATAAAACACCTGCAAGTTTGGACAAACTAACCTTTCTTGCAATAAAAACTGATAATTATTTCAAGGCATATTTTTCTGATGGAAAAAAACATTCAGCACAAATTGTCGGGATTTTGAGACATTTTACTGTGGATTACAAATATTGCGATAAAATGTATTCTTAAAAAAAAAGTTTTCAAAAATCATTGATTAAGTTACTACTATTAATATATTTTTTACAATAATTGGATGTATTAACACTAAGTTTCTGGATTTGTTTTAAATCTCTCTACAGTTTGACCAATTTATACGATTCTCATTATATTTTATCATAGACACAATAACTGAGACTTGTTCCGAACTTTTAGCATCCAAACGTGGCCTCTAGAATCCTTCAGTTGTCTTAGTGTGCATGCTTGCAGAGTTCCTTCATATATTAACTGATGCCATTATGAGAGAATCAGTTGTTTGCAGTTTGTTTTATATGATTAAAAGACAATTTAATAACTTTAAATTGTGGATAGTTATCAGTTTTTTCAAAAATGTGAGATTTTCTCCAGTAGAGTTTCATCATCAGATTGGTGAAATAAAGATGAAAATGTAATGAGCGATGGAATAGTGGAAAAATTGAATTGGATAATTTAATGAAAGATACAAAAATATGTATGAGGAATGGAGTGGACGCTGTCTGTCATCTAAGTGCAGTTCATAAAAGTTTATAATTTCGCCACTTTCTAAAAACTTCAAAAACTGTTCTATAAGAAATTGTACTATATTAAATATTATCTGAAGTTTACAATCTGGCTTGGTTGACTGCTGGATAGTCGCCTACTGTATTAACAAATGAGCTATTTGTAAATTTGAAGTGTCAGACATCACTATCAAAAGATAAAAAACTTTTGGGTAAGTAAAAAGAACACTAATATCAAGAAAAATGAAATGGGTAGTGGAGAAAATACGAATAGAGAATAGGCCTCTGGAGACAATAATGTTTCCCTAATTGGAGTAATAGAAAAGGATTTAAATATATTAGAAATTCAATATTTTAGAGCTAAATATCAGGAGAGAAATTTTTGTTTTGCAGCTAAGAACCACCTTATTTTGTGAAGTTTCTGTTAATATGTATAACAATAATTGTAAATTTCAGAAATTTCATTCTTGGAAAAGACTGTTCATACAGAGCGATCCAATGATTAAGTGATTTGAACAATGATTAATTTTCTTCGTTATAAATTAAAAAAGAACTTTTACTACTGATTGATAGTAAATTCAATAGCATTTATATATTGTCCGATAACAGTTAGGGGTACTTACGTATTAACGCCACTGCAGCAACTTTGTGCATATATATATATATATATATATATATATAAGGTTTGGCCAGGTGTTTATGTGTATATATATATATAGCTACCTGGCCAAACCTGTCATGATATGTAATTATATCGCAAAGTAAGCAAATATTGGTGCATATATATATATGCGCAAAGTTGCTGCGGTGGCGTTAATACGTAAGTACCCAGTTAGGTATGATCGGTAACATCTGTAAAATACCTATTTGTACTTGTATAGCATTTACTTGAGATGGAGAGATCACCAGCATTTTTTTGAATCTCAAACGATAACGAAAACATTGTTTATAATATGCTAAAGAGTGATGAAGCATATTTCCATTTGAGTCAATATGTAAACCAAAAAAAAAATTTCCGGTATTGGGCAACAGGAAATGCATTGAGAAGAACTGTGATTTTGCACAGTATTAAAGTCACCATATGATGTGTAAAATCATTCTCCGGAATAATCAGTCCATATTTCTTACAAGATCATAAATGGGAATATTGTTACCATCTTGTAACAGCAATACGTCTAAATGATTGAAGAATTTTTTGTCTTATATAGCAGAGAAACCTGAAATCAATATAAACACCTAGTTTCAACAGGATGGAGTGACCAGTTACTCAGCTAGACAATCAATAAATGCAGTTAAACATTTGTTTTCAGACTATGTTCTGTCCAGATGTGGCAATATTCCTTGGCCTGCGAGATTGCTAAAACTGAGAGGATGTGAATTTCTTCCCTTGTGGGGGTATTTAAAACAGAAGTTATTCAAATTCAAACACCCACAGCCGTGAACTATTGATGATCTCAAAGAAAGAATTGGTTGTTAACGTAATTCTTGTAGATATGTTACATTGAATAATGGATTCTCATACGTTAAACATAAGATTTCACCTTCAAAAAAAGTGTAAATCAAACTGGTAGACATATTCAAAATATTCAGAACGTAAAATGTTTTATAATACAATTACATGCTATAAACTATCCTGTCAATTTGTAACATCATTTTCTTTTTAAATGTATCAACAAGAAAATCCACCCCTTTCATTGGCTTACCGTTTATTTTGTTTATCAATGAACATAAATTTTCCAATTGTTTCACACAAATTTAATAATAATGTATAATCTATGTAAGGTATTGCATTATATCTTAGAATTATCAGACACGTTAAAATATATGGACTACATTAAATCTTACAACCTAATTAACATAAGAAATAAACAAATTAAAATAAAATACAATTATAACATACTTTATTTAAATGGATATACTGACACAGTCAATTATAAACCAAGACATTCTTTAACAGAATAATAAGTTTTTTCCGAGTAAGTTTAAATTCTTCCAGAAAATGATTAAAGAGTAATCATATCCTCATTCATAATAATATGAGTTGGACAGTGTTACACAAGGTATCGAACTCACAACTATATAGTGTTCAATATTGTTCTTGAAACATAAGAGTTAAATAGAAGGAACAACACCTTGACTATATTGTTGGTGTCGTCCTAACAGCACAAATACAAAATATTCATAAATGAATATTATTAAGAATTAGTGTGTGAAGGAGTTGGAGTTTAATTATAAATGACGAGGAAACCAAATATATAGGTCCATACAGAGAAAGAATATGACTAAATACATGCAATGATAGATTTGAACAGTTGACAGGTTAAGTACCTTGGCTTTATAATTTATATTTTTAATATGGCGACATCAGAATAGAAATAAGAAAAGGACTAAATGACGCTATTTTACTTTAAAATCCTGTTATCTTTAATAAAAAAAAAATGATTATTAAATAAGATCAATAATTTTACACAGCATTAAAACGGAGTGCAAGTGGAAGATAGTTGCAGTGGTAAGAGAGACAAGTTCTTCAGAAAACAGTTGGAATTATGGCCGGAGAAAAAAAAATTCTGGAGCCTCTATAAGACACTAGAACTAATAAGAGAGATAATAAATGGTACACAGAAACATTGGATAAACTTTTTCACTCACCCATCTCCAAAACCAATCAAAACTGTCAGTTTGGTAGTTGCCAGTTAAAAGGTGTAAGAGAAGTATGGACACCATCTTTGAAAATAATATTTATATCCCCTATTTAAATAAGACCTAAGCTTGCTTCTCTTTTACCATAAATGTGTCCTCATAAATTTTAAATCAAGCCTTTTTTATTTCTTCACTAAAATTTGAACAAAATCGGTTTTATACTGATAACTCGTGAAACAGTAATTTTAGAGAGATATCAACCAATACATTTTGCTTGCAGTCTACACTTAAGCAACGTAGGGTATTTAAATTGGGAATGAGTTACGAGTAAAAGAATTCATGATCACATGGTGTACCAATGTTAAAAAAATAGAGCAATCTTCAGAACAATTACTTCAAATTTCCTGAGCACGGATTAAGTCAACTTGTCACAATCTATGGGAACAAAACTAAGCGACCTTTAAACTATTACTTAGAGTTTGGTAGAATTATGGTTGACCAATGTCTGGACAAAAAAACAAAACTGCTTATACATCTTAAAAATGTCTACGGCATCATTAAATAACACTAATAATTGACTGCTTCTGGGTTCTATAATTTAACTAATAGATAGTACTAATGGTGAAACAATAATTTGGGACCAGTTTCTATATTTTACTATTAGTACATTACATTCGTTTGATAAAGTTTCCATTACATAAAACCCTGAGACTTGTGTAGATTTTATTCTTGTAAGAAATTAATAACTATAATGTCAATAATTGTACTTAGTTTACAGATATAACATTTAAAATAAGAAAAGTTATATAAAAATGTTATAATTAATATAGTTTAAATCTTAATATATAGTCCCCTTAAAGGTAAAATATCGTAAGCGCTACAAATTATGGTCTCCAATTCGAAAAAAAAAACTATCATAAACAACAAAATTGTTGTTGTTTTCTCTAGTCTACATCGATTGTAATATCATATTAGCAAGAGTTCTTGTATATATCAACCAAAAGTTAAAATATCTTAAGTATTATAATTATTAATTCATAATTCTCCTAACCACAATCATAGAAGAAAAAAACTAAAAACACAATTGGAATAATTATTAAAGATATTCTCTTAAATAACCTAATATACAGGGTTATCATAAAAGAATGGTGGAGTTTCATTAAATCATACAAAAACGGTAGAGAAATTTTGTGGTATTGTATTGGTATCGCTGATAGCCACAAACCCAAGAGTTCGATTAACAGCTGTTGTAAAATTAGTTTATGAATTGTTGTGGTAGTGTGTTTTGTTTTTCTGGAGTGTTCTGTGTAGAGTGTTATGTTCTCTAATAAAGAAAAAGCAAAGTGTGTTTTGTTGCTGACTGAATTCAAGTCTGTAATTTCAGTGCAACGTGCATTTCGACACAAATACAGAAAAGATCCACCACATAAAAATAACATATGACGTTGGTTCAAACAATTCGAAGAAACTGGATTAGTTCAAAAGCAGAAATCATCTGGCAGGCCAAGTGTATCAGACGAAAAGTTGAACTTATTAGACGATCTGCAATCAGAAGTTCTAAGAATTCAATACCTCGACGAAACCTAGAGTTAGGTATTCCAAAAACAACAATCCACAAAGTTTTACACAGAAGACTGAAATTATACGCATATAAAATCCAGCTACTGCAGGAATTGAAACCAGATGATAGTGCAAAAGTTTTAATTTTGCTGTTGAAATGTTGAACAAGATTGATGAAAACCAATCATTTTTAGATGATATAATTTTTTCAGACGAAGCTACATTCCATATCAATGGGTCTGTTAAGTGACACAATTCACGCATATGGGGATTTGAAAACCTACATACAAGTTGAGATTGGCTAGGTTAATAATGTAATTAACCAATCATTTTAAAGCTAATGTTCCAAAGATTCATATACATACAACAAAAAGTTAACAATTATATTTAATAAATTGGTAAAATTAGTGTATTACGCATGATCAAGTTTTGCGGTATGATTTTATACCGTTTTAAAGCTAATATTCCAGAGATTCATATACATACAACAAAAAGTTAACAATTATATTTAATAAATTGGTAAAATTAGTGTATTACGCATGATCAAGTTTTGCGGCAAACTGAAATTCAAATTATAACATCCATTCATCGATATATATATAAATAATATATAAATTCGTCAAATTTTGACCAGCCGGTATAACTGTCGAACAAATTTAGAATAATATTTTTTTCTTCTTCTTTCTAACTGTGTCTTCCAAATTATTCTAACTGTTATAATTTTGGATCTATAAAATTTAACCAAATCAAGAATTTTGTATGCATTATTCATGTAAAATATCACTCCCCCCCTTTTCTTTTTTCTTTTTCTTTCAATTTAACGTTTAACCTCATAAAACACATACTATCTTAATAAACAAAATATACTGTTGAAATCGTTATCTTTGAACATTTCATATTCATTCAACAGATTGTGCCAAAAGCGAAACTAGAAAATATAAAAAAATCGATGAAGTTGCTTTATTTTCCCATTAGAGCCATACGCCGAGACGGTTTGGGATAATACCCAATCTGCTCAAGTCTCAAAAATACCCTAAAAACGAAAAAATGGAAGATTTTATATGAATATGTTTTTTTACTATGTTAAAATAACCAGTACCGACAGGTTGACAAAGCCTATACAATTCTATTCAGGGTGAGAGTGTTCAGTGATGAGTCATACCACCTGCAGAGACTTGTTAATTAAATGACCTGTCCGTGCAGGAGAGATGAATCATTCGACTAAATAAAATTAACATAGTAAAATAATTTTAAAAAAATAAAAATATTTTGGATTATAAATGTTAAAGTACCTAAATAGAATTAACTGTATTAAAAGAATTTTAGTATCATTCTTAGTTTAAAAGTTAGAGTTAAAAAATCAAGAAATGAAATTCCAAAAAACCAAACAGTATAATAAAACTTAGTAGGGATAAATTCATTTGGAAAATAAAAATTATGAATTGATAAAGATTTCTTTAAGAAAAATGCTGTCAAAGATCACTCTTATCATGTTTTTATCAAATATAGGAAAATATAAGAAAGTTTCAAGGATAGTAAAAACAACAATTGATAAAGGGCATAAAGGGAAACACTTTTGGTAAGTTTGGTCAAAATCAGTCAAACCGATGATAAGAACGGGTTAATTAATAAGAAATCAAAAGTTAGTGTTTTAAAAGTTAAAAAAGATAAATTTTATGACACAGAGGCAATATTATAAAATTAAGCATGTATTTGTTAAAATGAAAGGGGGGGGGGGGTTTCTAACACCAAGAAAGCATACGCCAAAAGACGAAACTTGGAGGTTGCAACAAAAGGGGTAATTAAGAAATAGTTTGGAGAAGATAGATTGACAAATAGATGAAGGAAGTTTAGTACATCATCCTACTGTGAAGAAAGGGTTGAAAACGAACTAAAACAACGGGAAAAAAATTAAAAGCAAAAGGGAAGAAAAAGGAAAAATTAGAGGGAAAGTGACAATTTTGGAGGAACCGAGGTTACTTCGTTGAGATTGGAGAAAATTAAAGTATTCTGACTTCATCATCGGACCTAGTAGGTCAA